>JAVISA010000019.1:325913-673390 GCA_032595095.1 Didymellaceae sp. YAFEF048 | reverse complement strand
TTTCTTATTATACTTTATATATATATATTAACTAATTAGTATAGGTACTTTATAAGCTTAATAGTTATATTAATTATCTTTACTACTTTTTTAGTAATATAATACTACTATTAAAGCTACTACTACTCTAAGAACTAATACTACTATTAACTATACTAGTATTAAGCTTATATATTACTAGTACTAGTTTAACCTTAAGCTCACTTACTACTACTATATTACTACCTATACTAGCACTCTTATAAGTATCCCTACTTAAGTGCTTACTACTTTGCCTTAATTTCTTAGTTTTATCTTCTTAGAGTAGTACTATATTTTAACTTCTTTAGAGTAGCTAATTTAGTATATAGCTTATATAGTAAGTTTATATACTTAGTATAGTCAATATATATACTAATATCTTTACTAATTAAGGGTTAGAATACTATTACCTAGGCTACTATTGCTTAAGATACTAATATTAGAAGTAATTAAGTTATACTACTAGACTGTAAGTTGCTTATATATTAGTATAGTAGCAGATATAGTACTTATAGTACTAGTTAAGGTAGTTAAGCTAATAGTTAGCCTTACTATTCTAGTTATAATATAGGTAGTAATAATAGTGCTAATAATATTAGAGATACTTCTAAGCTTACTAACTCTAATATTAAGATAAAGTCTATTTATACTTTTAATAATAGTATTAGTAGTTTAGATAATAGTACGTAGTAGTACTTATATATTATATAGGTAGTATATATGTTTACTACTAGCCTTTAGGTACTTTTTCTAGAGTATAGTTCTTTAGTTTTTCTACAAATACCTAGTAGGCCTAAGGCTAGATAAATAAATAATCTTTATATACACTTTATATACTTTTATTATACTTAGTGCCTTTTTTTTTAGAGTAGTATATATATAGCTTTATACTCTTATATAAAGTCTTTTAAATTCTAAAAGTTAGATACTAGGGTTTAAGTATTCTATAACTTATTCTATCTCTTTTAGCAGAGTAGGTATTAAATTTAGCCTTTTTTAGTTCTTTTCCCTAAGATTCTTTCTACTTTCTAGACTTCTTTACCTTTCTAGGTTACTTTAGGTAGGCTTATATTTTCTTTAGCTTAGCTCTACCTAGGTTTTTATTACTTAAGTAGTAATATATAGAAGATATTATAAATTTAGTAAGAAGGTAGAAGTAGTAGCTAGTATACCTATATTCTTATTACGCCTTATATTTAGAATAGGCTAATAAACCTTTCTAATAGCTTCTTACTTAGTTAGTATACTAAGTTTATATATTTTATACTTAGCAAGACTAGGTCTTTTAGATTAGATATTTTATTTTTATACTTTTTATTATAGTATTAGCTTTAATACTTCTATACTTTTTATAAGTACTTTCTTATAATTATATATATCTTATATTTATATTTTACCCTATTTATAGTATTAAGTACCTTCTTCTCTAGCCTACTATTTATAGAAGGCTTAAGTAGTATAAAGTGTTTACTATAAATAGTAAAGAAAGGTATAGTTTTAGTAGATTTATAGACAGGATTATTATATATAAACTAGGCTAGTAGTAGTAGCTTTACTTAGTTATCTTAAGCTAAAGTTATAAATATCTATAAGTATTATTCTAAGGTTTAATTCTATTATTCTATTTACTTACCTATCTATAGATAGAAGGCTATACTAAGGCTATACTTTACTTATAGTTAGTAGTAAATTTCTATCTAAACTTAAAAGGTAAACATTACTCCTCTATCTAAAATAATACCTTTTTAAATACTAAACCTAAGGATTACTTTAGTAAAGTAAGCTTTAGTAAACTACTTTATATCTTAAGTTTTAAGTACTAGTATATAGAGTACTATCTTTAAAAGATAGTAAAGTATTATAAGTATAGTATTAAAAGCACACCTAGTTTAATTCTTTATAGGTAGTAAGCTAGTAAGCTAGTAATAAAGTCTACTATTACTTTCTTAAAGATTTTACTAAGTATTAGTAGTAATACTAACTAGCTATAGTTACTATACTTTAGAGCTTTACTTCTTTAGTAAATAGTATATATTCTTATATAATCCTAAACTTCTTAACTAAACAAAGGCTAATAGTAAGCTTTCTTAATTAGCTTAAGTATTCTATATCCTAAAGTAGCCTACTATATATAAGTCATAGTACTAGAATAAAATTTCTTACCTAATAGCTAGTTTAATTAGAATATATACTCTACTATTATATCTTAGAACTTTTTTTTATCTAAGTGCTAAGCCTGCCCTTTTTTATATATTTAAGTACTATCTTTACTTTCTTAGTCTATAATCTACATATTAGTAAAAGTATCCTTTTATTGTAGCTAGTGCAGAGTCTTAGTAAGTAATTAAGCCTTTACTATTATAGGTTTACTACTAACTAGTACTCTAGCTAGTAAGTATAGTATATATAGTATATACTCTATAGCACTAGTAGAAGAGACTTCTCTAGTTCTATAAATACTAGTATTCTGCACTTTATATATACTTAATAAGCTAAGCTTAGTTAATAGTTTCTTTTATACTACTAAGCCTATTTCGTATAAATAATTTATTCTATAAAGTGAGTAATAGTTAGGTTAATACTAGGTTTTTCTATATATAATCTACTTTTTATAAGGGTCTATTTATAGAGTTAGTTTTACCTAAGTAATATTCTACTTTAAAATTTAAGTTTATAAGCTCTATTACCTACTATACTTACTATAGCCTAAGCTTTTATATAGTATATATACTATATAAGTTATTATCTTAAATAGTATACTAAGTGTCTTCTAAGTAGTATTTCTATACTTTAAAGCTATATACTATAGCTAATAGCTCTAGATTATATACTTTATAGTTTAGTTCTACTAACTATAGTTTTCTTAAGATAGAAGTAACTAGGTACTACTTCTTATCTTTAAATAGCTAAGAGAGGATTTCTAATATTATAAAGTTTAAGGTATCTATCTTAATATAAATTAGCAGTGCTATATTGAAGTGCTATAAGATAAGTATACTTAAGAAGTAGGTTTTTAGGCCTTATAAAGAATCTTCTATAGCTTAAGTCTACTTTAATCTATACTTCTTCTTTAGTAGATCTATAAGAGTAGCTGTCTTCTTTATATAGCTTAAGATAAAGTAGTAATAGAAATTTATAACTCTATAGCATAATTAGAGCTCTTTAATATTTATTTGCTATAGCTATTTAGTAATAGTCTTTACTCTTATGGAATTAGTATATATTCTATATATTCTAATAATAAAACCTAGAAAGTAGACTTTATCTAATATAAATATATATTCCTATTAGTTAATAAATAATTTAGCCTTATATAGTAATCTAAGTATAGTATATATAGTGTGCTAGTATAGTGTAAGGTCTTTACTACTAGTGTATAAAAGAATATTATCTAGATATACTATATAGATATAGTCTAAGTACTTAATAAGTAACTTATTAATATAAGCCTAGAAGCTTATAGATATATTAGTAAGGCTAAAAGGTATAACTAGATATTTAAAGTAATTATATTATATTCTAAATTTAGTTTTCTATTTATCTTCTACTTAAGCTTATAATTAGTAGTAGGTATTATATAGGTCTAGAGTTATATAGTAGTATATACCTAATAGGTAGTTTAGTATCTTCTTAATTAGTAAAAGTAAGTACTAACTTTTTACTATTACTATATTTAGCCTCTTATAATCTATATTAAGGTATAATATTCTATTCTTCTTTAGTATAAAAAGAATAATGGCTTCTATAAGACTAGTACTATAGTAAATTTAGCTATTCTTAAGAGCTTACTTAAGGTATTTATAAAGTAACTATAGCTTATATAAAGAGAGCTTATAAAGTAGTTTATAAAAGAGTTCTTTACTTTTTATAAGTAGAATAGTATAGTTAGAAGATTTAAACTATAGTAGTTCTATAGCTAAGTCTTTATTAAAAACATTAGTATAGTCTTATAATATACCTAAGATATAGGTATCCTATACTAAATACACTTTATAAATATATATATTATACTCTAAGTCTATCTCTATAGACTATAAAACTCTTAGAATTAGAAGGTTAGTATTTATATTAGGTTCTTTAAGCTTCTTAGCTATAACGAGTTAAATACTAGCTATAGTACAGCTCTAATACTATATTTATAAACTATAATCTAAGTAGATATATTCTTATTATAGAAAGAGGTTACCTAGTAGTAGTAAAGCCTCTTCTTTATTAACTCTATATATAGTAGTTTAGAATATATATTTAGTACTAGTATTATTAGTAAAGTATATATAGAGTATATAAGCAGTATAGATACTTTATCTTTAGGTACTAATCTAACCTAGTTATAGAAGTTTAGCCTGTTTAATAGGTAGTAGGTTTATCTCTGTAGCTATTTATTAGCTAATAAGACTAATATTAGCCTAAAGGTTTAGAATAACTTATAGTTCCTATTCTAGAGTTATCTCTTTATAGGCACTATATATATACTTTATACCTAGTAGAATATATACTAAAGTATACTTTACTATTACTAAGCTCTTTATAAGGCTCTCTCTTTTTCTATCTACTAGACTTATACTAAGATTTAATTTAAGTTACTACTTCTATACTAATTAGTATAATAGCCTATTTTCTAGCACTTAAAGTAGGTTATACTATTTCTATTCTTTTAAGGCCTATCTATAGACGTACTAGTATTTAGTTCTTTTAGTTTCTACTTTCTTAGTTTTATACTAAATTTACTATATATATATAGATTATATATTAGTACTATATAGTATAGATTCTTTTTAAGTATAGAGCCTGATACTACTAAGTTCTCTCTTATAGCTAGAACCTAGTAGTAGTTAGTAATTACTCTTTAAATTTCTAATTATAGTTTTAAAAAGAGATACTAAACTCTCTATTATTAAGTATAAGAAGTAAGCTAGTCTTTTAGAACCTTAAAGTAGGTTATAAATAACTAAATAGTTTAGTTTTTTTACTTTATAGCCTATATATATATAGTTACTACTTCTAAAGTATAGTTAATTAAGTTTAAGAGTAGGTTAAGTATATAGTCCTTAAAGTATTTCTAAGTTAGAATTTCTCTATAAGCTTTAAACTCGTGCTTATAGTATATATACTATAGTTTCTATAGCTCTACTACTAAGTACTATATAGCCTAAAGGACCTTATTTCTATTATAGCTAAATTCTTATAGTAGTAGCCTAAAATCTACTTTATAGAATTAGTAAAACTTATAGTATTCTTTAAGTATTTTTCTCTTATATTTTACTTAGTTTTTTAGTTTAAGTAAGTACCTTAGTTATAGAAGTATAAGTACTTGAGCTATACTTCTCTTATACGTACTATTATCTTTAGGCTTAAGTATAAATCTAGTTATTTCTCTAATTATAGTTAAGGTAATACTCTTATATTAGTTCTTTAATTCTATAATTTCTGCTTTAAAGGCCTACAGGTACTATAGCCTCTAGAGTTTGTTATATCTTTATTCTATAGCTTAGATATGTTTATCTAGTAATAAAGGTATACTATATAGGTATATTATTGCTATATTACCTAGACTAGAGCTACTAAGTAGTATATTATTATTATTATATCTTAAGCTTAAAGGTTATTATATTCTTTATATTAGTGCCCCTTAACTATTCCTATATATTATTAGGGCTATTCTTAGACTTCTAAAGTAGAAGTATTATTATATAAGGCTTTAGTTATAGGTAATAGTACTTACTTTATACTAGAAGTAATAGTAGAAGAATAGCTTAGTTATCTATTAATAATAATACTTATAATATTCTTTCTTTATAAGGAGTATATACTTTATACTATAGAAGTATATATAATACCTTTAAAGTAACCTAGTATAGAAAAATATAATATTATCGTAATCTTTATAGTATTAATTATATTAGGTTAGTATTATAATCTCTATTATAATATAGTATAGTTATAATAAGTTCTCTAACTTTAGTATAGTAATAGGTAGTAGATAATAAGATACGAGTATATTAGTAAAGTCTAATAGTTATTAGTTATATAATCTATTTTATTATAGGTATAAAATACTTAATATATTTATTAAGAAGTAGACTAGGCTAGTAAATATATTAGTGTTAGGTTAGGCTTAAGTAGTATTATATACTACTTAAACCTAACCTAACTTCTACTTAGGCTAAAAATTTTACTATAGGGTACCTCTTTTAGGTAGAGTTATATAAACTTTAGGTTAGGTTTAGATACTATTATATAATCTTAGGTAGGTATTAAGTTAGAGTTAGCTTATAAAATTAATAAAGCCTATATACTTAAATTTTCTTTACTTTAAGACTTTTTTATTATAGTATATTATTATAGTAAAATTAAGATTATAAGCTAGTAACGGATAACTATTCTTATTATTTAAAGACTAGAGATAATATTAAAAGATAATACCTATTGTAAACAAATTGTTACTGTATAGGAAAGGTAGTAGTATACTATAGAATATGCTTTAGATCCTTGCAATCCTATCGTAAAGTAGAATTTACCTTTCTATTTTTCTGATTACTAGACTTAATTTAGAGAGATATTATAGGCTAGTAATAGTTACCTTATACTCTACTATCTTAATTCTAGCTTAGTACTTTAGTATCTAAATATTAAAGCCTATAGAATGAAACATCTCTAGAATTATTAAAAATCTTAGGCCTGTGTTAATACTATTACTTCTATCTATAATTAGCCTTCCTTACCTATAAAATTTTAGCTAAACTTTTACTCTATACCTTATTTATAAAAAGCTTTTAAAAACAAGCTTATTAAATTAGTTATAGATTAAAACTAGTCTTTTTAAATAGTAGAACAGCTATTATTTAAGCGCTTTCTTTAGTTTCTTAGACTAGAGGCTGTATTAATTAGCTATCATAAATTCTGCTAAGTTTTCCTAGATTAATTTAAGGCTACTAAAGGAAGACTCCTAGCTAGTCTTAGCTATAATACTAAGGTCTTAATTATACTTAAAACCTAGACTAGAGGTAACTATTACAATCCCTAATCTTACAGCTAGTTATTTCTATATTTCCTATAGCTACGCGCTGCAGTGCGCAGCGGCCTAGTAATAAAACAGGCGCAGCCTAGAGTTATAGAATTCTACCTTACTTCTTAGCGTGTAAGGAGGATTATAACACGTAACTACCTTACTTCTTAGTAAGTAAGAAGGATTTACCTTATGTTAATTATTATAAGGTTAGCCTTCTAACAACACTAACTAAGGATCTTATAGTAAGTATATATATTTAGTAGGAATCTAACTCTTATAGTTTGTATTTAACCTAAGTAATAATTTAAGTTATTAGAGCTTAGCTAACTTTTAAGCTAGATAGATTATATCTATACTACTTATTATTACCCCTAGTTTTAAGATAGACAGATTATATCTGTACTTCTTACTACACTCTACTATACTCTACTATACTCTGCTAACTAGTATTATATTCTACTATATAGTACCTATGCCCTTAAGAACCCCTATTACTGTACTTATCCCTAAAAACTAATTAAAGAAGTACTTACAAGCTTTGCTTAAAGTACAATACTTAATATTTTAAACACCCCTAAGATAAGTACTACCTTAGAATCCTGTGCTACCTCTAGTAACTCTAACACGTTATATTACAGCAGTAATAATAATACTAATATAGACAAGGAAGCTTAGGCCCTAGTCTATACTAGCGTCTACCTAGTAGCTAAACCTAAGTTCTTTAATAGAACTTATAAGAAGCTAGAAGACTAGCTTATAAAATTTAATCTATTCTTTATATTCTAGAGAGAATATATTCTAGAGGAGAAATATATAACCTTTGTCTCTATATTAATAAAGAACTAAGTATTTATATAGATTAAGCTATTTCTATACTAATTCTATAGTAAGGGAAACTCTATAAACATTAACTCCTAGATTAAGGATTTTAATTTGTTTAAAGAATAGATCTGCTAAGTATTTAGAGTATATAATAAACCTATTATTATATATTGCAATATCTAGCACTTTAAGTAAACTTTATTAGCTACTAACTATACTGCTAAGTTTTAGGAGATTGCTACGTTTATAGGATTTAACAACACTACACTTACAACTATATTTAAGTAAGGCTTAAAGCCTAAGGTTAAGGAAGAACTTATATATATAGCTGCTGTAATAAATACCTATTAGACCTTAGTTAAAGAAGCTATTAATATTAATATTAAACTATATAAGCTTTAACTAGAACTTTACAATAATAATAGGGTTAAGACAATTAATGTTCCTACTAGACCTAAGAATAACTAATAGCAAAATAATAACCTACAATATAGCTAATATAGTAATAACTACAGATCTAATATAGGCTGTAAAATTTATAATAATATATTAAGTAGTTATTATAGACTAGAAGCTATAGACCTATCTAATATTAACAGGGGACAGCCCTAGTAGAATAAGAAAAATAAGAGTAGTAATAATAAGGGTAAAGACAAGTCTTTAGTTACCTATTATAACTATAATAAGGCAGAGTACTATACTTATAACTACTATATAAAGAATAAAGTAGTAAGGTAACTTAATATACTTACCTATAGTAAAGACAAAGGCTTAGACTAGAAGGTTATTACTAATAAGGTAGGACGCCTTATAGAAGACTCTAGTTCTAGCTTAGAATATAAAGACTGTATTAAAGCTAATAAGGATAGGAGGGATGTTAGGGAAAGGGCCCCTATACCTTATTCTAAGGAAGAACATGTGTTAATTAAGAATAACCTATAATAGTATAGTATTATTAAGTATTATACTTATAGAACAATAATTATAATAGGAAAGAAGCACTATAATAACTTCTATTAAGTAGGAGACAACTACTATACTATAGATAGAAAGCGCCTCTTAGTGTATAATAAGTAGTAAGAAGAGTTAGTACGCTATGCTATGCGCTAAACTATATATAAATGCAGCTTCTAAGGAAACAATAAACCTATACTACTAAAGGAAACTATTCCTAATTTTACAATTGATAACCTTCTAGAAAAGAAAAAGAAGCGTAGCAAGGCTGGGGACAAAACTGCCTTTAATATATAAATTATAGAGTTTAAAGATTAAATATAAAGAACCTGTATAATACTGCTATTAATAATTGCTTAAACCTAAAAGTACCTAGAAGGTAACCCTGCAGCGCTTATAAACTTTAACTTGCAACTAAAAAATACTACTAAGACCTGTAAGGCTTAGAAGGATAAAGAAAGAGCCTATATAATTAAAAACAACTATACTATATAAGCATAGCTAGACTACTATAATAGTTATGCTTATAAATAATATAAGCTAGACTTTAACAGAAACTCTATATATATACTAGCTACTAACATTATAAAGTTCTACTAAGATCTGCGTAATCTATTACACGTTACTAAACCTTTTAAATTCCATTGTTATAACTAGTGTACTAATTACCTAAAGGAGAAAATTAAGCACTAATAGTCCCTAAGTAGAACTAAAGGCTATATCTAGCCTTAGTAGACTTGTATTAACAGTTGTTATCCTAAATATCTATAGGACAAATAAGAACTTCTCTACTTTCTAGGAAAAGAAGATATTAAGTTAATACTTAATATGTATCTTATGCCTAATAAGTAAGACAATAGCAAAGATTAAGCTTAATTACTTAATAACAAGTATGTAAAACACTATTTATATAAAACACCCTATAGATTTTTAAACATACAATCTTTTTTAAAATAGCGTCTGTTAGAAGACTATAACCTAGAGAAATTAAAAGAGAAATAATACACCTTAATAGTATATAGAGTGCCTAGAATTAATAATAGAATTCTAATATAACTAATTTGCTTATTAAATTCTCTGTTATACTAAATAGTAGATAGATAATAGTATTATTAGACTTAGAAGTATAAAGTAACTATATATCTTAATCTGTAATAGAGCAAGCTAGCTTATAAATATAATAAAAAGATAAACCCTATCCTATATAAGTAGCTAATACAGAACTAATACTAGGAGAGTTAATAGTAACCTATAAAGTAGTATTACGCTCTCTAAGGATATTTAGCTATAAGGAATAGATTACCCTAAATATTCTAGGAACAGCTACCTATAATATTATATTAGGACTTCCTTAGCTATAAAAGCACAATCCTATAATTAACTAGAAGAACTAGAGGATTAACTTAAAGTATTATAAGACAAGTATACTATAATAGTAACCTATATAGTCTATAATATAACTAGTAGATAAGAGTACAATAATAGTAAATATTAACTTAAATAAAATATACTAAGTAAGAGTAGTTAACTATATAGATACTAACTTGCCTTAAGGTTATAAAGTAATAGTTAAGAAGAATAGTATAACTCTTAATATTCTAGATAAGTATATAGAGTTTAAAGAACTCTTCTATAATAAGAAGACTATAAAGGTATTACTATAGCACTAGGGATAAGATTATAAGATTAAGCTTATACTAAGTAAGATACTACTATTTAGGCCTATATACTAGATATTAAAAAAGGAACTTAAGAAACTATATAAATACCTTAAGAACAACCTTAATAAAGGATTTATTAAAGAATTAGAATCTCTAGTAGACTTTCTTATTTTATTTATACTAAAGAAGAATAGGAAGTTATAACTTTATATTAATTACTAGAGACTTAATAATATTATAATTAAGAACTAGTACCTACTACTAAATATTAGTAAACTTTAGGATTAGTTAGCTAGAGTAATATCCTTTACTATATTAGATTTAAGAGGAGTATATAACTTTATCTGTATAAAAAAAGGTAAAGAATAAAAGATAGTATATAAAACCTATTATAGTTATTATAAGTATTTACTTATACTATTTAGGCTTACTAATATACTAGCTATATATTAGGTACTTATTAATAATATACTAAAGGTATACTAAGATATTATAGTAGTAGTATACCTTATTAATATCCTAGTATATAGTAAGATACTAGAAGAATATATTACTTATAGATAAGAAGGGTTAACCTACTTAGGAGTAGTATACCTATACTTAAAGCTTAAGAAGTGTAAATAGTATAAGAAGGAAGTTAAATTTCTCGAATTTATAGTAGGATATTATAGAGTTAAGATAAGTAGAACTAAGATTTAAGTTATAAAGGCTTAGCTAATACCTAAGATAATTAAGAATATTTAGGAGTTTTAAGAGTTTATTAACTTTAACTAATACTTTATTAAGAACTACTTTATAAAGGCCTTGCTGCTTATAAAATTAATATAGAAGAATATACTCTTTAAGTAGGATACTAATTAGAATAAAGCTTTCCAAGTACTAAAGTAAGCTTATATTAATCTACTTATATTAGTTATATTTATAAGTAGAGAAGTACTATAAATAGAAATAAATGCCTTAGATTTAGTATTAGGAGTATATATAATATAAGAGAAAGATAGTTAATAGTACTTAATTACCTATTACTTATATAAGTTCTTAGAACTAGAGGAATAATATAATATATATAATAAGGAACTACTTACTATTATATCTACTCTAGAATATTAGAGAGTATATACTAAGAGTTGCTTAGAGCTAATAATCTATACAGGTTATAAGAATCTAGTATACTTTATAATAACTAAGGTCTTAAACTATTAACAAGTATAATAGGTGGAGATACTTAGCTAGTATAAATTTAGGATTATATATAGACTAGGAAAAGATAATAAAAGAGCTAATATACTTAGCTAATAATATAACCTTACTAGATTAAAGATAATTAATAAGTTAGGTATCTTTAGACTTAATACTAATAGATTACTTAGACTATTTTAGTAGCTTAATAATATCATAATTACTAAGATAATAGAATACTTCTCTACTAATATTTATAAAGAACTAGTTATAGAAGTAATTAATTAATATTATAATAATCTACTATATAGACACCTAGAGATTATATAGACTATAGAACTTATTAAGTAATATTATAAGTTCTCTAATGCACTACACAGGTAAGTTGCCTATACAGGCAAGTTGCCTACTTTTGCTAAGACCCTACTATAATCTGCTGTATTATACTATAGAATACTACACTTTATGCCTATTTAAGCTATAACGCGCTATAATATTACTTAGAGACCTCTTCTACTTTATTCTTACATGTTTGTATATTATACCTAGTCTCTCTATATATTCTACAGCGTTGTTAAGATAGCTTACCTCCTTTAGCGCGCACCCTCTTCTTTAGCTTCTTACTATTACTACGCGCGCTAAAATCCTTTAGAGCAATTAATTGCTAGCCCTCTTTAACTATAAGGGTCCCTTCTGCCTAAACTTACTTCTTTTTGTATAATTTACGCTCTATAGCAGCCTTTAGGGCTGCTTAAAGCTTAGCGCGTTCTTATTTAAGTAAAGCTATCTTATATGCTATACCTATAGCCCCCTTTATAAAGTAATTAAGTGCACTAGTAGCAGAGGTTAGTAAGCTACCTATTTGCTTCTTATACTTGTCTTAAATTAGAGTTAATTAAGAGCTGAATTTAATAAGGTTCTTTACGGTTTATAACTGCTAGGGCTCTTTATTAGTAAGGAGTAGTAGCAATAAAGTCTATAGCTTTATATCAAGGGTTAATACAACCTATTATAGGTTAAAAGGGACTAGTCTAGCTCTTTAGAACCCTCTTTAGATATTACTAGGGGTAATAGCTTTCTTATAGGTGTATATAAAGTATAGCAGGAACTCTAGCTTTATAATATAGGTTATCTAGGTATATACTAGCTTATTAACCTAGTCTCTGTACACCTGCTTTAAAGGGGTAAAATAACCTATATTAAGTAGCTGTAAGAGGTATAATAAATACAGAGGCATATATATAGGCATAATCTTATTATCTTTGCAGTATTAGTTAAATACTATAGTATTGTAGCTCTTATAACTATTAATAATAAGTATATAGTAGATACTAATAATACACGTCTTTATATACTTGTTAAAGTGCTGTAACTACTTAAAACTAAGCTTATTATTAGTCTAGCTGTTATTAGAGTTTCAAAAGCTCTAACCTAGGGGCAGGGCGTCTTTCTTAAACTAGGAGCAGGGGTAGTAGTGCAATTTAAAGATAATAAAGAGTAGAATTGCCTATCTAGTTGTGTTAATACCTTAGGTAACTATTACCTACTCCCTATTGCCTAGCTATACTGCCTTTAGTTGTCTTAGTAAATTAGTAGCTGTAATAACTACTCTACTACTTATCTAGCCTATTATAAAGCCTGTCTTATTAAAGTTATATATATTATTATCTAGAATACTGTACTTAGCTTTAATATTAGCTATAAGGCTAAACTAGCTCTATATAGCTCTAGAATCCTTATAGAGGGCTCTCCTATAGTTATACTTGTAATTAAACTTTACTTTAAGCTCTAGTGTACGTAAAACAAATATACTAGCCTAGTTTAAGCTAACAGGGCCTAAACTATACTCTTCTTGTAGATAATTAGCTATATTAGCTATATCTAAGAGCTAAGGGGGGTGTCTATATTCTACAAGCTTAAGAATATACTTAATAATTACCTTCTTCTCTGTATTAGTTAGATTCTATAAGTTAGCTATAGAATTATTATGTGCAGGTTGTCTAGCACGTCTGTTATATAAGGTTAATTGCAGCGTATTATATATAGCTGCAGCGTATCTTACTAAGAAAGTAGGGTCTTATTAGAGAGCTTAAAGCGTAAGCTGTATCTAAGTCTTATTTAATATATTATTTTTACACTGTTGTCAAGGTGTTAGTATAGAGAGGGAGATTTAGTATAGTCTTAGTAAAAGTAGGTAACTCGCCTGTGTAGGCAACTTACCTGTATAGTGCGTTAATATAAAAGATAAAGTTAATAATTATATTAAGAAATATATAAGCTATTAGTAAAACAAATATAGTATATATACTAAGTGTAGAGAAGTATTAGTAATAGAGCTACTTATAGCACTATAAATTAATATTATAATAGATTTTATTATATAATTACTAATCTCTAAGAACCTTATTATAAAATATACTTATAACTTAGTATTTATTATAGTTAATTAATTTATAAAAGCTGCTAAGTTTATACCTTTTTAATATAGTTACACTATAAAGCAGCTTATATAAGTATTTCTAGACAGAATTGTTTAATACTATAGTATTTCTAAATCTATTATTAGTAATAGAAATAAGCTTTTTATATTAAATTTCTAGATAACATTCCTAATAGTTATTAGAACTAAGAAAAAGCTATCTATAGTATATCATCTGTAAGTAGACAGATAAATAGAATAAGTAAACTAGATAATAGAGATTTATCTCTATATCTACTATAATTATTGATAGGATAATTAAGTTTTACTCTTACTTATAGTGTAGATTACTAATAATAATAAAATTTTAGATATAATAGGTATAACACTATTCTTTATAAATTATAGAAGATATCTAAATCTCTTTATATAAAGTTTAAAAAGTAATATCTCAATAGAGTTATTAATATTCTTAGTTAAATTACTAAAGAAAGTATACTAGAAATTACTTAAAAACATTGCTAAAGCTTAGTTATAAGTAATTTCTTTTACTAATAAGAAAAGACAAATAGTACCTCTACTAAAGAAAGGGGATAAAGTGTATCTCTTTATAAAAAACCTATATAAAAAAAGACTAATAAAAAAACTAGATAAAGTTAAAGTTAGACTATTTTTTATTTCTAAATAAATTAGCCTAGTAAACTTTAGACTTATACTACCTAAGAATATAAAGATTTATAATATATTCTATATCTTACTATTAAAACTAGCTAGCTTAGAAATACTTATTTAGAAAGACTTCTACTAATAAGTAGATAGTAATAATAAATAGGAAGTTTAAATAATAATATAACAGTATAAAAAAGGATAAATAGTTAAGTACCTAGTTAAATAGTAAGACTACCTAAACTTAAAGAATACTTAGAAACTAAGGACAAACCTTATAAATTACTAAGAATTAATAGATTAATACTATAAGACGTTGCCTTATTAATATAACCTAATATTAACTATATTATAAAAGAAAAAGCTACTTATATATCTATAGTAGAATAATAAATCTCCTTAGTATAAAGGTTCTTGCCTAACTCTTCTACTTAATTAATTAGGTATTCTATCTTCTTTATAGTATGCTCTTTTACTTATACTAAAATAGCCTTATTTCTTATTAACCTAGAAATTACAGTTACTAGTAGAGCTTTATCTTCTTCTACCTTCTTCTTATACTCTATACAAGTATAGTTAAGTAACTTCTAAGTTAGGTTTATACACAGATACCTATAGTAAATATACTTAGAACACTTTAGGTAGTTTAAACTCTTAGAAGTTATTATAAAATACTTCTAACTATAAGAAAAATAACAATTATAAGGAATATTAGCAACTTTATTATATTACTAAATCTTAAGAGTAATATAGAGTTGTTCTTAATAAGATAAGGAAGGCTATTACTTAGGTAATTAGAGTTAAGAAGTCTTAGAAGATATAATATATTTAACCTTAAGTTTAAGATATAGGGTAATACTTATAAAGAACACTATAATAATTTAAGATAAATCTAATAGAGAAAGAGAATAGTATTATAATCTCTATTCTTATAGCTAGTTATTTCTATATTTTCTATAGCTATATACTATAGTTTATAGCAGCCTAGTAATAAAATAAGTACAGCCTAGAGTTATATAATCTTACTTTACTTCTTAGTATATAAGAAGGATTATAATATATAACTACCTTACTCTTTAGTAAGTAAGAAGAGTTTACCTTATATTAATTATTATAAGGTTAGTATTCTAATAATACTAACTAAGAATCTTATAGTAAGTGTATATTTAGTAGAAATATAACTCTTAAAGTGTATATTTAACCTAAGTAATAATCTAAGTTATTAGAACTTAGTTAACATTTAAGCTAGATAGTTTGTTCTATACTACTTATTATTACCCTCTGCTTTTAAGATAGATAGATTATTTCTATACTCTTTATTACACTCTACTATACTCTGCTATACTCTATTAACTAGTATTATATTCTACTATATAGTACTAGCGCCCTTAAGAACCTCTATTACTATATTTATTCCTAAGAACTAATTAAAGAAGTGCTTCTAAGCTTTACTTAAAGTATAACTCTTAACATTAGTATAGTCTTAGTAAAAGTAGTCTACTTACTTAGGTAGTCTACTTACTTATATAGTATATTAACTAGGATCTTATATAAAGTACTTTAGTTTATTTTACTAGCCTACTTAAAGGCTTAGCGCTTTACCTTTAAAATATCTTTTTTCTAGTAACCTAAGCTTCTTACTATAATAAATAAAGAAAGTACTTATATTTCTTATTATAAAATTACTTTAGTTTTTTTTATACCTTATGCTGAAAAAATAAGGGTAGGTAGGTGTTAGGTTTTTATTACGTGATACTACCTGAACCTAACTCCACACTACCCTATTTGCCAGCCTGGTTGCTGCCTTTTCGCCTTTCTAGTGGTCTATTTGTCTATGTTTGCCATGACTGGTACGTAAGCAGATTTTTATATTCTTGCGGCAACAGTCAGTAGCTAGCTAGGAGACAGTCGCAGAAACGCTCTTGTTGCGTTGAAGACATGCCAGCGGAGGTTTCGATAGCGCTGCTCGAGTACCAGATATGGAACAGCGAAAGATCGAACGCGGCAAGAAGCTAGTACAGTCATGGAAAATTGATTACGATATAGCCGTCATACTCTTACACGAAAGGCGCATTTGCCGTGTCTTGCAGCAGATTGATGTGCTTAACTTGCGTGGTCAGGACGTATGGCAACGTCTAGCGGTAATGTTGACTCGGAATTCAGCTGTTGCCAAGATATCAGAGCTCAAGAAGACGCGCAATACAATAGCAATGGCTGGCGCCGCAGCTGCCGCAGATAAAGCTTGTGGCCAATGAGCAGCCCCAGATAAGGACTCGCTTAGCATCTACGACAGACTGATGCTGTCAAGGAACAGGAGTGTTCACGCGTGCAAGCGCACGTTTGCAAGGTAGTGCATCGTTACTGCCTGCATGGCCCAGGCTTCCATATTGTGAACGAACGAACAATCACCACAATAGACAGGCGTTGGTCGATTTTGGAGCTGGGATGGCAAATTAACATTGAAACGTGCAAGCATGATCCAAATGTGGCGCATTGGCGCAGGATCATCAACATGCATCTACGATCAAGTTTGCGGCGACCGTAACGTTCTGCAGTGGGAGCCTGCTACAATGATCCCGGAAAGTTTAGCAATCTGTCAGGTATACCGCGATCTGCCAGATTGGAAGATGGCCTTGGTGCAAGCACAGACGAGCAACTAACACAGTACTTCAGATGCACCATGCCCAAGGAGTCGTGACATGGTAAACTGAGGCTGCAAATGTTTGCACCCAATCCGGTAGCGCGGCGTGGGGGGCCATAGCCTACGTGCAGGAGTAAAAGGCGATTGGGTTAGCGGCCATTCTGTTCGAGTTCAACTTGGTCCAGACCAGATGGCAACCGGGCTGCTGCACTGCAAAACAGCTTCGCAGTCATGGGTGGTGCCGAGCTATGCGGCGGCGGCGGACTTTTGATGTGGGAACCGGCATCGAATCGTCGTCATCGCCCGCTAGCCGCACCGCAGGCCGCCAGGCAAAGAGTCTGCATGGAGCCGGCACAGCTGCAGCTCTCCATAACAGAGTAAACAACGTCGCTCCTTCTGGCCTCGCTGCCCGCGCGTTCTGGAGACAGTCAGTGCTTCGGTGACCCGTCCGCCTCCTAGGCCTCTCACTGTTCACCCAGCGCCCTGGTGACGATCTGTCGCTCGTTCCCTTGAGGCTCCGTTCGCTGCTTGGCAGTTGCGTCGCCGCCGATTGATTCCAAGTGCACAAGTCGCAATTAACACTCAACATTTCTCCCCAGCTTGGATGGACTGCATCTCCACGCGCTACACGCCCCAGCAGTATTGCAGTCTCTCGAGGAGATCTGCTCAATTCTTACCACCCGTTATCACCGCCTATCGACCACCGCGACCGGCGCGTGGGATCGAGTCTGCGCGGCGCGCACCACCGGCACATTCTCTGGACCCTTGTTCCGGAAGTCACGACTCTGCGCCAGGAACTGCAGGAGATCACGCTACGCTGCGCGCTCTCCTTAAATGCGCCAGTCCCCGCCGACAGGGCGAAAAGCTGGACGTGACCATACCGTCTCCAGCCCCCCGACTTCGAGTGCACCTCCCCCAGAACATGACGACGCGGTGAAGAAAGAGTCTGAGGGCACAGCAGCAGGACCACGGCACTGGACGGAGGCGAGGAGGGGGAGCGAGGAGGGGCATGTGCCATTCCAGCGGTCCGCAACAACACGACGTCCACCCAGCACCTTGGCCGCCGCCGCCGCCGTCGCCGTCGCACCCGCCTCTACCATGACGAACGAGAAGCCGCGTCCCGCGACAGGATCACCAGCGAAGGACATCACGTCAGACAGCATGGTCGAGGGTCAGAACACCCGGCGAACACTGCGTTTGCGCAATCCCTGGGCATGCTCGTTGTACACGCTGGCAGCGACGCTCCTGGGCTTCGCCGCTCTGTTCCTTATGGCGCAGTCGTTCATGACGCGCCAGCTAGACACGAAAGGCTGCGAGATGTCTTACATGCGACCCATCTTCCACAACTTTGACGACTTTGACACCGAGCACACCCGTTTCGCCAGCAAATACTCCTTGTACTTATACCGAGAGGGTGGCATCGATGAAGACAGCAGAGTATGTGAGAACATCTAGTGAGGTAGATCGCATGCTAATAACGCCCAGGTCAAAGGCGTGCCTGTACTCTTTATACCAGGAAACGCAGGCAGCTACAAGCAAGTACGGCCGCTTGGGGCTGAAGCAGCATACTACTACCAAAACGCTCTCAAGCATAATGAGGCTGCAAATCAGGCAGGCAAGAGGCCACTGGACTTCTTCACCGTTGACTTCAACGAAGATTTCACTGCATTCCACGGCCAGACGTTGCTTGACCAGGCCGAATATCTTAACGACGCCATCACATTCATCCTATCCCTATATCATACTCCGGGACGTTCTGCGCGCGATTCGTACCTGCCCGACCCCACGTCTGTTGTTATTCTTGGCCACTCGATGGGAGGCATGGTCGCTCGTACCATGCTGACGATGCCCAACTACCAGTCAAACTCCATCAACACCATTCTGACTCTGGCTGCGCCCCATGCCAGGCCACCCGTCTCTTTCGACGGCGACATTGTCCGTCTGTATAAAGGCGTCAATGATTACTGGCGACACGCTTACGCGCAGAAATGGGCAATCGATAACCCGCTCTGGCATGTCACACTGATCTCCATTGCAGGTGGCGGCCTTGATACCGTTGTATCGTCAGACTATGCCAGCATTGCCTCTTTGGTGCCTGAGACCCATGGTTTTACCGTCTTCACCTCTTCAATGCCTCATGTGTGGACAGGTATGGATCATCTTGCCATTACTTGGTGTGATCAAGAGAGAAAGAGCGTCATCCGGGCCCTTTACGATGTTATCGATGCGTCAAGAGCAAGCCAGACCGTACCTCGTGCTGAACGTATGCGGGGATTCAGGACGCAATTTCTGACGGGTCTCGAAGACATTGCTGAACGATACCTGCCACACAAAGAGGCCAAAACCCTCCTGACATTGGAAGACGACAGTGCAGTCATCTCCGAAGGCGAAAAGCTAGTGCTTCGGAGTCTTGGAAAGTCACAGCAGAAGCCAAAGGCCTATCTGCTCCCAGTGCCCCCTCAAGACGAACACAACCAGCAGAAGCAGTTCACGCTGTTGACCAACGAGAAGCTTGACAGTCCTGATGAGAACGGCAAGCTTGAAGTCTTGTTCTGTAGCGTCTATGCTCATCAAAGTGGGCAATCTTCGGCGCTCTTTTCGATGAACATGGATCTTTCCGGCGACGGTGCTGGAGCGACTCGACTGGCATGCAAGAATGCCGCCTCAGATGCCATTATACTCCCGGAGTCTACGCGGCAGTCGACGTTCCCTTTCAGGACGGACCAGAAGCCTTTTTCCTACCTTCAGTACAATCTCAAGGATCTGTCGGAGCAACACTTCGTTGCTGTTGTCGACAAGTCCGGCGAACGCAGTACCGGCTGGGTGATTGCAGAGTTCAACAACGTATCTGACTCTGTATATCAAGTCGGCATGGGGCTGCAACGTCTCCTGACCACTGGCTTGAACTTCCGACTCTCCGCTCGCCGCGCCCTGAGCATGGATATCAAAGTCCCAGCTCTGCACTCCGCTTTATTGGCATACAAGGTTCATGTCGGTAAACAGTCCTGTGATCGCGGGGAGCTGTTCGCACCTTTGTTGCGACAGTACATTACTGATGTTCATGAAAGCAAGTTTTTTGTCAACGTTAGAGATGCTAGCATCAATCTCCATGGTGTTTCGCCATACATGCCTCGCGCACTATCTTATGAATCCCCCTCGAGCGGCCTTTCCCTCCAGATTTGGTCCGACCCGACCTGCGATAGCACTGTCGAAGTCAATCTTAGAGTCGATGTAATCGGAAGCATAGGGAAGCTATGGATGCGTTATCGCATCGTGTTTGCGGCTTTCCCACTCCTCATAGTCGCGTTAGTTATTCGCCAGCAATTCCGGGCTTATGATGAAACTGGCGTCTTCATGAGCTTTGCGAATGGACTCAACGAGTGTCTTTGTACCTCTTTGCCGCTTGCTCTGGCTGCGCTGACCTTTTTGTCGATTGCTATAGCTAGCGCACGCAATCAGACTTACAGTCATTGGCCGCTCCATGCTATGGCCAGCAATACGACTGCACTACTGGACGAAGCCCACCACGAGCTACTCCTTGGGACGGACGATACCTTTTTCTGGTTCCTAGTGCCGCTCTTCGGTCTAATGTGTATCGCGATATGTGTTGCGCTCAACTATGCCGCGCTCCTGCTCACGTTCACGGTCTCCAACATTTACGCCTTGGTCAGCCCCGCAGCTCTTCGTAATGAGGAAGGTCAGAGAACTCCAGGAGCGTTCGCTGTTACATCAACTCGGCAACGGACAATCACTACATTGATCTTATTAACACTAGTCTCGACTGTGATACCATATCACTTTGCATACATGGTGCTTTGCTTGGTCCAGCTGGCCACATGTATCCGGGGGTTCAAGCTTGCAAAGGAGACCTGCCTAGACACAAACTACAACTTTTACAACTACGCACACTCTATTCTGATCCTAATGATCTGGATCTTACCGATCAACCTGCCGGTCCTTGTGGTCTGGGTGCGCAATCTCGCCGTACATTGGTGGACGCCCTTTTCTTCTCACCACAACATCCTATCAATCATGCCGTTCATCTTCCTCGTCGAGACCCTCAGCACTGGTCGCATGGTTCCCCGTGTACAGTCCAGTTACTCCTTCCTCACCAACATCTTCCTCTTCGCGATCGCTGCATATGCCGCAGTCTACGGTGTCACATATGCATATGTTTTGCACCATTTGGCAAACATACTCTGCGCTTGGCTGGTGGCTATACATTTTGACTTACAAAAGATCACCCTGGGGAGGCTCTCCGGCGTCTTTCAGACATCTGAAACAGCGCCGATGAGCTCGGATATCAAAAAAAGACCTTGATCGGCGCACACGATTTCCCTTCATAAGCATTGTTTCATTACGCATCGTTCCTACTGCGATTACCCCGCGCCTTTGCGCACAGCTTGGATATTGGCGTTTGTCGGCGTTGCATCCCTTGCATTTTCAATCAACCTGTAGACGCTGTCCACCAGCATCTGGGAGCCTTCGGGCGGAGTTGGATTCACTTGTCGAAATTTTGCATTCTGGCGCCCTGTGCATATTCATTCCCGGCGCAACCTTCTTGGAGGAACGTAATGGGTCATAAGGAATTGGGTAGAGACGAGCCCTAAGGCTTTGAATGTATTGTCTAATGCAGTTGCATATTCATCAATCACTGCTACTTCGTGTTCTGGATTAGAAAAGTGATCAGCGCCAACACATACTGCACGAACCTTGCTACTCACACCTTATATGAACAATAGTCCGGAATACATGCTAGAGTGAACACTGGCTCGTGAGACTGCGTGCAACGATGAGATTCCTCGTCAGCTGGGCATGAATGATGAACAAAGCGCTGGATGAAGACTCAGGAAGGAACAGCATTGCGTTCCACCATGGTGCCTCCCGTCAACCTTGAGTTGCGCTTGACCTTTTCTTCTCTTTGTCGCGCACAGCCGAGCCCAACGGAGGCGGGATTCTATCAACCTCAGGCGCGGCATCTCACCAAGGGTCCGCTTCAGACTTTCATGTCAATCTCTACAAGGGAGATCGCCGTTTGCCAGTGTAATCCTTGTCGATCCCGTTGGTCCCAATGGTCTGCAGTCTGCACATGTCCAAACTGCAGTTGCGTTTGAAGGCCTTCAGCAAAGCAAATGGACGCCCTGGTCTGTTCTTTGGGGTCCATATATGCAGCCGCCAAATGTGCGTTACGGAGTCAGGGAAGTGTCCTCTTGCTGTAGCCTGGGGACATGATTCACAACACAAGCCTCGGTGTGATCACATATTCCAAGGCAGGCGACCACGTAGTATGGCTCACTTCTCAGAAATTCAAGTGCGATCTCTGACGGCTGACTTATGGGTATTGCATAGCCCGAGAAAGTCAATGTCTCATAGAGAGGATCGCAGAGCTAGTTATCTCTTGCGTGATTAAAGACAAGCATGACTCAGATTGAGATACAATTGCCCTCGTGTGGAGAATGTGGGATTGATCGCTGTTTACTGGCCAGATCGTTTCGAGGTTGTGAAGCGTGATCGCGCCTGGTAGCCATGATCAAAGTGCTAGCTGTCACATCATTCGATTACTCCAGGGACGTCAATGCAGAGCCCCGAAATCTGACTCTAAGATGACACGCGGGAAATCAAGGTGAATTACAAGCCATGATCAGAAATATTCGCAAGACTATGTACAGAACACCACTCGTTGACGCTATAATATAGAACGAGATCAGAGCAGCTCAAGCACACTCTTCTTCACCATCCCCGGCTGCTTGAATGGCCGGCACTTGCTTGCTGCGCAGAAGTAGTCCTCAGAGCAGCATGGCGGATCGCCGTTATAACCGCATGTTGCTGTTTGTCGTCAGAAAACTCACTCCCCCGTTGGATGATGAAACTATACTCACCATAAAGTCCACCACAAGTCGGCGCGGGAGGTTCAGCCGGCCTACCCAGCTTCCCATCCGTACACGAGTACTCGCGTGGGTTGTAGCATGCAGTTCCGCCACAAGCCAGAGTCGCCTCACCGTTAAGCACCGGGCAAAGAAAGTTTCCACCCCAGCATGTATAGATACCCGGCTTGTACGGAGCGGTACCGCAGTACTGCACTGCGCTGTCGGGCGTGATCAGTTGTAGCTGCGTGTTCGCATCGCAGTAGTACGTTCCCGCATCGTAGCATGCGGGGCCACACGTGATTGTTGCTTCACCGGTGCTGGTTTTCGGGCAGAGCTGGAGGCCAAAGCAGGTATATTTCGAGGGGTAGTATTGTGCCCCGCCGCAGGTTTGGAGGGCTTCGCCGAGGGCTAGAGGAAGAAGGATAGTAAACGAAAGCATGGTGGTGGTGAGCTTCATGGTGCTGGTGCTGGTGCTTGTAGACTGTAAAATATGGTGGATTGAAGTTAATCTAAGCATATCGATGAGATGATTTATATTCATGGTCGTTGTGACAAGGCTGCACAGTTTTCAGGTAACCCTTGTCGTGCTGGCTGTGGGAATACGGTGTTGACGCCAGCTGAGTCGCTAACGTTCGCAGCCATACTGTCATTACAACTTAGGGAAAGCATTGCCATTCCTTTTTGTGGAAATTTTATTGTCATATCAATAGTCTGGCAGCAGAATTCGACGTGGAATTGGCTGGCTATGTGGTGCAAGTCCCGTATAGGCGAGATCATCGTGGATATCAGGATGTAGACGAGGGTCTTTCGTTACGCTATCCCACCCCGCAATCTATTAATGGGTCCACAGACATTATACGCGGGCTGGATAATGGTATGTGCCAGCGATAGTGCGCTGTCCCGAATGCGCTCGTGACAGATTCAGCTGCCTCAGCCGCAGGCCTTGCATGAGCACGTGCAGACAGCTGGCATGATTGGTCGCGCGATAACCATCTGTTTCCAATTTTGGTGTAACATCTTTGGGTCATGATTTTCATATCGTAGTCGTTGGCGAGGAAGCGGGTGGGTTTGAGGTCGTGTTGCTTGCTCATGTGATCGTTGTGGGCATTTGGGGCCGCAGTTCCATGTCTCTGATCTTACCCAGATCGCCGTGATCGCAAGCAACTTCTCTTCTCTTCTCTAGTCTGATGAGACTTTCCACTAAGCGTTCAAGAAGCCACTCGCTTTCAGAGACACCGGCTACCATTGGACTGCGTTCACCAAGCCAGTCCCAGTTCACGAGTCCTTCCTCGTTCTCAGAGTCGCTCGTGAGCGTTGTGCCCAGTACATGGTTGAGACGCCTGGGTGTCGTGTATCGGATCAATCGTGTGAACTCTACCCATTCCTCGTACGAGTAACGCTTGGGTTTCTCTAGACGAAGATCAAAAGACACCTTCTTGATACTCAAGGCAATACGACGTGATAAAGAAGTGAGACTGGGCGGCTTTGTCAGATCTGCCTCTGCCTCCTCTGCCAGACTCGATATGTTAGGATGCGTTGCTTGTATTACGTCGGCAGCAACTTGCACATCCTCATCAGCGCTTGTCCTCATGTCAGTATCCCGACCTGTTGTTTCGAATCCTGCCCTGACACGTTTTTTCGCTCTGTGCTCTTCGATGTGTCGCTGCAGCCACGGCTTTCTGTCGACGAGCGGCTGCCAGATGCCTCGTTTTGGTAGGACAGTAAAGTCTGCCACAACATTACTCCACTTCTTGAACTTTGCGACCACAGTATCACCCAAGTCAGAGACAAGAATAGTCATTATTGGGACCGAAATCAAGCTCCAGATGACGAAAAAACATCGACCGGGGTTCGATCTGGGCGAAAAATCCCCATAACCGATCGTCAGAAGGGATATGTAGCTAGGGAGGGTCAGCGACTTTCGCTGTAAAGGTGCAGATGTCAAATCCCACCTACCAGAAGTACAGTGCTTGAAAATACGTCATTCCTTGGACATCTCTCTCGGTTTGCCAGAAGACAACAGCTCCAACACACCAAAGGATCAAGAAAATTGTGATCGACCAAAATAACGCCATCCACTTCTTGAACCTTTTACTGTCCGCCTGGATTCTTCGCATCGCATCGAAACGATCTTTCTCTTCTTTGAGTAGGAGAAGCCGGGGTCTACGGTCGAGCCTCTGCGGTACACCAAAGTTCTGTGTGAACGTCGACGGTCGCCGGGTACTAGTGCTCATTGCAGTGCGATATGGTCGCGGCTGTGAAGGCGCACTGATCTTCAATCTACCGAGTGTTCCTCGTCGGGTCAATTCGTGTTGACGGGTTCTGTAGTCCTCGTAATTCGTGACGGTCAGTTCAAGAGCCTGCTCACGTCTGCGTGTAAGATCTTTCTGAATAATATGATCTTCACTCAGCTCTCTGACGGCACGATACAAGGATGAGACTGTAAGCGCAAGTGTGACAATGCCGCCCACAGAATATGGAAACAAAAGACCACGCCCCAGGTCTGTGGTCGCTACTAGATCTCCAAAGCCTGTCTTGTTAGCACGATTGACATGATCTCCAATAATCAATTACCTACCTACGGTCAAGATGGTGACATAGCAACTGGTGGCATGTTAGCTCTATCGCACAGAGGCACAATTGTCAGACTCACAAATACAGCGAATTCGGGAACGTCCATTGGTTCTCTCCAGCGTCTGTTTGTATCCGCGAGTACACAGCTGCGCCGCCAGCAATCCAGATGAAGAAAAACATGGTCTGCAAGATGAGCGTGCGCTGGCTGTCGCTTAACGCGAAATGATCAGGATAGTGTCCAAGATGATAGCCAAGCATGTTGGCCATCAAAAGCATAGAACAGGCAAAGTAGAATACGGCAGCGGCAACCGCGTACCAGTAGCCTTGCGTGTAGCCTTCGTAAGGTCGATTGGGAGGAGCATAGATCTCCATGCAAGCTGTGATTCCCATCAATAGACCACTGCTCACGTACCATAAGACTATCGTCGCAGGAAGTGCAATGACGTAGCGGATCTTCTGTGTGAAGTTGAAGAGAAGAAAAATGTTTCCAAGAAAGCCGCATATCAAGGACACAACGTTCAGCCAGTAGCACCATCTTGGGTCCGGAAAGGGCGTCCCATATAGGTCCGTCACAAAGTCGCCATTGACGTGATTGTTTTGTCGCCAACTGGTCACAAGAGCTGCAATAGAAGAGACATTGGCAAATGGCCCAAGAGTTGCAGCGAGCAGAGGAATGCCAGTAGAAGCGAACCACCAGCTTGTTTCCGAGCCGTCAGTCCACTTTTGCCAGGCTTTCCACCGATGGTGACTTTTGTGGTTTCGCTGGGGATTTTCCAGTGTGAATTCGTTGAATTGCAAATTTTGCTCTTGTTGAGGTCTGCTGGCGCCAGAACTCTGAGGATCATGTGGCTTCTCGATTTGAGCATCCGATCCACGCAGTGTTGCAGTCATGGTGGGCAACAAATACTGCGGCCAACATGGCATAAGCTAAAGAGAGCGCAGTCTCGCAGCTGGGAGCTGTTCGGAACTGAAGGATCTAGAATAGCGATGACGAGGTTCAGATTTGCAGGAAGCGTATTAGTGTAACAGAAACGGGAAACGGCAGACGGTAGCTTGGGAAGCGTAGAGTGATTCCAGAGTCCGGATGTTGCTGGTGAGAGTAATCTGGTGGTTGCGACGCCAGATTGGGAGCTAGGGAGCGTATGAACAGTCAAGGGCGAGCTTGAGTAAAAGTATTATGTCAGCACTGCTCAGGTGCAGCATAGAAGGAGATGATGATTTTGACCGTGATGGCAAAAAGGGGAGCATGCTCTTCGGAACAGTGTTCCCAGATGGTACCAGTAGCGGGTATGCAGGGAAGTGGCGTCTAGAAGCTCCACGAGCTAAAGGCGTAGCCGCCTTCACGTGGGCTTTCGAACTGGTTAACATCCATGGATTGACTACATGTTGTCAATTCGACATGGCAAATTTGAAAGTCCGAAGATTGAGAATAGGATTTTACATTGGAATGTACAGGAATCTAGGTATCAACAAACGACGTCATGACTACTGCTTCAGCTTTTCGGTCAGCTCGGGTACCTTCTCAAAGAGATCGCCCACCAGGCCGACATCTGCGACCTGGAAGATAGGCGCATCAGCATCTTTGTTGATAGCTGCGATGACCTTGCTGTCCTTCATGCCAGCCAAGTGCTGGATAGCGCCAGAGATACCGGCGCAAAGGTAAAGCTGGGGTGCAACGTTCTTTCCGGTCTGACCGACCTGCAAGCTGTTGTCTGCGAAGCCACTGTCAACAGCAGCACGCGAGGCTCCAATGGCAGCGCCCAGTGCGTCAGCCAGAGGAGGCATGAGCCTGTCAAACTCGTCCTTGGACTTCAATCCACGCCCGCCCGAGACCACCTTGCTAGCAGAGCCCAGGTCGGGGCGGTCAGACTTGGCGAGATCCTCGGAGACCCATTCTGTCGGGGCGTCCGCCTTGGGATCTGTACCCTCCTCGACTGTAGCAGAACCACCCTCTGTCTCAGGTGCAGGGAAGGCAGTGCCGCGGACGGTGATGACCTTTGTGCTGTCGCTGGACTGGACGGTCAGGATAGCGTTTCCGGCGTAGATGGGACGAACGAAGACTGTGGCTGCGTCAGTTGCAAGCACACGGTTGCTCGATTCTGCGCTTACCATCCTCGCTCTCGATCTCGGTGATGTCTGAGATCTGCTGGACGTCGAGCATGGCTGCGACGCGGGGCATTAGGTTCTTGCCAAAAGCAGAATGCCCTGTCAGGACATGTGTGTAGCCGCCCTTCTTGATGTTCTCAACCAGCAGTGGTGCCCAATTCTCGGCGAGGCCCTGGGGTCACTGTCAGAAACAGTAACCAGTCAATCCCTCTGTTTACCAATCTCACCTTATCGTACGCAGCGTTGTCGACGTAGATGACCTTCTCAACGCCCTTTGCCTTGCCTGCCTCCTCTGCAATAGACTTGCCCCCACTGCCAGCAACAAAAGCTGTGATGGAGCCGCCGAGCTTGGTTCCGGCGGTGATGGCGGCGAGCGAGGCCACATTGAGCTTGCCCTCCTTGGCCTCGAGGACGGCGAGTGTCGAAGCCAATCGCGCCCATGCGGACTGGGACTGGGACTGTGTGCAGCGGACCTGCGCGCGTGCAGAGCGGAGCACCGAAGTGCGGGCGGCGGCGAACATGGCGGGCGGCGGTGTTGCTTGTGGCGCTGTCTCTCTGGGTCGCTATCTATCTACCAATCGGTCGATCAATCTAGTCGCACGTCGTGGGCGTCTGAAGCGGGCAGCAAGAGGGAGCAGGAGAATAGCCAAAAAGTGCAATGCACGACGCTGCTGCTGCGGAGACCAATGACCTCGGCCTGGACAAGGTCAACCGTCAAACACAGCAGGGCTCGCTCCGTCGACCGGCGCTATGCGGCTCACCAATCACGACGGTTCCAAGGGCTAGCGGCCATCGACAGATCACGTGATTAACCTGCCGCGCGAACCTCTGCTGCTGGCTGGCGCTGGGAGCATCGCGAACATGGAAGTTTAGACGCGACAACCACCCATCGCATCGCCCACGGCCCCACGTTCATTTGCGGCCACACCAGACCGCCAACCAGCGCAGAGTGTGTGTAGAAGCTGCGCGATCTCGCTTGCCCACATCATTGCGCATTGTCATTGCACCCTACCCTACGCGACTGCCGTGCATTGCGCCGTAACGACGCACGCCAGCCCCCGTTTACCTGCACCTCCTGCACCTGCACACCGCAAGCTTGAGGCTGAACCTTCCCATCCCAGCAGCCATGTCCGACGACGCGACCGCAAGCGCGTCCGCGCAGGACCCTTCACTTGAGGGCACCACACAATCTAATGCGCCTGACCAGGGTATGTCGCGCTGTAGCCATGCATTGACTCGGATGGCTTGCTTTGGTCAACAGGACGAGCACGCCTGACTAACACTCGCTGCAGACACCAATATGCTCGAGGAGCCCACAGCAAAGGATTCATCGCGCGAGCCCTCGACGGCCACACCCGCGCCTGTCTCCGACAACCCTCTTGACGCACCTGACGGCCCGCGCCCGGACGCAGAGGACGCCGACGGCCAGGATGACGAGGAGATGGGCGGCCTCGATGACACCAAAAAGGACAAGGATGGCGAGGGTGCCGATGTTGCAGACCCAGAGGCTGCGGCTAAGGCCGATCTCCAGGCCGCTGCGCGCTCACACTTCGTTGCGCAGACATACGCGACCATCATCCCTAGCTATGCAACCTGGTTCGACATGCGCTATATCGACTACCGCGAGCGCAAGGCCTTGCCAGAGTTCTTCAACGGCCGCAACCGCAGCAAAACGCCTGCCATTTACCGCGACTATCGCGACTTTATGATCAACACCTACCGCCTAAACCCCTCAGAGTACCTTACTGTCACTGCCTGCAGGCGTAACCTGGCCGGTGATGTCTGCGCCATCATGCGTGTTCACGCCTTTCTCGAACAGTGGGGTCTCATCAACTACCAAGTACGTGACAATGGCTTGTATACGTGCCTATCATAGCTAACATGGTTCCAGGTCGATCCTCAGGAGCGCCCCTCGAACATTGGCCCCCCTTTCACCGGCCACTTCCGTGTCACAGTAGATACTCCCAGAGGACTACAGCCTTTCCAACCTGGTCCAGGTTCCAAGGTCATCGAGGGGAAACAGAGCGCTGCTACCGACCGTGCCGCCAGCGCTCAGCCCACCGCCAAGTCAGAGACCAAGTCGCTCGCCGGACGCAACATCTACGAGGCCAATGGCAAAGAGGCTTCTGCTGAGCCAAAAGACAAAGCTGCCAACGGCGAAGGTGCTGCAAACGGGGGTCCTGCTGACGTGAAGGACCTTGAGGCTGCCGCAAAAGAGCCCCTCAAAGTTATCAACTGCTTCAGCTGTGGTGTTGAATGCACCCGCGTACACTTCCACGAAACAAAGCCTTCTGAGCAACCTGGCCAGACCAAGAGCGTTGGTGGCTTGAAGCGCGACCTCTGCCCAAGATGCTTTGTCGAGGGCAACTTCCCTGCTGGCACATCGTCTGCTGACTTCACCAAGATCTCGAACCCAGAGTCTTCAGCCATCTCGGAAAGCGAGGAAAAGTGGACAGAAGAGGAGACTCTTTTGCTCCTCGAAGGTCTTGAGGAGTTCGATGAGGACTGGAACAGGGTGGCGGACCACGTCTCGACCAAGACTCGCGAGCAGTGTGTAATGAAGTTCTTACAGCTCGAAATCGAGGACAAGTATGTCGAGGCCGATCTGCAACAAGGCGACGCTGCTACTCCCTCGGCCAAGTTCCTGCGTGACCTGGACTACCTCAGCGAAGGTCGCGCGCCTCTCCACCACGCTGATAATCCCATCCTGAGCGTTGTCAGCTTCCTCGCCGGTCTGGCACCTGCGAACGTCACCGAAGCTGCTGTTGCCTCGGGACGCAGTGTCGGCGAGATGAAGCGCATCCTCCAGGAGAAGATCAACAAGGCACCAGTAGCACCCTCGGAGAAGGGCAAGGAGAAGGAAGGAGAGAAGGCTTCGACACCTGCTGGAGGCGCTTCGGACGTCAAGCCTGAGGGCGATGACGCTATGGAGGTCGACACTACTCAAGAAGTTGCAGTGGCTAGCAAGGACGCACCTTCGGATAGCAATCCTCTCGTAACGCTGCCCTTTGCTCTTTCTGCGGCTCGCGCGTCTGCTCTTGCTTCGCATGAAGAGCGACACATCACTCGTTTGGTCTCTGGGTCGGTCAACCTGCAGCTGCAGAAACTCCAGCTGAAACTGGCCCACTTCTCCGACTTTGAGAAGTTGCTGTCTGCCGAGCGCCGTGATCTGCAGCGCCGCCGACAACAGCTGTTCATGGACCGCCTAAACTTCCAGCGCCGTGTCCGTGCTCTCGAGGAGGCGACAAAGAAGATCGGGTCAGGCATGCAGGGCCAGGGCCTGCCAGGGTCGATGAGCAACGAAGACGCCATGGCTGCACTCACAGATGCCATCCGCACATTCGGTGTTGGCAAGGGAGAGGACAGCATGGGTGTCAAGCGTGACAGCGTGGATGCTGGCGTGCAGCCAATTTCCGAGGGCACAGAGGGCTATGGGAAGCTGGAGATCTAAGGAGGCTCTTCGATGAAGATGCTGGTGTTTTGGCGCGCTGGGAGGTTGACTGGGTCCTTGATGGTTAAGGACTTGACGACCATATTTTCTTTGAAATACGTGGCATTGCTTCTTGACGGTGTATCGAATAGTTGTAGAAGACGGCGCTGCTGTGCCAGCCTGTACCAAATGCACGACTTGCTTGACTTGTTGTTGTTGGTGCGTGTTGTTGGTGCGAGCCGCGATCGACGTACGCATCCCTGCCGTTGGTGCGGTTCGAGGTAGGTACCAGTAATCAGTACGCACGAAGCATGCCCGTGTCGCGCAGCACAAATGGTCTGTCATGCGTACGAGTAGCACGGGCGAAAAGTTTGTACAAGTGCATTGATTCCTATAGGACAAATTAGACAGACATGGTGTCAGTAGGTACTGTCATTGCATTGCACGTTTGCTGCTGCTGCTCGACGATTGCTTACCTCATTGAATGATTGCACCGCCGTCTGTTGCCGTTTCCGAGCTTAGCAATACAGGTCCGAGAAACGCCGCAAGTTTTCCAAGAGTGACGACAGCAAAAGCAGCACAGAGCTCCACCACGCCCATCGCGACCTCTCTTTCCTTCCCTTCTGTCGTTTCCTGGCGCGCCACCATGTTTCGCACCGCTCCCCGGTTAATTGCCCGCCAAAGCGCCCTGCGCGCCTTGCCACGCGCCTCTTTGCCTGCCCGCAGGACCATCAGCACAGCGCCGCCGGCGCAGAAGAGCAGGAGCTGGAAGAGCTTGGTTGCGCGGCTGGGCCTTGCCGGCGCCATAATATACTACTACAACACTACCGATGTCCTCGGTGACGAGCCAAGACGTACGCCACCAATGTACAGCTGTGTCCTGCGGTGGATGGATGCTGACGAGCTCTAGAAGTTGCGCCCGCCCTGCCTACCACAGAGGTCGAGTCCGAGGTCCTGCCCACCATCGAGTCCATCTCCGCCGAGCGCGCCCAACGCAAGGCCGTCCAACAGCAGCTGGAGCTCCAACGCCAGAAGGAGGCCGCCGCCGCCGACGAGGCTGAGCGTGCACAGCAGCAACAGCAGCAGCCCGCCAATGCTGAGTCTCAGGAGGGCGGTATCGAGGGTCTAGAGGCAGAGGCCGATCAGCAAGGCGCCTTCAATCCCGAGACAGGCGAGATCAACTGGGACTGTCCCTGCCTAGGCGGCATGGCCACCGGGCCGTGTGGAGACGAGTTCAAGGCCGCCTTCAGCTGCTTCGTCTTCAGCAAGGAGGAGCCCAAGGGCATGGACTGCATCGACAAGTTCAAGTGAGTTCGCACGTCCGGCGACATCAAAGGCGGCACATCGCTGACACCCACACAGGGACATGCAGGGCTGCTTCCGCCAGTACCCCGAGATCTATGGCTCGGAAATCGACACCGATGACGACGATGACATGACCGCCGATGCCGCCGCCGACGTCTCTGTCCCCGAGTCCTCCTCCCAACTTTCCGGCGCGGACAAGACCCGCAGTCCCAGCCCTGCCACCGATGCGCCCATCGCAAAGGAGCCCGTCAACAAGGAGTCGAAGACCAAGAGCGTAGCTCCTGCCTCTGAGGGTCCCCACTCGGCCGCGAAGGTCGCGGAGAACAGGCGCGAGCTAGGTCTTGTCCCTGAAAACTACAAGCCTGAGGAGAAGGAGGTCAAGAGCAAGGAACCTGTTAGCGAGAGCGAGAGTTTGGTGCCCAAGGCTGCTCACGACGGGCGATAGGCAGTGTAAAGAGCTGCGGTGTGATTGGAGAGAATGAGGACCCAAGACGTTGTTACGTTTGATAGGGAGACTAGACATGGTCCAAGAAGAGGAGGAAGATGCACTGTACCATATTGCATTTCTGGGGCATCTAAAAGGGGCAAATTCGGACGGCTACACTCTACCATGTTTCCGATGATCTGTACAACATTGTAGCGATTGGAAGTATTCACCTGATACTACTCTTCTGTCTCATTCAAGGTGAAGACCTACGTTGGAATTCCTCGTGTCAGAACCTCACAGGCTGGCTGCATGCGCAATTCGTGACCTTGCGGCGTACACAGTGATGGCTCCGTTTCATTTCCATAGGAGCGGAGGAGCAGGGACCACTTGGGCTACCACCATCTCATCTGATAGACCGGACCCGTCTTCCTTCCCTACCAGGGTGGATTCCGCGTCTTTGTGAGAGACACAGCACGGAGCACACGTATCTGTGGGGTCACCACGCGTCCTGCCTCTACTGTAAGCACTTTGATTCTTTCGAATCGCAGTGTTGACGAACTCACAATGTATGGGCGGATGTGTGTGTGGCATGACCTCTACTGATCTATCGATGTTATGCTTCCCCACGTTAAACCCAAAAGCATGAGGCTCTAGGCATATGCTGTATCACTATCAGTATAACCTACAGCTAAAAGTAGTAGACAGTACGAGATATGTCTTAGCCTTTCCACATGCTAATCCTGACTTCATCTTCGCAGCTACCGAGTGTCTCTAATTAAGATTATCATGTGTGATATACGACCCGATGTAATGCCTGCAGGCTGTAACCACATCTTATCGTTGTTTGAATCGCTAAATGAAGACTTTTTCCAAATCAAGTCTACTTGAAGTCATGAAGTGACTGCTTAGTGCTGGCAGAAGTGCGAATGCAGAGCCTGTAGGGCGGGTCTGTTTGTGGGTCATGACCTTTGTCCACGATTGTCAGGTTTGTTGATGCACAAGTTTCTTCTTCTGCTGTGAACAGGATTTGCATTCAGTCGATGGTCGACTTCTATTCGAAGGTCTACAGATCAGTGTGGTTTTGTCACATACCTATGGTGCTCTGCTCCGTCCAATTGAATGGTAATTAAAATCTTAAGGATGCAACAGTGAAATTTCAAGAATGATGATGGATTCGATAGCGATGTTTCATGGATCAGAAAGGACTTCCACATTAATCCCGGCCTTTCAGTGTTGCGCCGAAAGCATGAGTTGTTGTGGTTCGTTGCGAGGAAGCGAAATGGCTCGAGGCGTGTGAATGTGAAAACACATGACGAAAATGACACCTCACCCGACCGGGGAGCTTGAATTGAATGATCTCAGCGTCGACGCGTGTTGGGGTTTGGTCTCTAGAAGTGATGGTCGAGAGAAAAAGAAGTTCGTCCCCAACGAAAGGCCAACAGCCCGCGCAAAAAAGGGGTCTTGCCGCGACTCGAACGCGGGGCCTCTCGCACGTTTACTTAGGTACCCTAAGCGAGAATCATACCACTAGACCACAAGACCGTGTTCTGATTGATGAAGAACGTGGACTACAGAAAAACTATATTTTCGTTAAACAATCAGACGAAACGCAGATGTGAGTATTTAGATTCCCTCCGGTAAGGCTCAAAGGGGCCCCCACCCTTCGTCCACTTCGATTCGCTATGAGTCAGCTTCAGAACCATCGTGTTTTCTTTGATGAAGGAAGATCCGGCAAAAACATATAGGATTCAGTGAAGAAAACTGCGAAAGAGGGATCTCGGGCGCAGACATAGAGGGGCGCGCTCGTATCACAAGCCCAGAAGTAACTTTCGGAAGGGGACTCATATTTTACATGCACGTAAATGGGTATGGACTTGCGGTGGTACAGTTTTTTTTTTTGGGGGGGGGGGGTTATGCTACGGGATCGGTCCCCGGAGCCACACGAGAGGACAAGCCACGCCCGGGACAGCATCACGACGGACAGGACGTCTAGAAAAACACACTTAATTATTTGAGGAGCTGTGGGGCTTTACCAGCAAAAACACATCGACGAGTTCAAGACACTGGATCGTTCCACCCATAACACCAAACCCCCCGCAGCGGGTTCCCGAAGCCCGAGTTTACCTGCCCAGAAAACACACACTCCGTGTCTCTACCTCTCTATACTCATGCTCTGTTGAGGCCTCAAGCGAATAAGCAATTATGTCTCGATCCTCACCCCCCAACGTCCGGATCTGCCCTGCTACCTTCCCGGCCGATGAAGCAACCGTGACATCGCTCTTCCAAGCGTACGAGCAGTTCATCCTCTCCACCGCCGCCATAAAACTGGACTTCCAAGACTTCGCCCACGAGCTCACCAGTCTGCCTGGGAAATACGCTGCGGAAAACAATGGCGCTCTGTACATCGCTTACCTTCAGCGTCCTGCTTCCAACGGCCGCCCTACGGTAGAGAAGCCGATCGGCTGCGTGGGTCTGCGAACTTTTGAAGGGCGCAGAGCAGAGCTCAAGCGCTTGTATCTTGCGCCTGAGTCACGTGGAATGGGTGTCGGGAGAGCGCTGGTCAACGTCGCGGTTGAGAAGGCGAGAGAGTTAGGGTACGCAGAGATATTGCTCGATACCTTGGGGAGCATGACGGCTGCTAGGGGGTTGTATGAGAGTGTTGGGTTCGCAGAGATCGAGAAATACTACGAGAGCTGTGAGGATGCGGTGTTCTATCGGATGGGTCTGTAGAATTGCGATATTGGAGTTCGGAAAAAGACAAAGCTTTGTCAAGAGTGTTGCCATGTGGTGGGGTTCTAGAGTGTGGTGGTCTTTGGAAGAGTAGGGCAAGAACACTATACGAGCTCTCGGTTACACGAACAGTCAACAGTGGAATGCTCACACCCTTCTGATTCGTCTCCCTCGATACCAACGGACAGCAGAACTAATCGAGGCCTGTTTTTCGAATCGTACAGTGGCAAGGTGGCGGTTCGATTGAGCCTGAAGAGGAGACTGCCTGTCGTTGTGTAGTCGTACAGGGCGTCCAGCATTGAGACTCCAAGCCTTCTAGAACGGCGACAAATTCATGCAAATCCGAGTACTGAGTGTGAATTACTCAGTACATAAGGCACCCAAATTCTTACTGCTGCATCATCCTCATCATTTCATCACGGTCAACGCTTTGCAGCATCTACCACGTCAACAACGATGAAGCTTGCACTATTCTTGTCCACCGTCTACTTCTGCGCGGCCGCTCTTGCAAAAGACAAAGACTGCGACCCCAAGAAAGCCGCTAAACAGGGCGAACAATGCCCTTCACCTTTATCAAAGATCAACTCCAGCTTCACAACCAGTACAATGATCGGTATCTCGACCAGCGCCGCCTCAAGCACGGCTTCATCTCCAACCTTGACCGTCGTTACTGAAACCATGTGCTATATGGGTTTGCCCACCCCCACGACGTACATGACAACTACCTCATCATCGGTATGTACGATGTCGACATACTCGACAGTCACGACCAGCACTATCTATGGAAGCCCGAGTTGCTTTCCGGAGGCAGTCACTAGGAGGATTGGATAGCGTTTCAGCGCTATGACATCATTTGGGAGTTCTTCCGAGATAGGAAAGTGGAGAGACTGCTATGAGTTGTTGCAAGTTTGCTCTCGAGGTCAACCTGGTCAACGTGGTATATAGTGCAATTTCTCAACTACTTGAACTCAACTACTTGGAAACATGTCCCTAGCTGCAGTAATGTACGCGATTTCGTTACGAGTATCAGGAACGCCGGATCCGAGCAAGTCAGAATGAACGTGCTGACTTCAGATCCGACATCGAGTGATTGGACAAAGCAGTGAATGACACAAGATCCTTACTACAGCATGCAGACCTTCACTGATATCAGCTCGGCTTGTTTAGTCTTAATTATTGACGGGACAACGGTTTGGCAGATGGAGAGTGTTGGCCGCATATTTACTTTCACTGGCCTCACCGACTTGTGTGTGCGAATCTCGATATAATTCCCCCCAAGTATTGCCCATAAGCGCTTCCATATGAGCTCATCGGAACAACACTAAACGGTTCCATATACATACCATGAGTCGTCGAATCCCCGCACCACCCACCTACATGGAGATACAACCTGCCACGATTCGACCCCCACCCCCACAGCCTGCCACGAATCAATTTCCACCACCCATCACCGACAGTGACACCCCACAACAGATGCGGCTTCTTACGCCAAGAATGTCGCCCATCATCACAGGCATGCGGACTGTTATACCTCCAATTATACTTCAAGCTGACTATCTTACAGACGGCATCGTCAGCCTTGTGATCACAGACGACTACCGCTTCCGCCCTTACCTGATCCCCTATAATGGCGGCTTCGCCCACGGTAGTGTCACTGAGGTCAGCGTTGCCGACGTGACACACCGCTACATCATGGGCGTCGGCCTTGATCAGCAGGAAAAGTGGCTGCAAGCGCCGTTGCAGAACGGCCTTCGCACCATGGCTACGAGCTGGGTCCTGTACTACGACTGCAACCCCGACATGATTCTTGAGAGGCCGAGACAGGAGCAGAATGAGTACTTGGCTACGAGGGATAGGCTGGGCTTGCCGCTGCTGAGATGGGCTGGCGATCTCAGCTTTATGGCTACGCAGCGCCGTCAGTCGAGGCAAGGTGCGGGTCGGTGAAGCCAGCAGAGTTCTGAGGTAGAGTTGAATGATTGTGGCGACGTAGAGTCCAGGCCGGAGGATGGCACGCTTCAGGGTTGGGTTATGATGGAGGCCTATGGGGTGTCTACTACATGGTCATCGAATTAAAAACAGCAGAGGTACCAGTGCTGATGTCAATCAATTTGGCCCATCGGATGACCATGTGTTCATATTGCAAAGATGACTATTAGTATCCTTGCTGTTCCCGGTCGCATGTACTCCATGCTTAGCCAGCCTCGGAAAAATGTCCAACACCACAACCTCTTGTGTGACAGCCACTGCCTCAATGGCCGGGGAGAATCAGACTCAAACTTGACCTTGCCGACTCCGACAACTACTTTCTTGAGTGAAATACAGACTGATCTGTACCATGGATGACTGCTGACGTGCGTGGAGTAGTGGGCGAAACAGTAGGTTGTTGTGGTGTCAGAGCTGTACTTGTTCCATTATGGTCAACGAGGAAACGTGGTCGCTTCGGCGCTGGGGTTGCAGTGGTCTCGTCTATAGAAGCACTCTTGTACTGGCGCTCCGGCGTACGTTGCGGTGCATAATTCTGCTTTAGCGTCACCTCGTTAGCTTGCATTGTTGACGATGTAATGTTCTGTCGAGCTGTCCTGCGGCTCTCAGCTTTGTCGATTCCCATCTTGATACCCTCAGCTACAACCCCGTGGAGAGCAAGAAAAGGGAATGTCATGACGTGGCGGATAGAAATGTCGATGCACATCTCCAGACTGGCAGTATCTTGACAGATCGTGACAGTTGGACGTGGTTCTAGATCATGCGTCACCTGCTCTTCGCCGTCGGCTTCATGGGTATTACCTCCAACTAAACTTGTGACTGGGATGCTCTTGAATGTCCCTTGATCCCTCCTCCACTGCTGCAGTGCGAGTCGATTGAGATTTTCTGTGCCTGTCCTTTTGTCCGATAGTCTCAGGGCGCGGACAAGGGCCTGTGTATGCAGAATGTTGAGCTCGAGACGCGGTGAGAACGTATCGCGAGTATTCAGAAACCACACCAGGCATTGAGTGAGTTCTCGCGCATCTGGACCTTGTGGCAATGATTCCAACCCGCGAAGCAGCTCAACAAAGGTCGGGAGGGTGTAGCCTTTGAATTTCTTCTCGAGGTAGAAACCAGGCTTGAGCTGGGCGGTGGATATGTCTCCGTCGCCTTCGCCTTTGTAGCGACTGGTCCTGAAATCTGGAAGAACGCGCTGCACAGCATCACGCTGAATCTGATTCATTGCTGAGGCGGACATGTGATCCTGAGGGGGTCCGCGAAAGAATGCCTAAAGTTGTGTTCATGAGCACAGGCTAAAGGAAGCAGACTGAAACATTACCTGTATGTTGAGAATATCTGTTCCACGGTAATCATTCTGTGACAGCCGAACCATGATATCCTGCCAACGGACATGGTGAGGATAGTAGATGAATATTTCCTTCAACGAAAGTCGCACACCAGGTGGTAAGAGCGCGTCAACAGGCACAGCGTCCGGATACCACCTGTAGCTCTGCACCAGCTGTCCAGGACAGTCATTGGGAGCTCTGAGCATTGCACGCACAACGAGCATGTTGAACTCAAAATTACCATTGTGCCAAGTCGAAGCTGAAGAGCCCTTGTTTTCCAGTCTTAAATCCATCGGAGACAATACGCAAGTGGGTCTTAGAGCTTGAGATGGCTTGGGCGGATGTGAGTCCTTCTGTGAGCAGTCATCGTTCGCCGAGCAATCATCGTCCCTCGAAGAAGGTACGGGAGACGGCAGCATCTTGCGGGCTGTCTCTCGACGCATAGCGATGGCTCGACTCTTGCCGCGAGAACCTGTGGAACCGCGATGTCCATCGTGACTTCTACTTTCTCGGAGCCGATGCTATCGTCGTTGTCCGCCGTGATCTGCTCAACACTTCGCATTCCACGCGGTGCCTCGTAATAATCGAAGTCAAGTTTGTCCCAGATCGTTTGATCTCGCGGTGAGTCCTCATAATCGCTGTGCTGAAAGACGCCTGTAGCATACCGCCAGTCACGCTCCCTCGGCAACCATTCAGAGGGCTGCTGAGGACGAGACAGACGATCTAGGGTGCCCTTGTATAGCCGGTTGGTGCTACTATCGGATGCACCCATGGCTGTCGTTGCTATTAATGCAGCTTCCGAACATAGACAGGCGTATAAGAAGTGATAGCTCGCGCGGGGTGGTGCGTAGAAAAAAATGCCGCACCTCTCAGGGGACATTTTCGTTGAACGGTAGGCGATTTGAAGTGAAAGCAAGCTGCCTTCACCAATAATAGCCCTGCAATGTACACAATTGGGCAAGACGAGAAGCTAGAATGGATATCATGGCTGAATACAGAAAGCATTGTGTCCCTTGAGAGTCGAACAAAAGACGATAGCTCACTTTCCCATACTCTTTGTGCAACCCGCGGCTTCCACAATCTAACATAGGTTTAGCCAATTAGAAATCAGTGTTGAAGCGACTGCCTTTGGTCAGACAGGCCCTGACTTGAGCTGCATGATACTGCATCCATCTGCAGACGAGTCTAAAGGCGTATGTGGTTTGATCGCAGGTGCCTCCCTCGACTACAAGCACCAAAATCAAATGGGCGAATTGTAACGACATTGGATCATGTTTGGGTAAGAACGAAACCAACAGTCCATGTGTCAGGAGGTGCTGTTGTCCGAATGGCCAATACCTACTAGCCCCAGGTCGCAAGAAACAAGGAGACGAGGTGGGATTGAAAAGATGAGGACTGATTTTCAGGCCCAGCATTGTGTAACATCTAAGCAAGCATGAAGTAACAGTGGGCGGGACGTTACCCGTAGCGCGTTGATATCGCAGCTGTCTCCGCCGATACGTCATCCCTGTCAACCGAGGCCGTTCTCCGCATCCTGCAGTATCCGATGATACTCACTTCTCACGAACAATGTAAGGCCTGCATTGTCCTCTTCACGACCGGACAGACCTCAACATACACTCCCACTATGACTACGAAGTCGGTACCCACACTCACCCTCGAGGGCGCGCGCATCGCGCTGGCCGCCGCCGAACAACGCGCCAAAGAGATCGGCGTACCGATGAACATCGCCATTGTCGACCACGCAACGCATTTGCTCAACTTCGCACGTATGGAAGGCGCCAAGTTCACGTCAATCAACATCGCCATCGACAAGGCATTCACTGCTGCTGGGCACAAAGTCCCAACTTCTGTATACAAGGAGGCGGTCTGGCCGGGTGGCCCTGCATATGGTATCAACCACACCAATGGGGGCCGGTTCAACACTATCGGTGGTGGGTTACCTATTGTTTTGGATGGAGTCGTTGTTGGCGCGATTGGCTGCAGTACAGGAACGCCTGCGCAGGACGAGGACGTGAGCACTGCTGGCAAGAAAGCTGTGGAGAAGAGCTTCGTCCCAAAGGCGAAGTTGTGAAGAGAAGACTCGACGATCGCCCTCATTGTGTATTAGCAAGGCGCGGACCATCATGCCTTTCAATTCCAGCGACACGAGAGTAGCGAATATTCGACTGTAACAGATCAATTGCTCATGTGTTGATAAGCAGCATGTATATATGCTTGGTTCCTCGTTGTAAGCGCTTGCAATACCCATGCCCAACGAGAACTCATCTCGTTTGCAAGTTCAATGCAAATCAACTCCATATCCATGGGGAGATACCCTAGCGCGTTCCCAATGATGCCAATAGACAGGAAAGACCCTTCCACTTCCCCATCACCTCCAGTCTAGACTGTCGCCTCCTACCCGTAAGCGGAAGCTATCTTCCTGATCGCTGCTCTCCTCACCGTTCTCGCCAATCGCACTTTACCCAATTACCCACCTACTTCTCCTCTTTGTGTCCTTCTTCAGACTTTTCTTCAGACTTTTCTTCACGATTCGTTATATATTCGATCCCCACCTGTCCGGCAGACTCCTCACGAGAGTCCTGGGGAATTCCAGCTTCAGACGTGCCCCAGACCCTACATACGTTGCTCTCCTCTGGCTCTGCATACCGTTCTTTGCTGTTACTCCATTGCGCGTTCGTTTTTGGATCTGTCATGCGAAGCGGATCCAGCTTGTCGCCGCTGTACCTCACCTTCTTGTGGACCTGCTGATGAAGAACAGCTTCTCCGTTGTTCCCATTCTTCTGCTCGGCATCTCGTGAACGGGTAACTACGCTGTCCTCGTCTGATGACTCCGACTGGGTCAATTTCCGCTTCTTCCCCTGCAGCTTCTGCCACGAAGCGGCCCCGAAGTTCCAGTAATACAGGACTCCTCGGAGATGTTCTGTTACCAGTTCAGACTCACTGCCGTTGATCTGGACTATTGTAGTGCCAGTACATGGCCAAGTCTCGAGCACGCGAGACTTGGGGAACGCGCGGCAAATGAGCCATTCATCGGGCTGGTATGATGTTCTATGCCACCAGTCTCCGAAAGGTCGATCTGCTTTAAGCTGACACATAGATAACCAGAGTTCAGGACTACTCTGCATATTGATGAAGTCGGTCCAGGTGATCGAACTGCCGTTCGTTGGTTTTACGTCTTCGGATATGTAGACGTGGATGTCCGGCTGCCCGTTGATCCTGAGCAATGCATTAACCATGCCATCCGTATGCGCCTTGATGATAGTGATGCAACGGGCATCCTTGCCGTACCAAGTAGGCACACGCTTCAAGGTTGTTGCTGTACTGTGTTAGAGATCATTCTACTGTGGATGGTGACACTCACTTATGTCATCAGAAAAGGAACTGAAGGGGGAGTACGGGTGGCTTTTGGTCCTCTGGAGGAGGGTACGTTGTACTGTCCGGCCTAGCTTGGTGAAGTGGCGCAGCTCAGGCTCCGAGTATGTCGTAATAGCTTCTTGCGGATCCTGTAAAGGAGCATCGAAGGGATGTAGGATCTTGCGACCAGTTTCCGTGTGATAGGTGCTTTTGCTGCCAGAATCGGCGTAGCACAATCGATAGATGACCTTGCCCTTACCCAGCGGACGGGCGGTCGGAGGCGGGGCGTCGAAGATGCTTGTGATGGTTAGCGACAAAAGGGCATTCTAAGATGGTAGCTTACAGCGACATCGTTGATACCGTTCCAGGTATAAGAGTTGACTGGATTCCTACGGAGTCTTGGAGAAGTAGATTAGTGTAGGCAGGTCGAAGTAACTGCAGAGCTCCAGCCCGTAGCATTTATGAATGGGTTGTTGAACAGGAGGCCCTTTGTGTAAAAGTCATAGGTGAAGGTGTGCGTGTGCTGTGAGGGCAGGTGAGTGAGAGACTGCAGTGGGCATGTGTAAAACTGTATAATAGTGATGGTACAGAAAGACATAATGGCTTATAGCCTGTCAATGAAAGTTGGAAGCAGCAGCAAACTTGTGAGTCTGTTTGGTCGAGCTGACAGTTACATGACTTCAAGCCTCGTCTTCGTTCTCCTCATCGGGCGGATAGCCTCTTTTCACCACGTAGTGACTGCTTTGCCATTTCTGTTTCTCATCAGCCGGGTGATATAACATCTGCAAGACAACCTCACTTACCACGATCTTCTGTCCTTCAAAATACTCTTTCCATTTCGGTTTCTCTCCAAGTGCGACCACCGCATCCCACGGCCACTCTTCGCTCTCAAGCTCAGCCACAGTAAGGTAGGTGTGCAGGTTTTGCTTCTCGATCGTCTTATACGAGTCTGCCTGTAACACAGTCGCAGTTTTGATCTCAAACATGCGAAACCTGAGGACGTCGGGAGAGGCTGCAATTGTCGGCGCCCCTTCAGATTTGTAGAAATCCAGCACTTCTTTCTCGTCGCCCCCCTCAACTTGCCACTCCATGACTGCTACGCTGGCTACGTCAAGGTGATCTGGTTTTCATTCAGTATGGCCGTAATGGCGTCATCAGATGTATACATACCCCCGTTCCAGTCTCCCTGTTGCCATCGCTCGACTTCCTCGTATGTGCGTACATCAAATCTTGCCTTCTCCAGTTCTCCAGTCATAGGGGCGTGATTGTCTGGATCGTACAAAGCCTCTGTAGCCTTCTGTGCATCTTCCATCTCGTAGACTGTGAGCCACTTCCAAGGTGCTTCCCGCCCTCCGACACCGTCAACTTCGTCATCCAGACCAGTTTCAACGAGTTCACAATGCAGTGCGTGCTGAGCAAGCTTTGATGTCATTGAGGGAATGTAATTCTCTTCGTACCATTGCTCCGCCGATTCAGAGATATTAGCTGCCCACGTGCATAAGACGCCCGACATGTTGATCAACGAAGATATGCTGCGGACCGGGAGCGCTTGTCTGTAGAATCCGCGTTTGCTTTGCGTACGAACAGTGTTTAAACGTCAATGTACGGTGGGAAAAAAATTATCGGAGGTCAAGACTTGAGCGTACGACGATCATACTAATACTCCGCTTCTGTGTTTGATGTGCATAGGGCTTGCTCGTGCACCGGCATATGCAGGTCACAGGGTGACGAGGCCCATGGCAATCACGCCGCAACCGGCTTCAAGGAACAAGCCCATCAGCACTTGATTGGTATCGCGAGTACTTCTCAAAATTGAAAGGGACCGATAGCGTCGGTCTAAGCTTTAACGAGTGTGAAGCCGATCGGCAGTGGGGAGGTGGAGAAATACATGAGTCGTGGACCTGCAGACAGTGGCTCGATGAGGTTCTGTGTAACGGGACCTAAATCGACACGTGGGCCATGTGTTGTTCGTGGTTTTGGGCAATGTTGCTTTCTTTTCCTTGATCACTACTGATGCACTTCATCCTGTCCGTACCTCCTGTGTTCCTTTATCTCAGCACTCTATGTTCAGGTAGCGGTGTGTGGTTTCGGCCCTTTTAAAGCGGGCCGAATGTGACTTATCTCGTGGCGCTGCTTGCTTCTTGCAACCACACACAGAGCAGATCATAACATGGCATTGAGGCTTCACTGCTAGATATATTGCAGAGACTCTGTCGATGACGTTTGTGCGAGCCATACTGCAGTTGATGGCGACCGAGCAATGCTTCAAACAGGCCTCAGCTTGCAAGAGGCGGACCGATCACAACGAGAAAGCGATGGCAGGGCTCGATTACGGGCTTTCGTATTGTGACATATCTATCTTCGTATACTTTGCCGTACAATCTCCCGGCGTTCACATTGTACGCACAATTATATGAACAGTATCTCTAGAAGGGTTAAAAAAAGAGATTAGACAGCCAGATGAGTCTGTCAAACCATCTAGAGTAGGATCCCTTCACGAATACGGCGCCCAACATAAGTAATCATGGTCAGCCTTGCGCCTTGCCAAGTGATTGTTCGCAGCCTGCAAGGTATAGTATACGAGCAATGCAGTAAGGGTGCATACGGGCTTCTGAAGCCCGACGACTAGCTCAGTTGCAACTCTTGCTCAGGTGTATTTCCTAGCGCTACGCCCGCACCATACAGCAGACTGTGATCAAGAAAGCATTCCAAAGATCAGACTAGTTCAAGTTTGATGGCAGATGATGTGGTGTCTGTAGCATCCGGCACGTCTTTTCACCATGTATCTGGTGAAAGACAGAACCACCACATTGTGCGCCCATGATAACACAAGTCCATGATGTCGATAAAACCCATCTTGGAGAGTACAATTCATCGTGGGTCAACCAGCTGCGAATCAGTAAACAGGCTCTCGACTGCGATCAAATTCTCTTGCTTTCGAGGTCTCTTGCGCGTGCTTACACACCCAGCGAACGGAATCAGCATGGCTTGCCGCGACGAAAACATCTCCGGTCCTAACTTCACCACAGTAGTCCGCGACTTGCGTCTGGAACGCATCGCCGTAGTGTGGGAAATCCGCTGCACTAACAAGTACAACCAGTGGGTAAAGAAGTACAATCGACGCATGAAGCAGATAACCGCGCAGACCGAAGCTAAGAAGGCATTTGCAAACAAAGTCCGCGCCTGGAAGAAAGAATGCAACGCCATCGGCCACAAACTAGATGATTTACTAAACAAGATGCGTAGCGGAGGGGACGTGACTCCCGCGGACTGGGACGCTATTGCAGAAGGTAACGAGCGCAAGGTTCTTACTGTAGTTGCACCGCGTTATCCAGTACGTGACTGGCCGCGATCAGTCCCCTACCCCAACCTGATTGCTTTCAAGCTCTGGCTAGAAGACGAGATGAAGCGTACGCGTGTGTACACCAAGCGATACCATAGTATTATTCAGATAATTGCACAATGCGGTGCCACGACCGTGGACTCGAGGCGCATTGCAGAGTGCAGCACATCTGGAGTCCTCTGGGAAAAGTCTCTGACCCCCGAACATATCCGGCGTCTAACGGTACTGCTGCACTTCGAAGAACGTTTGGAGATCAAATCAGCAGCAACGTGGACTCAGGCGCTGTGTTCAAAAGTCGCAATGGCCCTTCGGGGACATCAAGTCCTGGGCCGAGACTGGAATGCGTATGTCTTCGCTCGCGCGCTTCTTCAGCACATTGGTGAAGTATCAAATGAGGCCACAAAGAAGGGCGTAGTCCTGATGATTGAAGACTTGGTTGCACGTTGGCATGACAAGATTGGGCACAGCGCTAATCTTCACAAGGAATGGCTCGAAGAGGGGGTTGTCCTCCCTGATGAGAGCGATATTTATCGCCCATATGACGGCCCCAACCCCAACATCAGCGTGTACGACTTGTACGACTCCGATGAGTCAGATCTCGACGCGGATGTGGCATCAGGGCTGGACGAGGATGTCGAGTCAGACTCCGACCAGGATACGGACATCGATCAGAATATCGACTGCGAGAACGAACTCTCTCAGGAGATGGACGTTGATTAGATCATTGACTACGAGCAAGATCTCTTTCATCCAAGAAAGGCCCGATATTCAAGACCTACTACATCCTCGCACACATAGCGTACGTTGAGCTCTATTGCCCTAGCCATAGTCAATCAACTGGGTACACCCTCATACTCCCAGCCATCTAACATTTTCCTTCCTCTTCCTCTCCTATCCTCCCGTCTATTGGATGCGCACTTAATGAAAAATGTGAGCGCTGCGCAGACAAAGATAATGACGGCAGCAACCGTTGGAACTACAACGATGCGAGTTCGATTTGTATCCGTAGATTGTAAGTATGGGCATGTACCGTTGATGCCAATGACCCAACAATCTGGGGTGCCGAGCTGGTTGAGATCGATGAACACAGGCTCTCTCGAGTCGCGGGACCGCTGCGAAGCAGCAAACAAATGCGTGTTCTCGAGCGCAGTATGTGGAACAGCGAATTGCAAAGGCGAGCGGCATGCTGTCTCAGCGGAGTCGTAATCAGAGGTCTCCGCGGACAATTCCCAATAATATGGCCGTTGCGGATCCTGACAAGCTACTCGGTAACGAGATGCGCAGTCCGCAACCTGCCAACGGCCGGGAAGCGGCGAGCTGGTCATGACAGCACATCGATTCCCTGTCGAGCTGCCTTCCGTCGCGTTCAATGGCTCACCGGGAGCCCATGACCATAGTGTCGAATGGACATATGCAGCGTAGGGCAGAGGATTTTTGTCGGCTGTTGTACCAGCGAGGCTCTGGTTAAGAAACGGTATTAGCCCGCATCCAGTCAGATTCGACACGGATGGTATCAGGTCAATGAGATCGGGGTTCTGATCAAGATTGAGATTCGGTGCTGTCGCTCGAGCATACGATGAATTGGATCGTGATGTTACTGTATCATCGGGTGACGGGAAGTAACAACCAGAGGCTACTTGTCCGTCTGTTGCAAATGAGGTTTGTCGTTCGTTTGTGATGGTGCCAGGCGGGAAGATGTCTGAAAAATCACCGTTGATATTGTAAGCTGCCATCTGGTCGTCGATCGTCCCGAACCCAACAATGACTCTTTTGAATTGTTGAAATTCCATCAAAGCTTCCGTAGGCCAGCCACTGTCGGTGAAAGTGTTCCCTGCAGCGTTCTGGGATGATTGGTAGTATCCTTGGGCTGGGAAATTCGTCCACTCCACGTCATGCCAGCTGTTGTTTAGATTCGCGCGTTGATCTTCCAGGGTGTCTGGAGTATACAGCACACTTGATAGGTTGCCGTTGACGATCTCACTAAGCGTGTCGCTGGATTGTGGCATCTGTTCCACTTTTAGCTGGGGCGCCGGCTCGTTAGGGTTTGTCAGAGATGCGGCAGCGTGTATGTTGAGGTTGAGAAATGTGATGGTAGCGCCAGTAGTAGTGGCCGTCTCATCAAGAAAGTCTTCCAGCAACCCAGTCAAGAGACCGAAGGTCATCTGAGATGTGCAGTTGTAGCGTCCGATCTGCAGTAGTGGTGGTCCTTTCACAGTTGGAAAGCTTATGACGGTCGGTTGCGGCGATGCATTTGTCGCAACAGAGGTATTTATGGTGCCTTCAGACGATGTCGAAGACAATATTGGTGTTGTGATTTGGCCGGAGGATGAACCGTCCTGTCGGATCTTCAAGGCCTGTGGTGGTGTTGCTGTGGTCTCTGGTACCTTTGCGCTTACCACCCCAGAAGAGACAGAGATGGTTGGACGCGATATCACAGGTGCATCTTCCCCAACATTATCATCGTCCTGGGGAAGCTCAACAGGGCACAGACTCCATACTGAGCGAAGTGCATCCCAATATACGTCAACTTCGAATCGCGGAAATCCAACTCCTAAGAGGTTGGAGAAGCACTTCATGAAAGCGTTGTGTTCATATTGATTTCCAACGAAGCACGCCTGTCGCAAAGAGACCGCTGCCAAGGTGTGAAAGTCGATAGGAACGCGCAGTCCAACATCACGTTGCGCCTGCCCAAAGTCAATTATGCCATATATGTGCTCAGAAAGGGCTGCTCACTCTGAAAGCTTCGCTCCATGGCTGGATCCAGCGTGTGTTTACAGCATCCTGGCTTGGGTCATAAAGATTGTTGTTGGATGACATCGCCCAATGAGGCTGTCAGTATATCGATGGCTTTATTTATCGTGCACGATACGATCAGAAGTATAATCTATTAAGACATTATGTTTATGAACAGCGCGCAACACTGGCGGAGATGGTGGAGATGATGGAGGCGATGTGGTTAGGAGCTCGACGCCGTTTCGCCTCAGAAGTTCTAGGATGGAAACGGCGCTAGTACTGATATAGCAAGTGCTCCAGATCAGAAGGCGATCCCAGCTACAGGCCCATGACTGCACTGGATTTCCGGCATGCAAGTACAAATGAGTCTACATAGGTTAGAGGCTGGTCGAGTATCCTCTGGTTAGTTCTAGTGTTCCAGATAGAATCAGTTCCTGTACTAAGGACAACAATATACAATAGAGTTAGAACATTTCAAGCCCGAAGGCGTATGCTCGCCCGTGCTCTACGCGCGCATTACCACAATATGTCTGCAAATGCAGTTCTCAACACTTCCGTCCTTGTCTTTTGCATCTCTGGTGCAATGCCGACTAAATCCAGAATTTCAAGACACTTCCTCGCATCTTCCTTCGCCGCCATCAATAACGGATCTGTGGATGGTGGGCCGTTGTGCCCAGGACTAAGCGCCTGTTCCTGTTGCCCGAGAATGCGTGCCATGAGGAGCTACTGAAGGTTAGCCAGTCTGCAACTACTGAGGATGTGAATTGGGGACAACTTACAGCTTCTTCAAAAGCCCTGTGCTGGAAGACCCACCATACGCTTGCATCAATCCTCAGGTATTCCCAGAAATGGAAGAAACTCTGGACCGCCATACGTGCCGCCTCGAGACATCCCTTAACTTCGCATGCGTATCCCTCGTTCGGATTCTCATCGGATTGGATCACCATGACGCAGTGCCAAAAATTGCTGCGGAAGAACAAGTTCTGTCGTAATGATCGTAGGTTCGTTTTCGCGAGTCTCGCGATCGTAGCATCATCGGAGGCAGTAAGCTCGGTAGGAAATGATCTGTGCAGGGTATAATACTCTTCGACAAGCGCTGATTTGTGCGACAGAGAGGTGGTCAGGGGAGTGGAAAGTGAGCGCGGCGTGCATACAGTGCGCGACACAAGATTTGCCATGTGCCACATAGAGCGAATGTAGCGACGGTCTGCCAGCTCGTAGGAGGGATAGACATCCTTGAGTTGTGCGATGTGGGTGATACTCATAGGGTTGAGGACGGGATCAGTAGCGCCATTAGAAGAGCCATTTGGCATAGCGTAATCGTCGAGCGAGTCGTCGAGAGATTCAGGGCGGACGTCCGAGAATGTTGTGGTTGGTGGAAGCTTGAGGAGCACAGTGAGGAAGGTATCTTGAAAGAAGATGGCCTGCCAAAGCTTGCGGCGTTGTTGCTTGTCGCTTCGCGAACAGCGGGATGCTATGACATCTGGATCGCGGTGTAAGCCCATCGCATAGGCTTGCCGCACCAGCACACCACCAAATGCCCACGCATCAGAAGCATGGTTATCGTTCATGAGGAAGTACCCAATCAACACCATAGCTTGCAATGTTCTAACTGAAGCCCGACTTAGATAAGACGACAGCCTCAGTGCTTGTTGTGCCGCTGAGACGTAGAACCCGGCAATCTGGGCCCTTTCTTGGTTAGATGGCGTATGGATGAACTGTGTACCCATGGCGTATACGACGAAATGCAGTGCGACCATCACAGGATCAGCGACTTGCCTCTCCTCAGGCGACATTGCCCAAAAGCGCTCATAGTCAGCGTAGAAGTTGCGTCGATGTATCATAGGATACACGGGGTCGACAGCATCGAAGTACTTGTCGACAAGGATGTCAGCTTGTTCTTTCGCTGGCAGTACGCCTACGACTTCGGCAAGACCACCCCGACTCGTCCAGTAGTTGGCGAAGGGGTGTTCAGAACCCAAACCGAAGAACGGCTGTGGAGCTCTACTCGAAAACGGCACGTTAGACAGTAGAAAGGGTGATGATCCTGTTGAAGAAAGAGATACGCTGCGATGATTCGCCCGCACCGGCGTCAGGCCCTGAGCATGCACCTGTCATGTGGGTCAGCCATTGCCGCCATGCCGTCCTGGTCTGTGCACCGCAAAGCATTGGGCCCATCTGCGTGGAGCCGAAGAGGATGTGAACGCCCGTTCTTACGGGGTTGACAGGTGTGACGGAAATAAGGAAGGATTGGCGATGGCCTACCTGAAGTGGAAGCGGCGGCTGCGAATCGCTGCCAAGCTGGAGTTGAGTGGGTTTCTGCTGTTGCTTCCTGGATCGTCCCGGGGTTCGCGCGGCGCCAACACTGCAGAATTGCTTAGCATGCATACAGAATTGCATTCGACTGCTAAGTACCCATCTGCGCCTGCTGCAATTAGATTCGCAATGTCTGAGTATTTGCATACTGATTGTCGCTTGATGCACGCCAGGCAATGAGGCCGGCTGCGATCACACTGCACTCGGCGTCAGTTCTGCGCAGATCTGGGAGATGACGCATGTATTGTCCAGAACATGAAGCCGTCATCTTTCGATGCAGGGAAAAGAGCGTACCTTGGTTTTGCGCTCGACGCATTCTTCGCAGCTCAAGGTAGGCTTATTCCTCTTTTGCTTCTTTCTTGGTGGCGCCTCGCCTGGAGTGAGGGAATTTGACGAGGCCTCGGGACTTGTTGAGGTGTAGACCACCTCCTCCTTCATGATGCGCTCTGCGCGCGCGCCTGTCTTCCACGGTATGTGACCCGGAAACTCTGTCAGTCTAACAAGATATAACGCTCCGACTGAGCTTGCATGGATGTCACGCGAGGGCGTCGTGCGATGTGACGGGAATAAGTGAGGTGATGTTGTTTCCAGCAGCCCCAGAAGGTTTCCGAGGAAGGAGCGGGGATTTTCGCGGGGAGATCCAGCCACTTGCCAAGTCTGAATCTAGGAAGGTCTGGAACGCCGTCAACGTTGTGATTAGCCGCTAGCTAAACGTCAGTACTGATGGCCAAAAAATCCGATAAACAGGGATTTCGAGCTCCGTACTTTGACGAGGAAACCGTGTTTTGTCGATGCTGAACAGGCAAAAGATGCAGGGGAGATGGTTCATGACGAGCACATTACAGGGACATAACAACGTGTGATAGAAGCGACATATGCAGGGCGGGTGGAGGGAGACAGTCTCGACGAACATCACTCTATTAGACGTTTGTCTGTGACGTATGGATTGCAGCGTGGAGAGGAGATTCGTAAGCTTGAAGCTATCAAATCGACTATATCTACATGCCCACCGCGGTCTCCAGCACTCCCAAATACAGCTGACATGTCATGTCGTAATCGTTGTTGTAATCAGTCCATCCTTGCTAGCATGCTCCATTCTAACACGTATCTCAGATAGCACACTTAGTCCATGTACTCTCCTTTCCTCAGATCTGGAGAGTGTATGTCTTGTCATGCATGAGACGCATCATTAGGTATAATGCTGCAAAGCATCGCGGTAGCCTTTGCCCCCTCGCATATCATCCTCGAAAGCTTGGGCAACCTCTAGCACGCGCTTGAGATGCTCCATGCTGAACGATGTCTTCTCAGAAAGCGCGATGGATTGACCCGTCTTGACAGTATTCTTGATCTGCGGGATTTTCAGTAAGGCGTCCAGTCTGGATCGTTGCCGGAGTACACATACCTGTCTACCGTTCATGTTCTTCTTGCTCAGCTCGTTAAAGTCCTCGTCCGTGAAAGGCCTGGCTTTCTGCTTGTTGCTCTCGCCTTCTTGGGCTGCCATCTTCTCTACCTTGCCGACGTGGTGCTGCCAGATCTTCTTCCTAGCAGCTGGCTTCAAGTTGTCGTAGCGAATGCCCATGTGAATTCGGCTTTGGAAAGCTTCATCAAAGGTTTCAACTCGGTTGGTTGTTAGGAATAGGATACCTTGGTAGTACTCAGTGAGCCGGAGGAAGACCGACACAAGGCTGTTACGATGGATATCGTGCGCTTGGCGTGCTTCAAGAAAGACATCCGCCTCGTCAAGCAGCAGGATTGCACCCCAAGAATGCGTGATGTCCATGATGCGGTTCAGATCGCGTTCCAGGCTACCTGAATTGGTACCCAGCTCACCGGCTGAAACAGCATACAGAGGGCACTTCAGATACTCGGCGATAGATTCGCCGGTCAATGTCTTGCCAACGCCAGGTGGACCGTGAAGTACAACGTTGAGACCCTTGCCCTTGCCTTGAATAACATCATCGATAGTGCGGGCGGCGTTGAACCGATGCGACGACACTAAGCCCTTGAGGTTCGACTTAATCTTGTCAGGTAAGACAAGCGAGTCGAAAGCATCTGCGTTCCACTGTATTTCTTCAATTCCAGACAGCGAAAATTCAAGCCAAAGCTTCTCAGAGAACGCAAACCCAAGCACCACGGGGGAGGCAATGAGAAGCTCCTCTTCACTGAAGATGTGGTTGGCCATATTGCCGTCCTCATCTGTCTCGAGCCTCGTCGTCTCGTTGTCTCCGACTCCAGTCTCTGCGTCTATTGTGCTTTGGAGTACCTGGATGTGGTGTTTTTTGCCTTTGCTATCTCTCCACAATACGACTCGAATCGGGTCTTTTGGAGGTTTCTCGCTTTCTGACAGATCTTTCTCATCACTTGATGAGGCGGCGCAGCAGTCATCACTCATTTCCTGGTCAGCTTCTTCTTCTTCTCGGGTTAGTTCATCCGGCTTAATGTATGAGAGAGGATAGTTCGGCTGTATCCGGCGGAAGATCGCTGGGTCGACCATTACGCGGCCATTGATGTTATATTTGGCAATGGTGTTCTTGATCTTCTGATATGCAATGCCCTTCTGGAGACGGTAGTTCATGCCTTGCAGTGCAATGAACTTCTTGCCTCGTTCGATCAATTGTTTTCGTATCGCCTACTAGGGTATTAGCGTTGATCGATGGGGCCAGCAAATCCTCACCTTTGGATCTTTGTGGTATATTAGCGGGTATGCTACCAGGCTGGTAATCTTTTTGTGACCCTTGAAAGCTTTGATCTCGGCTTGGTGATCACCGAATCCAAAAACTTGACCGTCGTATTCAAGATACTTGCCATCAATGCAGCACGATTTGGCACCACTCAACCAGCTCTCGTATTCGAAGCACTGCTCGACTTTGAAACATCTTGGATCTTCTTTGTTGCCGTAGGTTGGCGTGTAGACGATCGTGTTTGGCTTGAACAACGCCCAGCATAGCTCGTACGTGATCGTGCCTGCTTTCAGCAACAGCTTCAGAGCATTGCGAGTAGCAGTGAAGTCCTCGTCAATGTAGCCTAGGAGCAACTTGCACTGTGCGATCTCCTGCGTAAGCTGCTTCTGGTCCTTTGAACGTTTCGCACGTCTTAGCTTAGGCTTCAGAGTTTTCTTCATGTACTTCCTGATCTCGTCGTAGTAATGATAGAGGACGTGTGGATCAATCTCCGGAATGTCTTCCACAAGGCTGATACATTTGCACTCCCTCAGCACAACCTGAAGCACTCCTCTCAGCGCTTTGGACTTGATGTCCACGAGTGTGTCGCGAAGTTTGCCTTCCCAGTTGAAGCGACGTCGCACAGTGAACACACATTCGAATTCATCCTTCTGGTCCGCCGTGCTTTCGATGAGCTTGTAATCGCGAAGCTTGGTATCCCACACTTGGTCAACGCGCTTGAACTCATGAGCATTCTTCTTCACTGGTAGTTTCAGGGTTGGCGGTAAGATACCAGCTGCAGCCTGCGCAGCGGCCAATTGCTGCATCTTGAGGTTTTGTAGTATCGCGTTCACTTTCGTCACTTGGGTGTCCAGATCGTCGCCAGGAACGGGTGGCGCGCTTCCATCAGTGGTAGTGACAGTCACAGGGCCATCTGACACCGAGCCGTCGTCATCGACAGCCTTTTTGGTCTTGCTCTTTCTTGGAGTGCGCTTGCGTTTAGACTTTGCGCGCTTATAGTCGCTGTCAGAGTCACTGCTTGACGAGCTGGATGCACTGGACGAAATTGATGTTGAGTCAGACTCGCTGTCACTTGAATCTGTGATTGTCCTGTTCTTCTTCGTGCCCTTCTTCGCCTTGGCTCTTGCTTTCGCAGTTTTGCGTCGGCCTTTCTGCTTCTTGCCGTCGTCTGAGTCTGAGTTCGAATCTGACATCGGACTTGTGTTGGCGGCCGAGGACTCGTCAGAGTCATGTCCGGTGTTTTCATCACTTGAGTCTGTGTTCTTGGTTTGCTTCTTGCTCTTGCGCTTCGCTCTCTCTTTCGCAGCCTTCTTCTTGGCCGCTGCTTTCTTCGCAGCAGCTTTACGCCTCTTCTTGCGCCTCTCCTTCTCTTTCCGTTCATCGTCGCTGTCTTCTGATTCACTGTCTGCATCACTGCTTTCCGAAGTAGACGATTCTTCGGGCTCCTGGCGTTTCCTGGTCTTCTTGGTCTTATTACGACCTTTGTCTTTACTAACTTTGGTCTTCTTAGCAGATTTGGTACCCTTGGACTTCTCCTCCATCAATTCGGGAGGAGGAGGAGGTGGCGGTGGTGGCACCAGCTCGGTTCCGGGCTCGGCTTTGTTTGTTGTCTCCGCATTTTGAACCTCGACCTGGTCTGAACTAGACCCAGTCTTGGAGTGGCTTTCTAGAGACACTTGATCTGATTCCGATATCATTGATGGAGTGGGAAGGATCACTGGCGAAGAATTTGAAGTGTCCGATGATCGATTCGAAGTCGGTGGAGGATTGGGAGGAATCTTGGGGGTAGACTCCGTACTTCCTGAGTTGCTCATGAGCGGAACAAAGATAGCCGACGTTATTGTGCGCTGCAATGTACAGTCTACTTCGAGCTGCTGCGTGTTGATGACTATAAGAGTAGTGAAGGTATGAGAGGCGGTGTAGCAACTGGCATCACACGCAAGAGACGACTTCAGCACCTGCACCCTCGGTGGCAAGAGTTTCTAGCCAGCTGCTGAACACCAACAATTTCCGGTCGTTTTTATTGGATATGCTGTCTTCTGTGAAGGCCCTAGCACGGTATGAGGCGTACTCTGTAGGTGTCCAGAAAGCGTCTGGACCAGCAACGGATCGTTTACCTTTATAGGCAATCGAGCAGATTGAAGAAGTATAAGCAACAAGGCTGGAAAGTCTGATGGCAGATAGAACCCTAATAACCCGCTCCCCGAGCGGTCAATATAGATATTAAGAGGTTGAGGCTCTCGAGTGGTATGCAGACACACGTCAGCAGTCGCCCTGTCCTAGGCAACAAGCGTGTGCAGGTTCATCAGAAGCCATTGCCAGATTGTATTGGTTCGTTCCCACGATATGGCTTGCATATGATGTGAAATACAAGGCGACCGGTCAGATCGATTGGCAAACCTGGTGAAGTCGCGTGTTGGAGCCTGGCAGTCGCTTACGCCTTCAGCCTTGCGGCCATGCGGCCATGCTGCCGCAGAGATGATACGCTTGCGATGGCCAGCCATGCAGAAGATGCCGGTGAAGACATTCCATTGTTCGTGTCGTCCAACCCTTGAGGGGCCGAATTGCGCTTGGAACTCCAGGGCCAACCAAAGAACAGCAGGTATTTGCGCCGTAACAACCGCTGCCCTTTGCCGCCAAAGCCAACTCCATCTTACACGTACACGTGTTAAAGAGCTTACTACTGACGGATTCCAGTTGAGGCAAGTGCCGATGCATTCGATGTTGCACAGCGCAATAGGTTGTTGACGAAGTGGCCCCCACAGCTTGAGATGGCGCCGCACTTGCGTGAGCGAACAGCCTACCGTAGCGGGATGCGTCCGGCTCATCGGAGTGTAGACCACATTGACATCAGACACTCCCAAACACTGTGCATCACGGCAAGATACTCAGATCTGTAAGAATAGCATTGCCGCAGCATTGGTATATCTCAAGCATAGCGAAATAGAATGACGCCTCTCCAAACAAGCAGCTGAAAACCTTGACCCACGTGCCCGCAAGCACTCAACGCCTCTGCAATGCATCCTGCAAGCTGCAGCACATAACGCTTCGTGCACCAACCTGATACGCTGCATCGCGATGCCGCGAAATCTAGCGACTCGCCCACAGCCAAAGCCCTATTTTACAGCTTGCGGTACGAGAGCCACACGCTCCTTCAGTCAGAGTCAGCGCTTCAACTCGACGTCGTTGTCCTTCCTACATGTCCAAGTTGATGTTCCTTGGCATCCTTCATCTCTTTCTCTGGTTTGCCATCAGGTAGCTCACCGGTTGATGCTGCGCCAGACACGTGGTACTTGACGTTATCGATCATCTTCTCAATGTGCCGTGTGCCTTTATGCGATTCCCGAGAAGCTGGTCTCGCGTCCGCACCTGCGGTACCCTCGGCCTGGTCGGGTGCTGATCGCTGCGAAATGGGCGCTGGCGCCTCACTTCCTTGCTCGCGGGTTACCGCGTTTGTCTTTGTAGGCGCTGGATACTGGAGAATTTCTTCGCCATTGGGCCCGAGTGGCCGGACGTCCTTAGTATCACTGTCATCGCTCTCATTGCTGTTCCTGCGAAACGGAACCGGAACTGTGGTCTTGTTCTCTTCGTTGACGCTCTTGATGGCTTCCGTCTGATTGACGCCTACCTGTGAGCCGTTTGGACTCGAAGATCGCAGACCGAGATCCTTGCCTTCGCTCGGCTCGACGCCTTTGGTACCTTTCCAATCGGTGGGACCCGTCTGTCGCACTTCTTCGCCTTCTTTGGGTTCTGTGATGACGACGCCCGGCCTTCCCTCTGCGGCGTTAAGCGCACGCCATACAACGGCGATGCGTTCGAAAGCTTGCGTGCCTTTCCGTGACGATCCCTTGATACCATCCATAGCATCCCATTCGATCTCGAAGACACCGGACTCATCCGCTGTCCCGTTCTTCTCTGCGCCATTGCCCTCGAAAAAGGTGTTAAACCAAACGTGTGCGACTGCAGTAACCATCGTGAGGTCAAATGCGGCTTTGTTACGACGCTCAACGTCGATGTTGATATCGTTCGTGGGCAGTACAACGCGTTTGGATGGCCGGAAGACGACATCGCCGGTGCCCGGGAGCAGGCTTTCCTTCACATTTGTCTGAGGTGTTGCAGTTCCGTCTGCGTTGCGTGGGGTCTCCAACGAAGATCTGCTGGCGTTCTTGGAGTTGCTCTTGCTACCGTCCTGCTGTGCGTTTGCCTTTCCAGACGATCCGCTAAGACCATTCTTGTACATAACCTCATGCACGGCTTGAGCCATACCTGTCGTCTTAACTTCTCCTCGAACGACCTCCCGCTCATCTTTTGTAAACGTGTGAAAATTTTTGATGAGTTTACCATCCTCGACAAAGCCCTCAATCTGAATCTTGACACCATCCCTGAGGCCCCAACAGTGGACCTCCAGAATCTCAACTTGCCTCTCCACATACAGCTTGCCATGCTTAGCCCATCGGTCGACATATGTAAGCCATCGCAGCTGGCTAGGGATGCTAACACCCTTGTAACCCATCCCTGGGCGCATGCGACGCTCCGTAAAGCGCTGTAGAGCTTTCTCCATAGGCCAGCCCTCTTCGCTCATCAGGTAGCTACAGCTAGCTGTACCAGACCTGCCCTTCCCAGCTTTGCAATGTACGACAACTACGCGTCCCTCTTTAGCTTTCAGCCAATTGCGCATGCTGGCCATGATGTTGGGTATGAGTGCGAAGGGCGGTGGATGGTGATCAGGGAACGGATAGTGGTATACACGATTGTATACCTCGCTGTCTGGATAGCCGGTGCCTTCGGCACGAAACTCCCATATCGCCCAATCTTCGCCATGCTTTGAATCGAGGAACTTAACGAGCGAGTCGAGTGGGTTTCGGTATGCGCGCTGGGGATATGTGCCGCTGGGGCCTGATGTGGCGATGACTAAGACACGTCAGGATATCCCGCGTACTTGGATGAGAGGGCGCGGTACTGTTGTCTGTGACATAGCACAGGTCGAGGCCAGCTTCAGCGTGTCGCGCACGTGGGCCAGCGACAATCTGGCGCAGTATGGAGGCCTAGCAGCGTATCAGCCTTGAAGTCACGCAGGTAACCAGTACAGCTACTGCATACCATTATGTGATGCGATGAATTTGTGTCAGCTCTTCGGGAGTGAGTCGCGCAACATGTCGGTTTGAGTCCTGACGTTCGTGTGGAACGAGCCTGCCTGGTTCCTGGCCTGGTTCGCACCTTCTGGCGACGTCACCTACCCCTGCTTAGTGGGGCGACAAGCTTTAGAAGCGTGAACCCTGCATCCATTCAGCGTCTCTCCACAGCAACCCCACCTGTACCCCTTCAGCATTGTGCATGCCATATTGTCTTAGTCTTCGACTGAGACTTGGAGCTTTACTGTGCTCTGGAGTCTACAGCTCGTCATGTCTACTGTCCCATATATCTTCTTGGTCTGAGCCACAGAGAATAGAGATGCCGCACTTCCGAGACCCAGGATCTGTCGCTGCGAGGTTGCCGTGCTACCCGACTCAACAAACACTTTATTATTCATGATCATCCCCACGTATGCTCGACAGGATTATGCCTACGCATGGTTCCAGTGAACCATCGATGCTGTTGTTCGGGCAAGTGTTTGGCACAGTATTGAATTGACTGGGATTGACTACTTTAGACTGGCAGATGGCTACATGACTTTCATAATCGCTCTATCTACGGTAAGTTCTATTTCTAGGAAGTCGATACCGTAGCGGCTGCTCAGCGCCGGCTAGAAGCCGTCATCTCATCTTGCCCGAACAAGCCTTGATGTGAATACACCTTTGCCCACAACGAAGTTCGGAATTCTCATCTCAGTCCTACACTTCGCCCCTCGCCACTATTCACTCTCTTCAGATGCTACAAATTGTTCGCGAACCCAGGCCTGTGTTGGTGTTAGTGACCTCTTCGTGTCAGTGAAGGCCATTACTACCTAGGGAAGACCAGCTTCCAACTCGTATGAGCTGGTTATAGCTGGTTGGCGTTGACGCATCTGAAATTTGTGTAGCTGCAGGAGACCGATGACGACAGCGAGACAACCGAAGAGTACCGAAAGACTGCAAAATGGGTTTCCAACATGTTCAGACCATCATCCGAAGCCCCGGTTGGGTCCTGTCCGCTTGACCAATGGGCGTGGTACATGACGATACCCACTCTGGGGGTATTATGATTTAGACACCGGGCGATGGTTTGTGATTTCGGTTCGAGCAATGAGACCAGTCCCATGGTCGGCAACGTAACAAAGCACAGTACATCGATCAACTGATCCGGAGATCTTTGGCTTTTCGTAATCTGCGCGTACATGTCACACACTTATAGGTGAACGGAGGCTTTCTTCTAAAGACCTCCGTCGTTAGTGCTCTAGCACACCTGTGTACGCCCAGTAAGTAAAGCTTACTTTCGTGGCAACATGTAGTACCAATCCGAAAACACCGTGCCATACTTTGTACACGCTCTACATAGATTAGACGCTTGAAGATTTATTAGACGGGAATTCCTTTCCGATTCATTCCAGCAATTCTGACACCGGTCCGCGTAAGTTTTCCTCAGTTCTAACATCGCGATTTGAAGTCAAAACAGTTTGGTCATCACTCGGATTGAGTGCCATGGAAACATGATGCACAAAGGATACGTACGCATGGGCACGTTTGAATGCTGTCATTGACATTGTGCTGGAGTAACGAACACGTTCCACCCAAATCACAACAACGTCTTTGTCACCTTCAGCAGCACAGCTATAAAATCAGTTTGACGGCCCAAATATCAGTCTTGCGCGCGGATTTCCCTCATAACTAGCGGACTATTCACTCACAATCTCTCTTACAATCGGATTCCTGGAGAATATGGATCATATACCCATTGGTGTCATTGTTGGTGTTGCTATCGCCGTAGCTGTCGTGTCGGCCATGCTACTGTGGGCTATTCGAAACGAATTTCCCTGTTATAATAAGACTAGGTCCATGGTATAGATGCCAAAAGTATCATGCTAGTTATTGTTGGACACAGTACAAGGTAATTTTCCGAGGTCATGTTCTCGTCAGGGAGAGCAGCAGATAGCAGAAGGTGCAGAGGCTGTTTTTAAATTTATGACATTCTTTCATATGCAACTTATGACAAACGAATATTCGCGCTGCATCGCGTTTGACCAACCGACTGAAGAAATGCCCCAACTTCTGCCGCATTCACAAGTGAGTGATGCGATCAACGTCACAAAGGGCTTGAGGAGCTACATCAGAACAAGTTCATTAACTTTCACTCGTCCACGAATATCTGCACTTAACGTACGATGACGAAATAAAACAAAGTGCGCTAAGAAGCTGTGACCCCACAGCCCCGCATGAGCTCCTTCCAGGACCACGCCACTGTAACTGCCTTCCGTCAACAACAACCACAACACCAACGCGTCTGCGGGTTCGTCGCTTCATCCAACACGCAATGACAAGCGCCTATTACCTCGCCAAACCCCCAAGCAGGACCTTCGGCAGCCAGTCAAGCATGGCGTCTTCAGTATCCTTGAACGAGATACCAACGCTCACGCTCCTCTACAAGCTCAAGAGAATTGAAGCACCCAGCGATAATAACGCCGACTACGAGCCAAACTCCGCATACAACGATAAGATCAGCGTCATTCGTCAAGATATCACCACACTCGCTATCGACGCGATCGTCAACGCTGCAAATACGTCGCTGCTTGGTGGAGGTGGCGTCGACGGTGCTATTCACCGCGCAGCAGGCCCAGCGTTGCTGGATGAGTGCGGCAACCTTGGTGGCTGCGAGACTGGCCGCGCCAAGATCACCGATGGCTACGAGTTACCTGCCGATAAGGTTATACATGCGGTGGGTCCCATCTACTGGAATAAGAACAAGGATGAGGCAGCCGATCTCCTGGCAAGCTGCTACAAAAGTAGCTTGCAGTTGGCGGTCGACAACGGGTGCAAGAGCATTGCTTTCTCAGCTATCAGTACAGGCGTATACGGATACCCGAGCGGCGAGGCCAGCTTGGTCGCATTGGAGACGGTGCGCAAGTTTATGGAGGAGGGCGACAATGCCGAGGAGCTTGATCGCGTCATATTCTGCAACTTCCTTGAGAAAGACGAAGATGCTTACTTCAGGAGCATCCCGTAAGTGGACCTACACTAGTTCTCTGTGCCTAACTCAGACTCTAAATAGTATCTACTTCCCTCCTACCTCTAAGGACGGTCAGAACGCGGTCGATAGTCTTGATTACGATACCGAGGAAGAGCAAGCCGATGAGCCAGAGCCAGAAGCATCGACCGAGATTCTTTCACAGTTGCCTGATGTGCCGACTACTGAGCTCGTCAATATCGACCAAGCTCTGCAGCCCTCGCCTAAGAAACAGAAGACGGAGGATACGACTGGCGATGATTTTGTTGTAGTCGAGAACGATGGCGCAGGCATGGCAAAGCCGAAGGCGGAGTTATAACACATTCAGGTCTTGTCATGGCTCAATCTCTCATCGAAGATGCGCGAAAGATTGGATTACTATTAGCGAAGGCGTTATGGAGCATATGAGGATGATACCCTGGATACGGTTGAGCTGGAGTCTGCAGACGAGCCTTATGATGATGAAGAAATTGTTTCTTGAATACCATCCTGTCCATTTCTCGTATGTGTATGCTAACAGCAACAGGTGCTGCGAAGTTCGAATGCACCATCACAGGACTAAGATGTGGAGAACCAGGTGGATCAACCCGAGCTCCAGAATCTGGGGTATCGCTAGTAGCAATGTTGGGACGACAGTCACAGCGATCTCGAATTGGACTTATGGACCCGGAGTCGCCCCACGCCTCGGTCGACTGCCGAGTGTGTGGGGCCCACTGTACTTGCTATTTCCGCAAGACGAAGCTTGGGCGTGTACATCGCCAAGCTCTAGCTATCGACCCTTCACGCTTCCACAAGAGTCGTCTTGGAGACCCACAGCTGTACTAAGAAGAGTCAGCAAGAGCGGGGTGTGAAAGTACCCTGGATGCATATTGCTGTTCATCGTGCTACTGCTTCTGTTACTCAGTTCGACTGCCTGGGAAATGCTCTTTGTTCGTACCAATGCCGAAATGTCACCACAGATCTCTGTACGGTCGATTGTGAGGCTCAATGATGGTCTTCGTCTCGAGGTGTCTGCTGCCGAAGGCGTCCCGCAGGCCCTCGTGAGTGGCGCTCCAACCCTCAACGTAGCCAGGTCGCCAAGTGCTCCGTTGCAGCGATTTTGGATGAACTATCCGCGGCCGTGCTATACACACGCTCCGCTGGTTGCTATTTGTGGTTCAGTTCCCGCTCTGTTCGTCGATGGCAGCAGCCGCTGCCAAGGACTCAGATCTAGACGGCTGGGCAGCTTGTGCCGGATAATTCTCGTACACGTATCTGCATCTGCACCACGAACTATCTTGTCGCTTGTCAGTACGCGCTGCAACGAATGGAGCATGAGAGCTTCAGCCACCATGAAAACGTACAGCTTGATCATGCGAGCTTTAAACCAGGATCGGACGTCCGATCTAGGTGGAACACGTGCGCAACAATCTTGGGACTCGACCATAATTCTGATAATGCTTGCAACTACACACCATTATGAGCCAATCAGGCCAGTTTGCAGACAATCCCCAGGCAAAAAACATGGTACCCTCCAGGTTGCAAGGACATATTCTGGAACTTCATGTATTGATACAGAGATACCATCACAGGCACGTCGTCACAGACCGGTCTTCCCCGCATTGCTAGCCACCGACGTCGCGGGGTAGCGCAACTACCGATCTTGACGAGGCTCACCACGCTACCTCACTCAACGTTCCGCTCGCCAAGGACGCTTTCCTGCATGCTTCGACAGCTCCCTACCAATTGAAGTTGGCTATAGACGCCAAGATCCAGTCAAGACCATGCCCTTGTCAGCAGCCAAGCTGCTAATCCCCAGGTTTTGTGCGATTTTCAATGGCGTTATCTAAACGAAGAAGGTGCGTGGCACGGCATGGCACCATGTGTAACCCTCGTGCACTGCACCCCGCGTTCTATGACTCGGTGGTTGTGTAGGGTAGTATTTCTGAGGCCGACAGGATCTGTCACGACATGTCGGTGCATGGTTGCTGGGAAGATTATAAGAAGATCTCTGTCCTACGCCTTCTTCGCGTCTAAGCTCTGCTCGTGAACGCAAACACTTTTGGATATCTTCCACAAAAATCTCTTTTCGACCTTCGAATACCCTTGAACAAGTACTCCCTGGAATGGGCTGTTTTACCACTCATGCATCTGGCACGTTAGATCCTCCGGAGGTGAGGAATTGGCGCCTCCATGTCATCGCCTGTATCGCCTCCATGTCGGCCCTAGCCAGTAAGTCATTATCCTGATACAAGTGTAGGGGGGTAGCAGTCACTGATAGCACGAAAGTGGGTTACGACACCGCCGTTATTGGCGGAACTATGGCCCTCGACTCGTTTCGACGCGACTTTGGGACTATCAATATCCCTCAGAATCAGCGTGACACGATTCAAGGCAACATCGTCTCCACTTTCCAGGTACGTGTGAACGTGACTGCATACTGCTACCATTACTTACCAGCCTGTCCAGGCCGGTTGCTTCTTCGGCGCTCTGCTCGCCTTCCCACTTGCGGAAAAGCTCGGTCGAAAGAAGACGATGATCATCGCTTCGTCCGTCTTCCTCCTTGGAGGCACATTGATGACAGCAGCGATGGGTAAACTCAACATGATCTACGCTGGACGAGCCGTTGCTGGCTTGGGTATCGGTGCATCATCCATGACGGTCCCTGTGTACATTGCTGAGATCGCACCGCCGTCTGTTCGAGGTCGACTGATTGGTATCTTCGAGATCGCTTCCCAAGGTGGAGGCATGTTGGGCTTTTGGATCAATTATGCCTGCGATCGCACCATTGATGTCAACTCGAAAACGCAGTGGATCGTTCCACTAGCAGTTCAGCTCATCCCAGGTCTTCTTCTTCTACTTGGTGTCGCTTGGTGTCCTGAGTCACCTCGTAAGTCTTGATCTTCTACTTATCTACACGTACTGATAGTAGTTAGGTTGGCTGGCGCGTGGTGATAACTTTGAAGGGGCTGAGAAGATCCTGACGAAGCTCCGCAACCTTGACTCGAACCATGCATACATCCAGCACGAGATGAGCGAGATTCGCCGACAGGTAGAAGAGCGCAGTACCAACCGCATGAGCAAGAAGGCGCAGTTCAAGAAGCTCTTCCAGAAGGGTGTTCGGAACCGTATGGCCATCGGTCTGGCCCTCATGTTCCTCCAGAGCTTCACAGGAGTAAGGCACCTCATGCTCAGTATCATAATCTCTTTACTAATACTGTTGTCAGGTCAACATTATCACATACTACGCTCCCCGCATCTTCGAGACTCTGGGTATCTCCGGAACCTCCTTGAAGCTCTTCTCCACCGGCTTCTACGGTATCGCAAAGACCCTCGGCATGTGCACCTTCACCTTTGTCGTAGTTGAGCGTGTTGGCCGTCGCAAGGGTCTTATCTGGGGCGCGGCCCTTGGCTGCATTCCCATGTGGTACATTGGCGGATACGTGATGCGAGCCGATCCTGCTGCCGCTGCTGCTGCCGGCACTATCAACCGCGACGGCTGGGGCTATCTCGCGATGGTCTGCGTTTACATCAACGCGTTCATTATCTGCGCCACTTGGCAAGGAATCACTTGGACCTATGCTTCAGAGATCTTCCCTCTCGACATCCGCATGCTGTGTGTCTCCCTCACCACCGCAGACACCTGGCTCGGATCCTTCATCATCGCCCGCAGCACGCCCTACATGATCAGCGATCTAGGCTACGGAGCTTACTTCTTCTTCGCCTCGATTCTAGTCGCCATGGGGATATGGAGTTTCTTCTTCGTGCCCGAGACCAAGGGTATCACGCTCGAGGAGATGGACGAGCTATTCCTGCGGCCCATGCACAAGGCTGTGTGGGCGCAGGTGCGCGGGAAACCGTTGTTCGTTGACGAAGACGAGGCGGCGCGGGGTAAGGGGCTGGAAAAGAGCGCTGTCGAGCACGTTGAGAGTCTTCCACGTAAGATGTAGATGAGGCGTGGGAAGGGCGAAGTGTGCTGTGGCTGGTGTGGTCGTCTGCGAGGAGAGCTCGTGGCTGCGCCGGTGGTGAATGATATGCACTTCGTTCGTCTCCAATCTGTTGGCTGCATGTGATGTGATGTCTTGCTACGTGACGGGTGACAATACTTTGCTGTAGGGTGTGTGAAATGCGGTATGAAAGACAAGTGGAAGAAACCGTGTTGGACATCCGATTGAAGACAAAGATCCATTGATATCAGTGCAGCGCGTATATACGGTTCCGAAGACCATTTTGAGCCCATTCGCAGGACAAAGGGCCCGTAAAAGGGTGGTGAAGAAAAATATAATATCTGGAAAATCTCCAAGCCCCACTACCTCCTCACCATCGTTCCATGCGTCCAACAAATCAGTGCATTGAATGCACCTCACCATCAGATCCAGACAACATAACCCAATTCACTTTACCTCCTATACTCAAACCCTCGCCACAGCCCTCCAATCCCTGCTACTCTGCCGCTGCAAGATCCTCCTTAGCGGACTCCCTTTCCCATCGACCACGAATCGTTTTGGCATACGCGCCTCTGTCTCGCCCCCAGTCGCGATTTCAGTCACTGTAACACTAGTCTCATTCTTCTTCTTGTCTAACTGTGGGTAAAGGGCATAGACGGGTGTTAGATGGGACTTGGTCCAGATAAGCTGTTCGTAGGCTCTGATTTCGGGCTCGGCGTTGAGATGTATAGGGAATGGTGGAGGAGACAGTGGTGAGGACGGGTCGGTGGAAGTAAATTGCCGGGAGAGAATGGGAGAAGAGGGTGAGATGACGGAGTCTGCGCGAGATGGGGGCGGGGAAGGCTTATCCTGTGAGAGAGTGGGGGTGGAGGTCTGGCGATTGAGGATGCGGCGGAGTGGGGTGTTGCTGCGTGGGATTGGCATCGATGCGGTGGTCTGCAGGGGACTCGATAAGGGGAGCGTCGCAACAACACTCTCATTCGGGTGCTCGGATGGCGTCTGGCGGAAGAATATGCGCCGGAGAGGCGTGTTGTTGTACCTCTTCCTCCTTACCTCCAACGACTCAGGCACGTGATGAACGGGTGCTGAGGTACGGTGCGGACCATCCACCTTACTTCCAGCAGAAGCTTGTCGAGAAAGAATGCGCCGCAAAGGAGTATCGTTGTACCGTCTCCTTATCACTTCCGGTGCCTCCCTAGACCTTTCAGCCTTCCCAACTTCAGTGCTCACGAGCGTATCAGTCTGGCTAAGCGTATCCTCCTCAACCCTTGCTGGGGCTTGCGGAAATTGGTCTGAAGTCTGGCGCGCAATGATACGGCGAAGTGGTGTGTTATTGTAGCGCTTCCTGATCGCAATGCGATCTGAAATGCACGCGCTGAGTTCCTGAAGTTGCTCCAGGTCTAGAGCCGCGATGGACGATGTGAGCACTCCGGTGCTGTCGTCGCAGACAGTTGATGAAGATGAAGAAACAGTACGGTTGGAGGCCACGGCATGGTATTTCGAAGTGTCCATCGTGTCTACCTTCCAGCTTGCAGGGTGACTGGTTGCATGGTCCAGCGCACGGCCGCGCTGTCGTGGTTGAATGAGCAACATACCGCCGTTTCCGTCCTTGCTCTTTCCTCTGGAACCAGGTTCTTCGTCTCGCGCTTTGAGTAACAGTATATCTCCCGGAGCTGCGAAGGTCTGCACGTATATGCCTCTCGTAATCGACAGCATGCCCCCTCAGGCTTCAATGTAGGCTTGATCACCACCATCTCTAATGCGGGCGCCCTCAGCATATAAGCAAATCCATGATTTGCCCGAAGGAGTCCGGAAGCTCATTGCTCCTGCGCGTTCCCGTCGTCCGCTGTCTGAGAGTGGTTCGCGCTGGGTGTGAATTGGGTTGGGGGCGGCGCGGCGGGTTGGGATTGGTGATGGTGATTGGTTGGTGCGACGCCATGTATTGCGCAATTCGCTTGATCGATAGCACCACTGTGATGAACCATCCGAGGCTGAGTCTAATGTGTATATGTTGTACTAGATGGTTAGTGATGTCTAAAGGTGCTCGAATGCAATCGCGTCTCTGTCTCGTGCAAAGGCATACGGAAGGAGCGATTGTTGCTTCGTGGAGGCTGCCTCGGTTAGCACTGATCATTGTCGCATCGGCCGGATGAGCGAGCACCATAGACGTGTCTGCATTATGGCGTCTCCTTTCATAGTATGTTTAGCAGCAATTGCTGAAGCCTCAAGTTTGTCGCGACGTACCGCCCTGAAATGGCTGCGCGTCAGAGACAATCTATGTTCCGATTGTCTAGACTGATATGCCTGAACTACTGTGTTCCAAACTGGCCACCCTTAGGTGGCTTCACCACGCCATCAGACGTATGCTCTTGACCACTCGACTTTCCCCCCGTAAAGCTGGTCTCACCAACAGGCCCAGTGCGCTCTCCCAAGCCGCCAGCCTCAGGTGGGCTCTTTGTGCCGGGCCCGCCCCTCTTCGACCAGTCATTCCAGCTGCCCGGGTACTCACCCACATTTGTGTAGCCTGCTTGTCTGGCAATACCAGCAGCGGCCTTGCTCCTCACACCGGCCTTGCAGAAGAAAATCATCTCTTTCTCGATGGGAGGCTTCCCAAAACCAAACTGGTCTTGAAATTCGGCGGGCGAGAGGAGGAGCGCATCGGGATGAGAGGTGATGGGGAGGTTGATGGCGGTGGGAATGCTGTCCGTGCCGAATTCATGGGGTTCACGGACATCGATTAGGAGGCGGGAATCTGAGGGATTCTCGAGGATGGAGATGACCTGTAACGTATAAGCATACAAGCTACTTCGCAGCCGAAACTGGGGGTTGGTTGGATCAAGAAGACAACGTACATCATCGAACTCATAGATCCTGCCACGACCATCTGGACGCTCAGAGATAAACCTTCGCTGTGAGAAAGAGTTGGTAACACTGACGGGCGACCTCTGTGACAGCCTAGTGATGTTCCTGGGCGCATTGGAGAAGTTGCGCAAGCCCATGCTTGCTTCTTTGGCTGGTGACACAGCAGCGCGCACGGCTGCTCTCGCGCCGAAGCGTAAGGCCATGGATGCGGATCTAGATGCCATTGTGATGTGTAGAGGTCTGATCGTAATAAGAGATGTTTTGAATCAGGAGTTGCGCATCTAAGATGCGGCAGAGGTTGTCGTGATGCTTTCTACACTTATGACGATGTGGTGGAGCTTAAGCTCAAGCTCGGAGCTAGATGATTTATCCCCGACGTCACCTCTACGCGATTGCACGTGTGGAGTCGATTCACTGCGATCCACCTGAGAATTCATGGCGTTCACATGGGGGACATCCGAAGAAGCAGTCATTTCAAGCTCTCGGAACTGCCCTGGATTGTCACAAATGCATCAAGTACATCAATAATCACAGTTCTAACACCACCTCCTGAAAGCACGAAGGATCTAAGCAGCAAATTGGTATATATTCTTTTTGCGCCGAGGGGGAATCATCTCAAGTACCACAAGCGCCAAATTCAAAAACCAGCACAAAGCCTAACAGCAAGCAAGACAACAACGATAGCAATGATATCATGCGCAGCACTACAACAACTGCCAAAAGCAGTGGTTCGTCGCTTTTACACGTGATTCGCCAGTATAGAGAGGGGTATAATTCTTTTGTCGTTTCGCGAGGCGCGCCTGCATGGGTACAAACGCGTGAGCTGGACGGGGTATTCTTCGTAAAGGTATGGCCGGCGCAGAATATCAAGTAGAGTGGTCGAAATGGTGTATCATTTAACGAGGAGGCCCAATAGGGGCCGGGTATCCAGATGCAGAATGAGAAGTACTGGGGCGACCGCTATCCACGGAGCCCCGCGGGTCGTACCTGGGAGTGACGTCTCCAGGTGCCGCGGAAGAAGAACCAAAAGGAAACTTGGATTCGTAACGGGGGGTCGGCATGGGTTGAGGCCAGCCGTTGGTGTGGTGCTCGTCGTCTGCGAGGTTAATACCGCTGTCGTTCCATGGGTTGCGGTAGCTACCGGTCGACTCCAGGCTGACGAGAGACGCCTTGGAGGCGTTACTGGAAGCATGCTTGAACAAGGAGCCAGGCGAGTTCGTGTTCTTGCGCGTATTGAAAATGGATGTGAAGGACGACATGCTGCCCGGCTTGCGGAGGCGGTCGAGCATGCCAGAAGGGCGGCTTGTGTCCTCTACGTCGCCGAAATGCGAACGAGTTGGAGAGTCGGTGCTCTCGACAGGCGGCTCAGCTCGCTGAAGCAGCTTGGACTCGAAGAAGGGCAGCGAATCTTCGAATGAGTCAGACTTGGGACGCGGGAGGTTACCACTGATGGTGTTGGCATCCAATCCATGCATGACAAGGTGGTTGATCAAGAAGTCAAGTGCGTCCTTCAGGCCACCTGCATTGTTGCGGGTGAAGTTGAGGTGTAGAGTCTCGATGATCTGCTCTTTACCCTCGACAGTCTCGGTAGAGGGGTCCTTGAGGCGAGCGTCAACAACATGCTGGGTCTCAAGCTTGTCCAGAACCTCAGTTTTGAAATCAGCAGAACGCATGTGCTCAGAGAGCTCAGAGGTCGAAGGGAATGACAATTCATGGGCTTCAGGAACCATACCCTGTGCAGAATTAGCGTCGCGCAAGTCGTTTCATAATAGAAGTTAAGCTTACCAAGAATTCGTCAACTGCCAACGGCACCTGGTACTCAGGGCCGGAGACAGTTACGGTGTCACTTGCTTCCTCAGTGCTGGGGAAGGTGATCTTGCAATTGAACTTCTTCTCAAGCTCATCGATCTTGTCCAGACGAGCAATGAGCTCACGGTGGTACAGACGGTTGATGTTGATTGTTTCAGAAACAAACTCAGCATCAGCCTTCTCGACCATATCCATTATCTCCTGCTTAACGAGGTCCAAGTTCTGGGCATTGCGAGCAGGGGTACGGCAGATGACATTGTCCACTTTAATGTCGTCTTCCTCCTTGCCGAAGCCTCCACGGTCCATGGCGTTTGAGAACTTGACGAAGACAGAATACTTCTTCATGATACGCTGGATATGTTGACCGCCAATACCAATAATGCGCTTATGGTACTGGTCTGGAACATGGAAAGAGATGGCAGCAGGCATCTCCTGTTCAACAAGGTCAAGACCGTTCTTGGTAGCCTCATACTGTGCACCGCGGACTACAATGTAGAAATTGTACTCATTAAAACCATCGAAAACGATCTGCACGCTGCTGTGGCTCATAATCTTGTTGATCTTGCCGTTCTTCTTGCCGCTGACAAATTCCTTGTGTTCGTTGGCAAGCTCGATTTTGACACTCATGTTGTACTGAGACTTCTTCACGAATGGGATGTTGCTGATCACCATCAAAGCAGCTCTCACAGCGTCGTCAGATCCGTAGATGTGGAAGTTGAGCTTCTCGAAGCTAACTTCAGCTCCAGAATTGATGCAAATGTCGGAAAGCATGGCACGAACGTCAGCTGCGGTGGGCGGGCGCTGTGTAGGATCTGGGTGAGTGATGAACCACGAAGCACTGTAGAACTGTCCAGCCTGTCTGTTGTAAGCATGGTGGTGTGATCATCACATGAAGTCAACTCACGAGTGCCATCAGTTCGCGCACGGTACGCTCAACATGCAAGACATCAGTGCCCTGAACACGGACAACACCGCGTTGGACACCGAGCGGTGGGAGCAGAATGTAGGAGCCGTTATTCTCGATGATCTTGCGCACTTTGTCGAGACGCTCCAGCAGAATGGCATCGAGCTTGGTGTCAGTCACCATCACTGGCTTCACAAACACCTTTGTGGACATGACAAGGTCATGTAGTCGTTGCTTGGCACGCAGAATACACTCAGAGTTCTCGCCTGTGATGTATACCAAATCGTCTGGTCTTCGCTGAGCGCCTGGGGGCGTGTATCCAAACAGTCGAGGGAACGGCGGGGGAAAGTAGATGGCGGTTCCCGTAGCCGACTCAATCATCTTGATGTTCTTGCGTCCGCGGCCGCAGATCAGTGTGTGCATGGTCAGCTCGAGCTTCATGGTATCGACGTATCGCTTCAACTGTAGTGGGAGTCGTCAGCAAGCGGTTCGCCCGAGGGCTGGGAAAAACAGGAGAACCCACGATCTGGTCAATCATGATCAATACACGCGTCTTGGCGTGCTCCATTGTCTCCAGATCGCCGTAGATGGCGCAGCGCAGGCGCGGGTCCATGGTGGAGTCGAGGTTGCCATTGAAGCTTGCCGACTCGATGTCGGGCGTCTTGGGCATGAGCAGGAAGATGTCGGCCTTGGTGGTCTTGGAGATGAGGTCCAGCTGGTTGAGGACGGCGCCCTTGATGTTCTGTGTGGGGCGGTCGATGATGAGATCTGAATCGATGTCGACGAACGATGACCGCTGTGCCAAGAGTGTCAGCTGCTGCACCATGATTATGCATCCGCGCGGAGGCCTACCAGAGAAATGGGCGTCGAGTTGAGAATCTTGCACCGCATCGAGTTGACAATCTCCAGCTCGCCAGACAGGCACACGTTGGTCACGAGCGCGCGCAGCGGCCCCCGCTGCAGGCCCGGCAGCGGCTTCGACTCGGCAGACACGACCGTGGCAGAGACACGACCTTCTGTCTGCTCGCCTACCTCGCGGCACAGAGCACGCAGGTTGTCGACGTTCTGGGCGTGAACGGGCAGCTTGTGGGTGGGCGTCGACTCGGCGGCACCCTCGGGCATGGTCCAGCGCGCCTTTGCTCCCGGGCTCGCCCACATGATGTCGTCCGGATCAGGCCCTGCGAGATTGCTGCTGAAGGGCACATTGAAGCTTTGATTGATCTGGGTGCCGGGTGGGATGACTGGCGGCGCCGACGTTGCGGTGCTCGGGCGCTTGATTGGAGCTGTGACGGGCATCTCGTGGTTGGACCTCGAGAACGGGAAGCCGGCCGACGGTGTCATCTTCTCCCAGCCGTGCCGGGCTTGACCCGTAAAGTTGGATATCTTGTGCATGCTAATGGGGGGAACGGACGCCCTTGGGGGTTGCGGGCGGGCGGTGGTGATGGGGGAGAGAGAGAAAGCAGTCGAAGCGAACGTAGCGAGCCATTGAGCAAGGCTGAGGCGTCGCGGCCAATCGACGGACTAGCGCCAGCAGCCCTCACCACACGCACTGCACCACGCCCAAAAAGTAGCCGGCAGCCAGCGGACATTGCTGTTGCTGTTGCTGTGCGGGCGTCTGGCGGCTATTCAACGGCCAGCCAGCCAGCAGCTCTGGGCAGCGTATGCCAACCCATCCTGCAGAGCCTCTCCTACTGTGATCCGGTGTGGCATGGCATCACATCATCAGTAACCTCTCGCTCTGCCTCTGTTTCTGCCACAGCGAGGTGCAGCGAGTCAGCTTGCTGGCCTGGGTGGCCCGTGGACGCCTGCGTGTTCATCACATCCCTCACCAGACGGTGCCTGGAAGCCGGCGGTAGACTCGAGCACCTGACATCACCCAGCATCAAAATCCGCCGGCCCTTCTCAGCCAGGTACGCCGTCAAGATAGCAGCCCTCTGCTATACCCTGGGCAAGCAAGCCCACAGCCCAGTTTCACCCTACCTACCTAACTCTGTTTGCAACACTGTTTGCAGCACTGTTTGACCCGCTCCTTACACGCTGGCCACTCGCGCCCTTCCCCCGTGACCACCAAGTGAACTCAATCGTGACCTCGAATCAAGCCCATGCGAGTTCCTGCGCTGCCGGCCCGCCGTGTGCTCAATGCAGGGCGCGAACGCCGTGGTGACACGTCCCCGCTGCTGTGGAATGAGAGCGTGAGACGCCAGAGCCCAGACAGGCTGCGAGGGCAATTTTTCGCGGGTACAGTTGAGCAGCCATGACACCTTGATGTGAGTGGGCCACCCATGGCCATCCTGCTGTCAATGTACCGTGACTGCCTTGTTGCCCAGCCCCATGCGTTGACCTCACTATCCTCACCTCACGCTCATGTTTACTCTCCAAACGCGTCCAAACAGTCCAACCTAGCATCTCTACCCGAGTACCCGTAGCTGATGTGGGCCTCCAATCTCGTGCATTCCTTTCGAGCACACTTCATCCCAATCGAGAACATGATTGAGGCTGTGCAGAAGCTTGTGCGCGGAAGAGAAGCGGGCAACCGCGCCCGCATTGTACCTGCCAGGGGGCAAGTAACAGCCACTATCTTGATCGGCACTGAATATTGAATAGCATTTGCGACCCCTGGCTAGAGAAGCTCTTATGTCGTTGTTACGTTCCACCAGCTCTTGTCTCGGCTTCACCTCGCGGCGATGATGTCGACGCTCAGCTCTTACCGCTCGCTAACCTGCTCTCCTATCGATTACGATATCGATAGATGATCAAGCCCACAAGTTCCGGCATCTCCGCAATGATGTGAGTTATGGCCAAGACGCCTGCTGCCGCTACATACTAGCTGCAGTCTAGTTGCCGTTTGAGCATGTTGAGTTCAGAACATTCAGATAGAAGCACGGATGACACACTTCGAAAAGATTGACTTGCTAAGCAGGGAATAAAGTTTAATGATCGTCTTCTCTACTCCAGAGTTGAATTAGACTATGCAATACATTACTTGTTTGCTTTGCACAAACGACATGCCATCTATACAACTGCTTTTCAACGTTCCAACCTTCAATACCTATAACTCACATGCCGCGGAATAGCGGGGTATGACTCTGGCATAACATCTTCTTCAACATACCGCCGACCCTGTGGCGGGGCCATTGCGTACCGCTCCACAGGCTCCTGGTGTGCGAGGCTCACCTCGCGATACCGGGGTTGCGCTGAAGCACGTACAGAGCCTGGCTGGATGCTTTCGTGACGCACATACCCCTCTGGTATCTCTCTGCGTACGATCTCCGGGCGAACGCTATACGCACGAGATGGCATATACTGGGGCGGACCCATCTCTTCGAATTGTGGCACTGGTCGACGCTCCATCACCTCTTGTGAATGATACTCTATATCGACTGGATGACGCGATGCTTCGCGCGGACGATATGCACGAACGTCTACAAGCTCGGACTCAGCTGCCTCCATGTACCTTCGAGGTGGTGGAGGCGGCATCCGCTGCCCGACTTCATCTTCGTAGATCTCAGGGCGGGCAGGTGCTCGCATGACAGGCTCGCGGGTGACAGCCCTTTCGTAATAGGGGTCCACTTCGATACGCCGAGTAGGTGGCGCAGCTGACTCTCGCGCATCAACAGGCGCTGCGTAGTATTTGTTGCCATACTGGTCTACAACAATGCGGCGTGGGGGTGGCATAGGCTCATAGATTGGTGATCGAGAGCGTTCGCGCACGTAACGCGGTGCCATCGAGGCGCGGGATGAGGCCTCTCTGAACACGGGTATTTCCTGTCGATCAGCGTACGCATGTGACGCGGCGCGGATGGGACGATACTCGGGCGGAGGTGCGTAAATATCGCCGCCGCTTCCACCAGGCGAGTAGGGACGCCGAGCGTATTGGAGACTTGCCACCCTTCGGAGGTCTTGTTCCTGGGGTTGTGCTCTCCGCTGCGGTGTGTGGACAACGGTCGGCGATGTTGGTTCGTCAAACTCGCGATAGTAGACGGGTCCGCGCGGCGATACTACCTCCGCATCGTTCGCAAGAGGTTGTAAGGCTCGGCGCTTGCTCGGTTGCGGCTCTACGAAAGTAGGAGGAGACTGAGGTTCTTCCTTGATGTAAGGCTCTGGCGATCGAACAACACGCTTGTTGGCTTGTTGCTCGCGCCGCTTCTCCTGGCGCTTCTCTTCTCGCCTTCGTTTACGGGGATTCTGGACGGACTGTGCTGGGCCTGAAGGACTGTTACGGCGAGATCTAAAATACGTCAGTCTGCATGCCCTCAGAGAATCCAGTGGTGTCTTATGACTGAGCCGCATCTTGGTGGGCTGTGGATTGCGATTCAAGTCGAATTCTCCTTTGCCCTACCAAAAAAGTTATGCGTTGACCTATATGCACCGCGCCTGGTGCAACGGAAACAATAGCGATTGGTCTGTTCGTGCGTTATACCTCGGATCTTGTAGGCCTCTGCCAAAGACACCAGCGAAATCAAAAGACAAAAGGAAAGGGATGAAGCATACCCAGCTGCGCCGCTATTGTGAAAGCCACGATCTCGAGCGCGGCCTCTACTTTGCTCGTTAGGCCCAACATCAGCCGGAGGCGGTGAATAGTCCTCTTCATCTGCATCTTCTCCAAGATCAATGTGCTCAGGCTCATATATCTCTATATCATCGGCAGGCTCGTACGTCTCCTCATCAAGGTCGATTACAGCAGGCTCAGCACGTGTATTGTTGACAGGTCGTGCCCCTGACAAGACCTGTGACCCTGTAGCATCAGCAATAGCGGTTTGGTTGACATCAGCATCCTCCGAAGACCAGCTGTCTGCTTTGCTGGAGTAGTACGAATTCTCATCAAAAGACTCAGCGCCATCACTGTTGTTAGTTGTGGACTGAAGACCTGACACAGGCGGCACGCGAAGATGAGCTTGCATCAAGCATTCCTCCACATTGAAGTGCGCCTCGCGGTCCTCATTGTCATTGCCACGACCCTTCTTGTCGAATTGGTCTTTCAAAATCCGTTCTATTTGTTGTCGCTTGAGCTGCAACTCTGCCCTGATCAGGTGATCAGACTTGGTGAGCAACACCGGGTCGATGCCAGAAGATGCAGACTTTGCAGAGTAGGGTCGCTGTATGGGCTGGGCAGGGGAAACAAACTCGGATGCTTGCGTGGTCGGCTGTAACGAGCTGTCTGAACGCGGCGGGAGCGACTGTGCGGCGTTGGAGCCGGCCGCAATGCCGTTGGTCGAGGGCCTGCTCGGCGGTGTGGTCTGCGGTGGACGCGGTGCAACCTGTTCAATTACTTTTGGTGGAAGATGGATACGAGGGTGTTTGCTAGCAAACACATCATCGCGTATCTGCAGGATCTGCCTGAGAAAGTCGATCTCGCGACGGATCTCGGTAGACAACCCCCCTGTGCCGTTGACGTGCGGCAGTGCAGACGCAAGTGTCGACATTGCGCGACTGGCAGGCGATTGACTTCGCGACAGCCTACAGCTAGACGTGGGCACCGATCAACTGATCGGCGTCGGTAGACAAGGATCGCAGATGCACAAAGACAAGCAGTATACAGGCTGCTGTCCGATGTCGCGGTTGATGGAGTGATGGGATGGCAAGCAGGACGCTCTTGTGACGACGGAGCCGCGGTGGAGTTCGATTTTCCACAGCGCGCCGCAGACCACTAATCCGAAATAGGACGTTCGCCCTGCCTTTCACCCCCACGCGTCATGACTCTCCAGGCTCTTCCCCGAGCGTGTGACCTATGCGACATCTATTCCCTCCAGTTCTGAACGTTGGCTCATATCGAATCGCAACCCGCAAAACCAAGATTACTAGCTGTCATATCAGTCTCTTCAGATCCTTCGCTATTTGCGCAGTGCCCCACAAGAAACGACAGTTTGGCTCGAGTCCGCCACAGCGCAGCGCCGTACTTTGCAAAAGGGCGCAAGTCCAGAATACAAAGAGTGGAACTATCCAAACCTCACAATATACCAAGATGGCAGTCGATAACGAGAAACCCGTGTTCTTCTTTGATATCGACAATTGTGTAAGTGTCTGTACTGCTTCAGATGAACTCTGCTAACCTTGTCATAGCTTTATCCGAAGAGTGCGTAACTACGGAAGCATATGTAGTCAAGTTCTTACTCGTCCAGGTCTCAAGATTCATGACATGATGGCTGAGCTCATTGGTAAGTTGTTGTCCATTAATCTTCTGGAATAGTCCTCACCGACCATGTAGACAAGTACTTTCAAGCCCATCTTGAACTCTCACAGCAGGAAGCCAATGAACTCCACTACAAGTACTACCGAGAATATGGCCTCGCTATTGAAGGTCTTGTCCGACACCACAAGATCAACGCATTAGATTACAACGAACAAGTCGATGATGCGTTGCCTTTGGACGATGTAATCAAGCCTGATCCAGAATTGCGTAGGCTCATCCAGGATATCGATACCAGCAAGGTTCGTCTATGGCTGCTCACCAATGCTTATGTCACGCATGGTAAGCGCGTGGTCAGGCTTTTAGGGATCGACGATCTTTTCGAGGGGATGACCTACTGCGACTACAGCTCGGACAGGTTTGTCTGCAAGCCGCAAGCGGAGATGTTCGACAAGGCCATGGAGCAGGCTGGGGTGACGAAGAACGAAAATTGTTACTTCGTGGGTAGGTGCTCTTGAACCTGCAACCTTGATTTGTATTGACCAGATCAGACGACTCGTACATCAATTGCAAGGCCGCCGATGAACGCGGGTGGAAAGTTGCACATTATTTGGACCCTGGCATGGACTCGCCTACTGAACAGGCGGCCAAGCACCAGATCCGGAGTCTGCAGCAGCTCAGAAAGACATTCCCAGAGGTGTTCAAGAATTCGTAGGGGTTCTGAGATGATTTGGGAAGATCAGGACCATGTCAGTCATGAAGCACATGCCAGTGTATGTAATTTTGGTGACCAAAGTACTTAGATCATAGACTACACTACACATGAGATAGATAACAACTTCGTACCACCTGCAGCATGTCCATGGAGGATTGCCGCATGGTCTTTCGCTAGCGCGTGGCGCGAGGCTCACTTCCGTTATCGATAGAGCTATGCCGTGTCGATGATGCCAACGCATCTGCCTGATGTGCGCCTACCATCTGCCTAGCAACGAAGTTCATGATTTCTGTTTTATCTCCGTATAAAGCTCCTAACCGACATCATCTTCTCCAGAGGCCACTATGAGCTCCTCGTCGACACCGAAGATGTTCCAAACCATGTCTCCAGCCCCTACATCGAGCTCCCCGCCGGCCCCACAAGCCTCCGCATTGCCCCCTGTCTCGAACAACGAGGACAACACAACACAACAGAGCAACACGCTTCCAAGCTCATCATCGGCACAGAAGGTCACGCCTCTGCGAAAGCCTCTCCTTCGCCTCAAGCTTCGAGATCTGTCATCAGACGGCACGCGCGCATTCTTACGGCTTGTACACGCCTCCTCTGCCCTCGAGTCTGCCGTCGACACTGTCCTGCGTCTGCTTTATACCGACATCGAGAAGTCATGTATACCACCGACACGCTCCATCACATTAGTGCTCAGGGACATGGATGGCGTGGCATATACGACGGGTCTGGACCTTGACGATGACCACAAAGAGATACATCTCAGTACTAGATATATCGAGTACATCCCGGAGTCACGTCAGAAAGAGGAGATCAACGGAGTTCTTGTACACGAGATGGTGCATTGCTGGCAATTTCATGGCGGTAACACCGCGCCTGGCGGTTTGACTGAGGGCGTTGCCGATTGGGTGCGTCTCAAGGCAGGATACGCGCCGCCATATTGGAGACGCAGAGGCGATTGTGATTGGGATGCGGGCTACGAGCGTACTGCTTACTTCTTAGAATGGCTAGAGAACGAGCATGGCCACGACGTGGTCAGAAAGATCAATCAGGCGCTCAGAGGATGTAGGTATGACGCGAAGAAGCTGTGGCATGAGTGCTGTGGACACAGCATCGAGAAGCTCTGGGAAGAGTACAAGAAAAGCTTAGAGTGTGATGGAGATCATGATGTGAAGTCAGGGGAAGCCGAGAAGACAGGAAAATCTGAGCAGACCAAGTCGCAAGCCGCTGAGGAGCGTCCCAGCGAGGATGCGTCTACTGCACCGGCAGAAGACCACAGGACTCCACGCGAGCAGGCGCGGCGCGGTGGCAACATGATGGTCCCAGTCCGACCGGGTGTGTCATGAGCTGGCAACTCAACTGCCACAGGCGTGGCATTGGAGACGCAAGCTTAGCAAGAGACTCAATATGTAGGTTAGCCTATTGTAGTCTTCAAGCGCTGGTAAAAATCTTCGTCACGTCGTCCGAACACTGCTGAAGCACTCCAGGTCCTGAACAAGTACACCATGCTCCTACTGCAACATCACAGGTAGTTACGATCTTACCTACGCGACCGAAGCATGGCTGGCAGCGGTCCGGATGGCACCTGGGCAGGCACGTGGACTAGTGCGAGCACGTGACGTTTCACGGCAAAAAATCACCATCTTCACCGAGCAACATCTTGCCAACCACCTGTCCGATAAACAATCTACAAAGACAAAAAGAATCAGCCCGACGTGGGGCTCGAACCCACAACCTTGAGATTAAGAGTCTCACGCGCTACCGATTGTGCCAGCCGGGCTGGTTCTTGCTGATTCGATGGGATGCAGAGCGTAGCCTGCATTCATATACCACGCCAAAAAAAAAAAGGTGTATTCAAAAGGGCTGGGTTACCCATTCATGATCAGATTTTGTTGGATAGGGAGGGTAGAGGACATTGTGGCTACGTGAGCTCATGTTTGGGGCCGACAGCGTGGTGATCCTGGCGACTTTCGGCAGCAGTACCGCCTCACCGAGATTGACACTGGTAGACAACTGTTAGCTTTCGTATGTGTCTGAGCAAAGGGTGATTACAGGGACGCAAGATTTGATATCATGGGAAGGAGCTTCAAGAGGAGAGATTGAATCATATTATAAGATCGAAGTGGTAAAATTTACATGTCCTGAGGATATGCTGTCTTTGATTGCGCCAGACACCCGGAACTTTCCAACTGAGCATGCTCAGCTTTCTTTCACGCTCAAATTTTCATGCCAACGCGGCACCTCCGCTAACGGTCTAATGCTTGGGCTTGACACTGTTCGTCGTCAGTATGGTTAGTGCCGGACACTCGTAAAATGCGACTTACCATCTGCCAATACACCCCTCGCTGCTTCAGCAGTTCGTGGTGGTTGCCGTGCTCCAACACTTTCCCGCTTCCCATGACAAAGATGACGTCCGCCTTCTGGATCGTCGCTAATCGGTGAGCAACCGCAATCATTGTCCTTCCTCCTTCGCCAGCCGCTCTTTCAATTGCTGCCTGAACAAGCTTCTCGCTCTCGCTGTCGAGTGACGAGGTAGCCTCGTCCAGCAGGAGCAGCTTGGGCTTCCGCAGTAACGCTCTTGCGAGGCTGAGGCGCTGCTTTTGTCCACCCGAAAGACTCATTCCCTTGGGTCCGAGACGGGTGTTATACCCATCTGGCAGCGAGATGATGAACTCGTGAATCTGCGCATCTGTGCAGGCAGCCTCGATGTCGGCATCCGAGGCGATGTCGACCGAGAGTGCGACATTCTCCCTGATCGTGCCTTCATAGAGAGTCGGTTCCTGTGCGACGAGGCTGATATGCTCACGGTAGAGCTTTGGGTCAAGGGTAGTGATGTCCTGCCCATTGAAAAATATGGTCCCGCAAGTAGCGTCGTAGAAACGCTCGAGGAGGGATATTGTGGTGGACTTGCCGCATCCAGAAGCGCCCACAAGAGCAGCGAACTGGCCAGGCGCCACGTGCAAGTTCAGATTGGAAAGAACCTGCGTGTCACGGGCCTTGTAGGCGAAGCCTACATTCTGGAAGTCAACTCCAACTCCGCCTGAGGTGTCGCGAAGAGACGTGTATGTTGGTGGAGCGATATGCTTGGAAGGGCGCAAGCTAAGAATACGATTTGCCGCTCCAGTTGCTTGAGCCATGTCTGATGCGAGTTAGTCAAGCTGGAACGTAAGTGGCTATGAGCACTTACTGGGGGCAAAGCTGAACCACTGGCCAGCGGCAATCGCGCCCTGTACTACTGCAGTATATATTACGAAGAAGTCAACGAGACCATATTCCCTCTTTGCAAGCAGCGTACCACCATACCAGAACGCTAGAGCCATGCAACCTAATTCGAGACTATCGCTCGCAGCGAAGACGATGGTCGAATACTTCGCATTGCTAAAAGCGTGCTTAACGTGTCCAGACAGTAGCGTCTGGTAGCGGTTCCCTATCATATCTTCCATGATAAGACTAAGAACCGTGCGGAAGGCGCCAACAGCTTCGGTAGCGAACTGACTGCTGCTCTCAAAGATTTCGGCGTTCTTCTTCTCGGACTGTATCTCCAGGCGCATACGCACATAGCCAGCACCCAGGATGATTGGCATAATGGAGAACAGGGCAACTAAGGTGAGCTTCCACCCGTACACGAACGAGATGATCAGCGATCCAACCAAGTTGACCACCGCAATCAGCGCAATAGACATCTCGGTTGTCATGAGCTGGCGGAGTTGCATGACATCGGAACTCAAGCGAGAAGTGAGCGATCCAGGACTATGCCCTTGGTCATCGAACCAGGCAATCCGCTTACGCATCATGTTGTTGAGGTACTCTTGGCCATAGATCGCCGTGACCACAACCTCAACATAGTGAAGCGCATACCCGACGACGAAGTAGGCAACACCGACGGCAGCGGCCTCAACACCGAACATACCAGCCCAGAAATTACCGCGACTCACGAGTTGGTCACCTGTAAAGGTGAACACTTCGATGATCTTGGCGAAGATGAAAGCCTGTAACGGATAGATGGCTCCGGCCATGAGGATACCGATACCCGAGATGGTGTAGAGCAACCATTGGCTGCGCTGCTCATAGAGTAGACGACCGAAGCTGAGCACCAGACCCTTTTCCTTGTATTCAACATCAACTTCGGACTTGATTGATTCTGCTTCCTGTACGTCGGCGTGTTTGGCGTCAAGGGTATTGACTCTGTCCAGCTGGGGTTCTTCAGAGATATCGCTGTCATCTTCATCATCGACTGCCAACTGTTGAGCATATACAAGCCCACAATAGACACCAGCTTCCAATTGGACGAGCTCGTCGTGTGTACCTTCCTCAACAAGCTTGCCGTTGCGTAGAACAACGATCTTGTCGGCACGCCTAATTGTTGACAACCGATGGGCGATGACAATAGTGGTGCGATTCTGTGACACACGATCTAAGGCTTGTTGCACTATCCTTTCCGTGCGCACATCAATGGCACTAGTCGCTTCATCCAATATGAGGATAGTGGGCTGCTTGACGATACTCCTCGCAATGGCGATACGCTGACGTTGGCCACCGGACAGCTTGATACCGCTCTCTCCAACGCGTGTTTCGTAACCTTGGGGCAACTTCAGGATGAACTCTTCGGCATAAGCTTCCCGACAAGCTTCCTCCACCATCTTCGTCTTTTGCTCTTTTGACAGATAGTGCATCTCGGTCCCACACAGACCAAAGGCAACGTTATTGAATAAAGTGTCATTGAACAGGAATGGCTCTTGCTGAACAAGTCCGATTTGAGAGCGCCACCATTGCAGGTCCACATTACGCAAATCGGTCTGGCCAATTCGGATCGTTCCTGTGCATGTGTTAGGCCCTAGTTCGACTTCTTTCTCTTCCTTCGATGCATCTGATGTTTCCTTGGCCTTCGAGGCTTTATTACCATCATTTTTCTTCCTCCAGAGCTTTTTTGGCTTTAGCGCTGGTCTCTCGACATCGGTCGGCGAGATTGGGGCCTCCTCGACTGCCTCGATGGCAGTTGTGCCAGACAATTCGTACCAGCGCTGCACGAGTCCCACGATTGTACTCTTGCCGGATCCCGAAGGCCCGACTATGGCTGTGACCTTGCCGACTGGAATTTTGACATTCAGGTGGTCAAGGATTTGTACGTTTGGCCGACTTGGGTATGAGAATGTAACTTTATCGAAGCTGATATCGGCATCTGCGGTAATCTCGGGCTCTTTCAAGCCGGAAATATCGGGAAGAGGTGCGTCGATTGTAATGAAGAGCTCGTGAGCTGCCGTCGCAGCTTTGGCGATAGCCATGATAGGACCAGCCAAACGACCTATGTTCATGATTGCCATCATGACAGAGAACAAAACACTGAAGAGGTCAGTCAGGCGTCCCGTCGTTCTCTGAAAGAGCTTACACTGTGATATCACCAACGTTGCCCTTGCCTTCGGAGGCGCGCTTGATTCCGTACCAAAATGTAAGACCAAACGTGCCGTACATAGCCATCAGAGATGGTGCCATCATCAGACCCATCAGCGGAGCGGCCTTTTTCTCATTATCGCCAGCCTTGCGGACTTCAAGCTCGTACTGTCTGGCCAGCTTAGCCTCTGCACCAAAGGCAACCACCACGCGCACAGATGAGAACATCTCGAAAGCCATGGCTGATGCATCTTCCATGTGCTTCGCTGTCACCTTTTGTATCTTGATGAACGGCGGCACGATAGAACCGTACACCACCAAAATGAAAGGCAGTGCCGCCGAAGCTACCAGCGTTAATAGCCAACCCTTAATAAAGGATACCACATAAAGTCCGATTGTAAACGCGAGTGACTGGAATAACATCGCGAAATGGTGTGAGATGGCGATCTGTACGGTATTCGAGGACGTGGTGATTCGAGTCGAAACTTTGCCGGGCGATATCGTGTCGATCATCGCAACTGGCTGGGCAAAGAGCGCGCGTAAGTATGCCAGGCGAAGGGCGGCAGACATTCGGAGGCCGCTGATACGAATGCATAGCTTTGGATCGTCAGCCGATTCCACAACCTATATGATGACGACAGCTTACCATAGACAAGTAAGACAGCACGAACTTTGCGATGAACAGATAGACAATGAATAGTGCCAGCTTGTTGATTTCGGCCTGGAATTCGCCCTTGCTCATAGTCGTACCAGGCGTGAAGTAGTTTGTAAAGCTTCCGACGAGCTGTCCTGAACAAAATCATTCGTTGACACTCCAGGAGCAATTGTTGCAGACTTACCGAAGACAACATTCATTAATGGAAATGCCTAGATGTGGTCAATACCTTGGTCATATGTCCTTGGGGTCCACTTACTATGCCAGAGCCTATGGAGGTAACGCAACAGAGTGCAACCAAGAGATAGTCTAGCGTTGTTCCGTAGGTGAAGACGCGCTTTGCCATGTCAGACGCGAATACAGCATCGGAGTAGTACCTACAATATAGTTCATCATCCCGGCTTCCGTCTTCTTATGGGGAAGTATGGCAGCTTTTTCGGCACTCCCATGATCTCTACCAACGTCTTTCTTCTCGATGGTGCTGGCATCAACAATCTGCGTTTGCAGAGCAGCGGACTCCCCTTCCGCGCTAGCAGCGGGAGGGAGTGGCCTCAATTCCGCCATGTGTGCTCCTTGACGATATGACTAGCACATTGAAAGATCGACCTTGTTATACAAGGTTACAGGCAGAAACAAAGCGACGACGCGCGTTGGAGAAATAATCAAGAACTGGTGCCTGAAATCGTAGATGAGGCGACCGCCGTATACAGCGTATAGCTTGTTTACGTGAGTATGAAGTGTCAGATACTGCAACTCCGCGCTGACGGCTAAGGTGGTTCACAAGGATGATGTGGAGGGGTCAAATTTGATCGGTGACTGCAGCAAGGGCAACAGTCTAGCATTATATCTATTTCCCACATCGCGTGTCGCAAAGGTGTGTATAGCGTTCAGACCCGGAACTCGTCAGAATGAAGCTAGCCTCGCAGATCATACGCGCTAGTGGCCGCCCTACGAGGTTTTGTCCTAATCGAGCGACGTGTGCGAACTCCTGTCACACTTGGACATCACGTACACGTTGCTGAGAGCGTTTGGTATTGGACAAGCAGACAGTCGAATATTCGAGATTATGGCCAAGACGGTGCTTAAATCTCAGGCAACAGCGACTCCTTAGGGTGGGACGAAGATGCTCCGGTCAGCGTTGAGATTGGCAAAGAACACGTGACACGGATCGGTATCGCGCTGCTCCGACAACAGCCTTTGCCGATGCGACTTCGTCATCACCGTCGACGGATCCAACATCAATAAGACGTATCTTGATTGGTCTGTGTGTTTCTGTTCATCCAGAGATCTTGTCGCTTATGTCCACTCAAATTTAAAGCAGAGGAAGTTAAGTTCCAGAACATGTGAAGGGCCCGTCCAATCGACATCGCTCATATGGAGGTCCTTGATACCAGCGGTCTTTGCATTTCTGCTGTTATCACGATCGAGGCACGAGAAAATATAGGAGACATTCAATGTAAAGCGTCATCGTATCGAACTGTGGAATATGTCAGCGAAGGGTGCAAATAGCCATGAATGCTCCTTACCTTGTGTCGGATGCGAGCCTGAACTTTTTCAGCTACTGGAGTATTGTATGTCTCTGCGTTAGAATCGGTTGAATCTATGTACTCCGTGATTTGGGAGTTCGGTTTGCCTTGCTCGGTATCGGCTATCGTGAAGCTGGTTTGAGGCAGGATGAAGTCATTAGGCGACTTTTTTACCCGCTGCTTCGTTACGAGATGCATGTCTGGGGAACGATGAGCGAGATTGACCCCGGGTCATTGCACAGATCGTTGTCGGAAAGTTGGAGTCTTCGGTGTTTTCCTCATCCAGTTGGAACATCTGAGGCTTCTCTGCACCAAATGTCCTGGACGTTCCGGTCTACGCAACTACAATTATGAGGTTTTCGCCATTGGACAGAGACGTATATATCGAGCAAAGTATGCACTTCTCAGGACACAACGACGCGATCAGCAACCGCATTGAAGTTCGACCAGCCAATCCTACACTACACAGTCCAGTATTGGAGCCATGCTTTACCCTGTAGATTCTTCAATCCCACAGAGTCCAAAAGTAAGCCTCTGACCCCAAAAATAGCTTCATTTTGATCAGCGAGTGACCATCAAGTCTGGGAGACCAAAGCGTCCAAGCCATGAGACGATCATATTTTCTAGCAAGCGCGGCTTTCTAGTCCTCTCCAAGCATCTCGGTGCGTACAATGATACAGCATGTTTGCCTCCAGGTCTCTACGAGGGGTCCTTCGCTGTTGTTATTCAGTAAGCCTAGACAGCAAAAAAACATACAACAGCGGGTATTCGCTAGTGGCCACCCACCTAACTACTAATCCGCCGGTACGTTGCTTAAATAGGGCTGAGCGAACGGGAAGCCTTGTTTTCAACGTCCTATGGTCGTATGTGATAATACTAGCCATCATTATAATTTATATAAGGTTCAATTTTTGTTCTTCAGATCCGTTTGCTGCACGATCTTTTTCCGCGGAACAACGAAGGCAGATCGTCGGAAGTGAGAACCACTTCTTCAGTGTGTCTTTCAACAAGTAATCTTATCTAGGTACATCAGTTGTTGCAAATCGTGAGCTCTTCAACGGAGTAGGCGAAGATAGCTACTGCGTTTGCCTTGGGCAATAACGCCTTAGACACATGTGGAAGGCCTGATATGTGCAACACAGATCCACAAACAATCATGTTGAGATTTTACCCATGTCATGATGGATTGCAATCTAATTCAACTCCTTCGATCTAGGAATTATCCTTTGTGCACCAAGTCTTTTACGTGCCTGTCACCCGCCAAGATATCCTTTAGCCCAAACACAGCAAGTTGACGTCTGACATGTGGCAACAGGCACAGCAGCTGAGCATCCTACAACCTCCATACTGATGTTAGCGATAATCCGCTCATGTTGGGCTGACCGCGCCTAACGCACTGTTCCGACATAGCCAGATGTGATATGCTGTATACCGCTGGGATCAAGCCATATCAATCCACTTGACCGGAAGAGACTTCATCGTACCACAAAACGTGTGGCTGAATGCATTGTGTAGCGGAGTAATTACATCTTGACACTGGATTTCAGTGATATGTATCCACAAGGAACGAGCTGCTACCTGTGCAGCCAAACACGTGCGATGGACTATCACCGGCCTGTAGAACCTCGACCAGCCTTAAAAGAACATCCCTTCATGACCGCGTCTATGCTTCTGCACAAATGCTTAGCCGTAGAGCTACCTTGTACCGTCCTGGCTGCAGCGCTATCCTTTTCCCTTTTTTTGTCACACTTTGCTGTAGAGTTTGCTCGCGCTCGAGGTCAACTTCGCTGTCATCTGTCGGTAATAACAGGTAGCCTGTTGTGCTTGTCGGCACCTCAATGTTCATCTGAACGCTCCCTTCAGCACTCCTAATGTACTCCACCTCAATCCTGCCATACGGACAGTCAATGTCGCCCCTCACGTGCTTGAACTCAGAATTCAGTGGCGGCTTGACAGTCCATGTACGATACGCCTCTGTCTCGCACTTGACGCCCAGTACTGCCTCATAGAACCATTCGTAGATTGTACCTAGCATATCGTGGCACTTGCTGCGACACGCGTCTTGCCAGAATTCGTTCAAAGTTGTTTCGCCTTGGCGAAGGAAGCGCATGTAGCTCGGATGTTCCTGCCGGCGCGCCATGGCGAGCACAATATCGGGGCGATCAACATCTGCGAGCGTATTCCAGAGATACTTGAGCCCAATTTCGCCGGCCTGAATGGTGTTATTGGAGTCAGAGCAGGTAGCGAGGAAGGCACGCTGGACATCAGCGATGTGCTGTGCAGGAACGAGGGAAAATTGGAGAGCAAAGGCTTGCGCGACCATGTTCCTGTCTGTGACGCCTGGAGAATCTCGAGAAGTGTAGAAGGCATAAGGATACTTTGCCTTGTCTGTGATGAGCAAGTGCTTGTTGTACACCTCATAGATTCGATCGGCCCAGATAGTGAAGCGCTGAGCTACATCTGCCTTGCCTAGTTCGGCTGCCATGTGTTGGATGTTCCGTAGACAGCGGTAGTATATCGCTGTCTCGATGTTTGCCTGGTTGTTGCCAAATGCTATGTCGCGGCCCCAGTCTCCAAGACCGTGCTCAATCAGCCCGCCGTCTCGCTCGTTGGTCGCGATATATTCCATATATCTTATGCACGGTTGCAATAACTTGGCGTATACGTGCGTACTACCGTAGTAAAAGCGGATCAACTCGGGTAGCAGCGCGACAGCGCCGCCCCAAGTGATCGTATCGTGCAGGGGTCCGCACATGTACCGTATTTCGGGAGCCATGGTGGGACACAGGCCGTTTGGTTCTTGAGCGTCGACAATGTCGTCGAGGATCTTACTGTACAATGATTCCATGTCGCGGATATACTGTGTTGCAGGGGCCAGGAGATGAGTGACTTCCAACCACCCAAACTTTTCAATTTGAGGGCAATCGGTATGGTAGCTGAAGAGGTTCGAGACAAAAGACCAGTAGCACATGTTGAGCAACTGGTTACAATCCTCCTTGTCAGTCGTCATGGTACCCAGACGGCGCGCTGCGGAGGAGATATGACGGCTCTTGAGGGAGATAATGGTAGGGAGGTTATTAGGGTTCTCGTTTTCAAGAGCTGCGCCTTCTATTTGGATATAGCGCGCAGAGGTGAAGCAAAAGTCGGGTTCCCAGATCTCGACACCATTTCCTGCAAGAGTAAATTTGCAGAATACACCCGTCTCAAAAGCCTTGAATAAGGGATCTGGCATCAGCACTTTGCCATCTTCTCCAAGTGTTTCTGAAAAGCGGACAACAATCTCGGAATCCGCGAGTCCCTTGACTTGAACTTGGATCATTGTGGTCATGTTCTGACCCATGTCGAAGGCCACAATGCCGGGCTCTAAAGTATTTTGTGTCTTGGGCGCGAAAGTCTCGTGGAGGATCACTGGGGGCTGATTTTGGTACTTCAACTTGCCACGCGGACCAGTGACTGGCGTTGCCATCTTCCACTGATCATCTTCGGCGAATCCAGGTGCGTCCCATCCATGTGGATAGGTTCGTAGGTCCATAGTCTCAGATGAGTAAATATTTGCTAGAGTCGTAGCACTCTTGCGAATGCTCCAGTCGGGACCTGTAGTAATGATTTTACGGCTTCCATCTTCGTAGAACATATGTAGCTCGGCAAAGAAACATAACTCGTTTCCGTACCGCACATAAGTATTGTCCTCGTAACAAGGCCAGAAGAAACGATCATCGCCTTGATCTCCAGCGTAGAAACCATTGCCAACGTGTGCCCCCAGGACATTGCTGCCCTGCTTCAAGATGCTCGAAACATCGTAAGCAGTAAATTGGACTGTGCGGTGATAGTTCGTCCAGCCAGGGTCAAGCTTGTGGCCGTTTGCCGCTGAGGGGTCGCCGTTACAAACAAAGTTGAAATGACCTAGACCGCTAGCAAAAACAACGGCACGAGCCGGCTTTTGTTCGATGTGAATTTCTTTTCGTACGTAGAACGGCTTATCACCATTATCGCCGATCCACACGCCTTTCCATCGATTGGCCGGATCCTCAAACCAGGTGCGAAAGATTAGGCTAGTATGCGGCATGTACGTCTGATTCATGCTGTATGGAGGAAGCAAGCCACTTGACCTTGGGTAAGCGGTGAAGAACTCGTTTGTCGTGCTTCGTGAGCTGTTGCCATCTTGATCCCAGACAGTTACTCTCCAGTAATGGAAAGTCGCGGACTGGAAGCCACCTGTTGGGGCGCACAATATGTTGCGCTGTTGATTTCCAAGAGTCTTGTTTGAATCCCAGCAGAGCGAGTCGAAAGATCGCGACGTTGACACTTCGACGTGATACGCTGTCTGTTGAGCATCTGCAAGGTCTGACTGCAACACCCAATAAAAGCGAATCTGGTCGGTATCAATGCCCAGAACCTCATGGAAGGAATGGATTCCACAGCGTGTAACTTTGAGAGCCATTCTACAAGGTGAGCTCGATGTGATGTTGACAGACTGGAGGTTTTGACGTGATACGGACCACGAACATGCCCAGGTAAGTGGATAGTCGTGCTTGACCTTGGCGTGTGCTTGGGATTAGCGAGGCGGAATGTTCGAGGCGCTTTACCTAGGTACTGGCAAGCCACAGTGGTTGTACGATGGCCTTTTGTACTTAACTCAATCGGCTATTGTTGGCCGGGTTTCTTGATCCAGGGATGTTGCCGAAGAGGCAGCGGAACGGACTCCCTTCGTGGGTACTGAAGGCGGGTGACTGTCTGGCGAATCTAAGACGACGTTAACTTGAATCGTACTATGCAATATACAATGTCATCCGGCCCAACCTGCACCGAAAAGTCAAATAGGAAATGGAGGCTCATTTGACTAACGAAAATAGCGCCGGTAAACGGCGAGCGACGAACCAATGAAAGGCGCGCAAAGCCGGCCCTCCGAAGTGTGGGGAACCACGGAAGGATCTGAGCTTAAGGTCAGCGCCAGGGCGATCGTTCAACTACAATCGCCAGTACGATTCGGCTGCCATTGTACGCTCGGCAGATTTCTTCTCGAGGCTAGCTCGGTCGAAATTATCCCGCAAGCTCCATCCGGGGTTTGCACCATGACATTCTGGAGACAGATTTCGGTTCACGTGCGCAGCCCCGGTCCTGGGGATTTTGCGGGGGCAAAGGTCTAGGTCGAGCGTGAGCAAGTATACATAGTTGTGAGTCTCCCTTGTCGAAAAAAAATGGTCAAAGACTCTCTCGCAACACGCAACATGGGTCTTGCTACTACCGTCTTCTCTGCGGTCTTTCTCGCCACTGGAGGTTTCCTCTTTGGCTATGATTCGGGCATCATTACATCCACTATCGCTCTTCCAACCTTCCAGAGGTATTTCGAGGACCCAAATGACACCACTACTGGTGGCGTCGTGTCCGCCTTCCAGGGCGGAGCTATTGCTGGTACCATCTTCAATATGCTGTTTGCTCACAAGCTGGGTCGCCGTTGGACCATCATGATCGGCGCTCTGGTGTCAGTATTTGGCAGTGCCTTACAGGCAGGTGCCATAAACATGGCTATGCTTATCGTCGGTCGCTTCATTGGAGGTGTTGCGGTTGGTCAGCTTACGTCCACTATTCCTCTGTATGCTGCAGAGCTATCCGAAGCAAAGTATCGCGGTATTCTCTCTGGTCTCCTCCAGTGGATGTTGAGCTGGGGATTCTTCGTAGCTCAGTGGCTAGGCTACGGTTGCTCGTTCAACAGTACAGAGTTCTCTTGTAAGTGTCTTTTAACACGGACCCGCATGCACATGGCTCACAAACGCTAGGGCGCTTTCCTCTCGCCTTCCAGTGTGTACCTGGCCTTGTGCTCATCTCTGGCATATTCTTCCTCCAGGAGTCACCACGATGGCTGATGGAGAGAGATCGTCATGAAGAAGCCATGGTCTCACTTCAGAAGCTCCGCAGTGGCTACGACTCGGAAATCATCGATCTCGAATATCGTGAGATCAGAGACGTAATAGCAGCGGACAGGGCCCTGGGCAACATCACCGTATTGTCAATTCTTACCAAACCTTCATGGCGCAAGAGGTTACTCCTCGGGTGTGGTGTTCAAGCCTTTGGTCCTTTGAGCGGGATCAACGTGATCAACTACTATGGCCCGCGCATCTACAAGATCCTAGGTGTCTCTACACGCGAGTCCCTCCTGATCATCGGTATCAGCGGAGCCTTGAGCATTGTTTGGTGCACGATCGGTCTTGCCATCCTAGATAAGTTTGGCAGAATCAAACCTTTGCTCATCTCGGCTGCTGGTCTCGCTGTTGCTCTTCTGGTCAATGCTGTACAAGGGCAGTACTTCAATCCAGGCAACGGTGCACAACTCCGTAGTATGGTGGCCATGAACTTCGCTTTCTCGTTCTTCTACACCCCCCTCGGTATCATCTCCTGGGTGTACCCTGCCGAAGTAAGCAACGTCGAAAATAGTAAGCACTTTCAAGTACTAACAAAGAATGCAGATTTTCCCAGTCGAGGTTCGTGCCTTAGGTAATGCCATCACAACCTTCACGAACTGGGCAGTCAACCTGATCTTCGCACAATTTTCCCCTCAAGCCCTCAGTACCATCGAGTTCAAATACTTCTACGTCTTCTTCGTATTCAACATCATTGCATTTACATGCTATTGGTTCTTCTTCCCTGAGACAAAAGGAAAGACGCTTGAACAGATGGATGAGCTTTTCGGCGATCAGCTTGTACCTCACGCTATGGAGGATCCTGCCGCAGCCGCTGCTGCGATGGAGAAGGACGAGAAGCTTCATGCGGAGGTACGCAATGAGTCAGTTGCTTGAGTGTGAATTGAGCCGACATGTGGGCGGGTGTTGTGAAACCAAAGCATACAGCGAGTGCCTTGGTTTTATTACTGGCTGGAATATGAGTTCGTTATGTGCCTGAGCTCATTTGGTCTGCCTCTATGTAACGACTCCAATGGTCCAAGAAAGCGCCGTGAAAGTCTAGGACGGAGAGGTCGAATATGTGTGATTTGTCCGACATCTGTTAGAGTTCATAATCCTCATATATGCATACAATATTTCTCACACTCTTAGACGCGCGCCCACTCAGCGTTCCTAGATGTACGTTGATCATGAGCAGATCGTTCACGAGCGTCTTATTATTCGGTGGAGCTTGACATGCAAACAAAGTCTGGCGGCGTTGAGTAATGGTGCTATGCCACAAGAGACAGCAGCGAGCATAGTAGATGACGCAAAGCCTTCATCCTGCTGGATGTAATACCATAGCGATAGCCACTCGTTCGTCTCATAGTCCCTGAAGAATGTGGTCAAGACTTCTCAGTAGTTGCACGTGCGCGTGCCCTTCGTCTTGCGTTGTAGAAAGGGCAGAATATAATACAGGAATAATTGTAGCCGCCAATTCGTTGATGACGGATGATACCTATGAACATCGCGAGGCGTAGGCTCATAGCCGCCTGTTCTGCGGCCCCTGCCCCGCGATTTCTGAATGGCTGCGAGCGCCTTGCCTGAAGTGGGTAGCAATCACGTCAGCCAATGGCTAGTCTCTGTCTACATCCCGCAGCTTGCGTGAGCTCACTTTACTCTACAGGCTATCGTCAGTGGATCCTCGATGAGACCTGCTACTGCTTGCGCACAGTGTAGGCTTGGTAAGAGGCGATGTGATCTGACGTTTAATGCGAGCGCATGCACTCCTTGCACCCGCCGTAACCTGCCCTGTTCTGCAGGCAAAATCGAAACCAGCAGTAACGCCCAGCAGCCACGATCGCCTTTAGAGCTTCTATCGGTGCCCACTGAAGAGGAAATTGAGTTAGTAGATCTCTATTTTCAATTCATTCACAACCAGCCACACAGTCTTTTCCATGAGGCTACCTTCAAGCGAAGTGTACTGGAAGGAACTGTCTCCAAGCCTGTTCTCCTCGCAATGATTGGGATGTCGGCACGGTGAGTCTAGCGCAGCTCCAGTCTTCAAGATTTGTGGGCTGTCCGGTCTTTTCGTTACTGATTGACTACACTCTTAGCTTTGCAACGCAGTCCGATGTCCGTGCTCGTGGTGCATGGTATCGTACGCGTGCGAGAGACGCCCTCAAACAGGTTCTTGAGCAGATATGCGTTGAGACGCTTCAGGCATGCATTCTTGTGGGCAACAACTGTATGGGAGATGGCGACACGGATACTGAGTCGCTGTACTTAGGTAGGCATACTACGACCCAATCCCTGTCGTTCCCGAGGTCTTTCATCGACCAGCCAACGAGAACACATCTACCTTTTCAGATTGATGCTGATCCTTATTGTGTAAAGTTCTCGCAAGTCGGATTGCTCAGTTACTTAGACTCGGTCGGCCGAACGTCAATGATGACGGAGTCACACGCGAGACAAAGAGACGCCTCTTTTGGACTTGTTTCATTATTGACACATGGTCAAGCGGCGGACTAAATGTCTCACGTCACTTTGGAATGTCGGAATACCCTCAGCAACGCTTACCCATGGATGAAGCTGTATTTGCAGCAATGAAGTCCGGGGAACCTGATCTTCCTGACGAAGCATGGACGCCCGGGTTGTGGGCACACATGGTGAAGCTTGTGGACATCTACGCTAAGATCCAAGAATTACATAGGCACCTGGTCTACACTGATCAGTGGGACGAGCCTGCCATGGACGAGTCTGTAGGGCGCTTGGAGGCTGATCTGATTTCATTCGACACCAGCTTAGGTCCTGAGCTCTCTTTTTCTGAAGAAAACCTTGCCCTGTTTGTGGGTCGCGGCCTGGGAAGTGCTTTCGTCGCGTTTCATCTCGGATATCATCACTACTACACCCTTGTCTTCTATCAATACCTCGATCAGCGCCGCCCGCATACAAAGAACGGAAAACGATACGCACGGGAGTGCAAACGCCATGCCTCTATCATCTGTGATGTGCTTAAGGCATCACGTGAAACCCCCGGGGCAAAAGCCCTTTACAATATCGTTGGTCACGTCACAATTGTGTCGTCGTCAGTTCTCTTGCACACGTATCTTTTTGGCGAGTCCTACGATTTGGACGACTCACGACGACGACTGGAGTCCAATCTTGTGTCCTTGACAGAATTACGGAGTTACTGGCCCAGCGTCGAGCTAATGGTATGCCCTGTCGTGTCAAAAATGCGCTGTATCCTTCTTAACAAGCCAATCAGATCAATCGTCTTGTGGTTTTTCAACGGAACTGCATCAATTCTATGGGTAAAAACACACACAGGTTCGATAAGTGGATGGTCAAATTTCTCACAGCTCATGCGTTGGCGATGGAGGAGAAGACTGACTTTGACAACACCGATTACGGGCCACGGGTCCACGTCTCCGGTTACGGTCAGCTGGAGCGCGGACGCATCATACATTCTCTCATCAACAGCATCCAGAGTAATTCAGATGCCAACGTTGACACTCGCGATGTGGATTGATATTGTGTGTAGGCGACTCGAATAGATTCAGCTAGCGATGCTTCTGGTGTATGTCAGGGAGACTACTTCCTGCATTCAAAAGCACGACACAGACGCCCCTGAACAGTATCTTGACAGATGGCAGATTGTACAGTAGAAATCGCTAGCGACGTTCAATAGTCGTGTGTGAGAGGGGAGATCGTGGTCAGAACATACATCAAGGATATTTACCCATCTGCCCTCTGCACCAGGATATGAACGGAAGCCATGCAAAGGAGCAGTTACACGACACATGATCTGTGTTTTATCATGCACATCGGATGTCCTGATACCAGTCTCAATAAGTTACCGATAGGGTTTACTGAAAAGGTGGCCTTACCAGGCCCTAGCTTCTCTCATACCTTGATCGTTCGCAAGAAAACCATCCTTTTCGCCGTGTCTAGCATGGAAGCTGCTAGTTCCGATGTCGTGCATACCAGCCAACCGCAATTCTACCGTTTATAGGAAATGTGGGTTCGGTTGTGTCACACATCGTCTTTTGCTTTTCGTCGTCCCGGAAGTGGTTGCAGTGGGGTCTTTTCAATACTTTTCACCACTCTAGCAAATAGTAAGCTGACGGAAGTAAGCACTGTAGGTGCATTTGCATGTATTGTGACTCCATCTGGTCGAAGGACCTGCCTTTGTTGGCCCGCCACCTCTGGTGATGGAATGTTCCTTACGTTTCCTCGAAATAGTTCGGTCTACATTGACCAGAATTTTCTTAAAAGGGGTCAACGCCATCCACACTGCGCACCAGCACAAGAGTCTCGAAGTCTCACCGCTACTACACATATCTTTACCTGCTATATTTTGGATTTCTCAACTCTTACCCTCTATATCAACATGCGTGTCACCATCCTGGCCCTCACTGGAGCTCTTTTAACAGCTTGCTCTACTTCAGCAACACCTTTGAAAGCTCGTCAAGACTCTCTCCTACCCTTTGAAGTGACGAGAGTCAGCTCGAGAAATCCACCGGGTGTACTTGGTCCTCACCCATGTAAGCTTTCGTGCGATTGCAACTTGTTTACTCAATCATTGCGACTCTGACTCATTGATTAGGGAGGTACATCACAGTGGACTTCACCGACCCTAATGCATACCCCTTCTTTCATGGCGAATGGGATGGCTCTGTGCCTGGAGGACTTCAAGCCATCAATTGTGAAGCAGCGTGGATCAAAAGCGAATCTCCTGAAGGACGCACGTGGCCTTGCACAGCAGTGTCGCAGGGCTACTTCGGTCTGCAAATCCTACCGGGCACTAACGGTCCAGCCGATGTGAAGGATTTCAAGGTGAGGCTGATTCATTCGGTGGAGCCTGGCTCAGGATATTCGAATATTCCCATCAGGGTGGTGGCCGAAGCTGGTCCTTTCACTGAAGGCATCACCCTCAAAGGCAGCTGTATGAAGAGCGGCTGGTGCGGCTTCTCAGCTAGTATGTACTCCTGCCAGAAATGTCGAGTTGACAAGATACGCTAACACTCGTCACCACACGTAGCAACAATACCGTTGTCAGTACCAGTGACGAAGACGGTTGGAAAATGATCAGAGTGGAACAAACACTTCGGTAACATAAGTGCTCAATCGTAACGCTTCGTCATGTCAGAATCCCCCCGTTGCATCCTTGATACTACAGAGAAGACATGAGCTGCGTAATACATGTTAGTAGCACGTAGTATAATCGATGGTCCATGTCTCACAAGTCGAAGTATGAGATAACACCCAAGTAACAGGTCCTCAGGTATGTCATGGACTTATCAATCTTTCTAGCCTCGGATCTCGTAGTCAGTCATCTAGCTGGATTATGGTACAATCTCTGGAGGCATCCATTGTCTAACTGACGTATCATGCACTTGACTATGAGAACAGTACTTATGGCAAGCCATCTATTCTGCTTTGGCTTGTGCATTTGATGAGACACTGTGAGACAAATGCAAGTCGACGCTTACAAAAGAGCATGTGCAGATCCAAACATCTGAAACGAGGCTGGAAGCGCCCTACCATCGCAATGTCCAAAAGAGACTGCTGCAAGCAGCCATTTGCTGATTGAATCTGCGCATTGGCGGAGTAGTGAGTGATGTCGACGAAGGGTTGGAGATATGCCTTGTGACAAACAAGTCCGGGCGCGGATATTCCAACGGACGGAGCACATGATTACAGGGGCGAATTTATCTTTGATGAGGCTCTAATCCTAGCAAAGCGTCATTAAGGTTGAGAATTGGGGTGTGTCGACTGGTGACAGAGGCAAGATTGGAGGCAAACGTCGCAATAGTGGTTAAAGGGCAGAGTACGAATGGTGAGAGTGCTGCCCTCCACATCCTTACTCAAGATACGAATTCTATATAGCTACGTACATAAAAGCTTGGAGAATACACTTCCACGATTTTATTGCTGGCTTTCTTCCAACCCTCTCTACTCTCGGCGATCATGTGCCCCCAATTCTACAGGGGCGGTCGAGTTAACATCCACATAAGCCGCCTTATGCGGTGCATCCATTTCCCGAGGTCTGACAGCCTCATTGTGCAACTCCGGTTTGCACTCGTTGAATGACCAATCTCGAAGTCTTCCGTGGTCTTCCAGCTTTGGACGCCCTGACCGCCGACGGTGGAAGAGAACGCCGAGGCCTATAAGCAAGAGGACACCGAGAACAGCACCGACGCCTATGCCAGCTTTAGCGCCAATTGTTAGCGCGCTAGATGAAGTAGGGTTAGATGGAGGGGTACTGGTGTATGGTCCACCAGACGTCGAGCTAGGTGGTGCACTGGTTACCGTCTGTGGGATCTCCTCTTGCTTGAAGACTGCGACAAAGGGTTGTGCGGAGAGTATGCCGTAGTACACGAACGTGTTCGTACTGATGTCGCTTGTGATTGTCGCTGGTGTGGTCAGCCAGTACGCTTGAGTCCTGGACACATCCGTGGACACTAATATGTCCGTGGTGGTGGTGATGGTGGTCCGATAGGCAAGTGACATGAGGCTTGACGAGAAGCTACCAGTGCATGCGTTTGATGCTGGATTATACGACGGTGCTTTACTTGCAATCATGTTAGAGATAAAAGCTGCCCGCAAAGATAGAGGCTTACGAAGGGCAGCAGTAGTGTGTGGTCACACCGTCCACGATCCCTGTGCTCGCCGCTACTGAGCTACTTGGACATAGCCCAGGACTGACATACGCCCCTGGCCCAAGATTGGCGCAACGAGTACATTGGGCAACGAACTGAGACGGTCGACAGTCTGCATGGGTGGAGTTCCGAGTGAAGTATACCATATTGCGCGAGTCTCCTCCGGATAGGAAAGTAGGGTAAATGGATCCTGGAGTCCAGAACTGGTTACAGCTTGCTGGCGGTACAAATGAGGTAGTCAAGGGCACAAGAGAGGCGCAACTCTCGCACATGGCCCTTTGAGCTGCACGCCAGTCGTTCCCTCCAGACATATTGTTCTTTTGCTCTTTCTGGTACGCTTTGAGAGATGTCACAAAACCAGTGATGACCTCGGGAGACAAAGAAGGTGGAGAAGAGATCAGAAACTTGAGAGAGGACAAATTCGCGGACGTAGAGCATATCGCTTACAAGGCTGAGACAGGATCTGCGAGCCATGGAATGCCTTAAGCTTCCAAGGATGCGATGTCAGTGACAGTGGTGGCGAGTGGAGCTCCTGCCTCTCTGAGCTATGATGCATAGGCATCGTTGAGCTAAAGCGAATGTAAGACATGCTCGAGCATGTCTCCTCAAGGGTAGTGGCTCTTTCTCGTACCTAGTTAATCGCAGCCTACATTCGCACGTCCATGTGTATCTCCACCTCGTACGTGCCGAGCCGTGAAGACGGCTTCGCCTGAGTCTTTAGAGGACAGTCCCACAAAATTGCCGATACAGAGGGTTTTTGTCTGGCCCTCAAAAGCCACAACAGCGCCACCAAGCTTGGCCGTATGCACGATCGTATTGGAAGCAATTGGCATAGTCCTCCTGATGGCATGATCCGTGGGCTCGTATGTTTTCGAAATCATGCAGTGCCTCTGTCTCAGCGTATGAAGTGCGAATTGTGATCTTGTCATCTTCGAAGATAGTCACTATCTTGCATGATGGTCAATGGCACCATGTCCTAATATTCTACGAGCCGATGCCCGGTAGTTCAATACAGACGCTTGTTTACTGCACCTTTCCGAGACTGAATAACTATCCCATATATTTCGAATGTCTTAGCGGAGGGCAATAAGCCAGAGTGGACGCGGTGAACTGACCATGCGACCATCTCCAGAGCTCCAATAAGGAAGTAGCAAACGCCGTTGTTGCTGGTAGAATCCTACTTCAAGTTTCTGGTGATGCATATCGTCTTCAAAAGTCGAATCTAGGTCCATTTCGTCCACATAGGACACAAAGTCCGCCTTGTCAAAGGTTTCCAAGAAGTTTCAGACAATGCCCTCTCCGTATGTTCAGGTACTCTTTACTCTCAGATCCCAACGGCTTGTATAGCTAAACGGTGTGCTACTCATCAAGCTGACCCTTCTGCGCACGCCACTTCCATCACGAGGATGCAAAGCGCTGAAAAGCCTTCTCATCGTTCGAAAGGCCACCTCATAATCGTTGAAGTTGATGCAGGTGAGCTACTACTTGCGCTCCTTGACGCCGTTTTGTTTTTTGCTAGACGTGGTACCCATCCTGTAAATTATCTTTGTATTTTTGGAATCCTGGACGTTTAGGGTGTTTCCCGTGGATCATTTTGTAGAGAGCGATGGTCTAGCTGATGAAGGGCCAGGAGCAGGTGGTGCCTAATCAAGACCTGGGGATGTGGAATAATCTTGGGTTTCTGGCCTCTTTCTCATCTCCTTCTTTTTCGATCTTGACCTCTTCAACCGTCCTCTGGCCTTCAACGGCGATCTCGTCCTGAGTAGCAGCCCCGTTCTTAGCAGACCTTGTGACCTCTTTTTCTGTGCAATGCCGGCTCGGTGTCGTTCAATACAGCACTTTTCTTGCTATTTTGATCGTTGACTTCGTCTTAAGGGTCCTGCTACGAATCATTTGCTTCTTAGTTGTTCTTGCTGGCACACATAACACGGCACGTCTACTTCTTTAACAACTTACGCTAGTACTTAGATCTTGTAGACAGATTTGCCGTCATACTCTTGCTAGTGTATACTCATTGTGACAGATATGTTCAGCGAGATTTCTCATGAAGAAGACTTCCATGATACGCAATCTGATACTGTGGCCTACCCAACCAGATTCCAAGGTCGTCACCGAAGACAAACCTTCTTTGACTCGGCAAGTCGGGTGTGCCAACTGATGGGTGCAGCAGCCGGTGTATACTATGTCCTTGCCATAGCTGCACACAGATGACATTGTGCCTACGCAGGGCTTCGTCCGTGAACATTAAGGCTTCAGGAATTTGAGGAAACGGCTTGAAGCGCAGAGGTATTTGCGCATGATCTGAGTTTTAACGATTATGAGCGAAGGGGCTGCATGCTCTGATTGCGGCATATGTGAAGGCAGATTTTCGTAACTTATTCGACACAACATCTCGATAGGTGCCACTTTGAGCTCAGCGTCTGAGTTCATGTGTAGGTGGAAGTGTGCGGTACTTCGTACTTCAAAGAGCTGTGAGTGAAGCCCAGGCACGATGAACATCGATTGTACGGGCAGAGACCCATCAAGAAGTGATCAGTGTGCGAATAGGTATTGGCTGATTTGTCTCACAAACAATAAATCCATCGGTGGCGCACAATCGTGGTTAATGCAAGGCCCATAGCATGCGATCAGATAATTAACTTCAGGCGTGATCGCGCGTCAAGCGATGACGCATTTGATTGGCTTTTAGCGCGTTCTTTCACGCGCTGGGCATCATTGCCACTCCTTGCTCCTTCGGCGCAACCACTGCTCTCACTATCTGCTCTTTAGGCTGTTGTATTATTTGTCTTATTATCCAGGTTTGCACAGTTAAGATGAGCGTCTCTTCGAACACAAGCGCCGTTTCTGAGCCTACACCTGAATCCTCACCTCCACCCGCCAATATGGACGACCACAATGTCTCTAAAGCCCTACAAGACGAGGAGACGCGTATAAGAGCGCAACGCGAGAAGCAAGACGCGAAACGCGACGCGCACTTAGAGAAAGTCAGGCAGGAGGACATCAAAAGCGGCAAGGATATACTTGACAAAAAGTTTCAACAGCTGGAATTCTTGATGAACAAGAGCAAGGTGAGTTTTTTTTTGGTTATCGTAGAATGTCACGCAGCTTAATCAAGTACTCACAGCTTTATGCGACTGTCATGCTGCAACAGATGCAACGCCAGGAGGATCAGGAAAAGGCACAAGACGAGCAGACCGACGGTCAAGCCTCAAAGCGCGAGAAAGACGCTGAGAACGCGGCAGCGGAATCGCAACGACGTGCAACACGAAATTCGACAGCGAACAGTGCATCAGCCTCGGAAATTAAGACAGACAATGCGATCAAGAAGAGGGGACGAGGGAGACCCAAAAAGGAGAACTCGAACATAGCAGACTATTTCAAGAAGGAAGATCTCAAGAGAAAGGCGGAAGAAAACGGGGCCGAGGATGATAAGCAGAAGGATAATATACAGACTGGAGACATCGGCATACAAAACCTCAAGTCTGCGCGGCAACCTAAGCTCGTCACAGGCGGCACAATGCGGTCGTATCAGCTGGAGGGGCTGGAGTGGATGCTCTCATTATATCAGAATGGCATCAATGGCATTCTTGCAGATGAAATGGGGCTGGGCAAGACGATTCAGACAATCTCGATGCTCGCACATCTGTGGGAGAACAACTCGTTCGGTCCCTTTCTCATCGCCGCGCCGTTGAGCACCACAAGTAACTGGGTTGCAGAGTTCGAGAAGTGGACGCCAAGCATACCTGTCTTATTGTATCACGGCGACAAAAAGGAACGTGAGAGGTTACGAAAGACGCGCCTCAGGAACCCGGGCACGAAGGAATTCCCTGTTGTTGTCACCAGTTACGAGATCTGCATGAACGACAGGAAGTTCCTGACACATTTTGGATGGCAATTCATCATTATCGACGAAGGACATCGCATCAAGAACCTCGACTGTCGGCTCATCCGGGAGCTGCAACAGTTTCAATCTGCCAACCGTCTTCTTATTACCGGGACGCCGCTACAAAACAATCTCGTCGAGCTATGGTCGCTTCTGCATTTCCTACTGCCAACTGTGTTTGATAAGCTCTCGACATTCGAGAGCTGGTTCGATTTCTCTGGCTTGAAAGACAAATCCAGTTTTGAGCAGCTTCTTTCCGAAGAACGACAGCAGTACCTGGTCAAATCCTTACATGCGGTACTCAAGCCTTTCCTCCTGCGACGTGTCAAGACCGATGTGGAATCGTTGATGCCTAAAAAGCGAGAGTACGTCCTTTACGCACCATTGACACCAATGCAGCGCGAACTGTATCAAGCGATTTTGGAAGGCACGAGCCGGCCCTATCTTGAGGACAAAGCAGTCGAAAGGCTGAGTGTTGGACTATCAAGCCGAGCTGGCACACCCATGAGCGTACGAAGCAATAATAATAGTCTCAAGCGCAAAGCAGTTAGTGGCGCGAATACTCCCAACAAGAGTGTAAAATCATCCCGTGCAGGCACGCCTGCATCAGTAGCTTCAACGCGTGGTCGCGGCCGAAGCAAAAGAAACTACGAAGAGGTCAGTGATGACGAGTACTTCGCGAACATCGGTAAGGAGGAGGACACTATCGAAGAGGACGCCGAGCCCGAATCAGAGAGCGAGGAAGAGCGCATCAGAGCGGCGACATTCGAGATTGCGAAACGTCAGCTTCTGCAGAAGAAACTTGGAAACCCCGTGATGCAGCTTCGCCTCTGCTGCAACTCACCCTACAACTTCTTTAACCCATTCCTTAAGGCGCAAGTGGAAGGCGGCGAAACCTTTGCTTCAGATACAGATCCGGACGAAACCCTCGTCTCCACCTCAGGCAAAATGATGCTTCTCGACTCGCTGCTACCACCCCTCATAAATGACGGCCATAAAGTTCTCATCTTCAGTCAATTCACAACTACGCTTGACCTCATCGGGCAATACCTCACACTCCGCTCGTGGTCACACTCTCGTATCGATGGTTCAGTCGCACAGACTGACCGACAAGAGCAAATTCTTGCCTTCAACAAGTCGAAATCCAAGACCGGTACCAACATCTTCATTCTGTCGACGCGCGCAGGTGGCCAGGGTATCAACCTTGCAGCTGCCGACACAGTCATCCTGTTTGACTCAGACTGGAATCCTCAGCAAGATTTGCAAGCCATGGACCGCGCACATCGTATTGGCCAGACGAGAAATGTCATCGTCTACCGTTTCGCTACGCGCAACACTGTCGAGCAGAATCTCCTCGAGTCTGCCGAGGCGAAGCGTCGCCTTGAGAAGCTGGTCATTAGAAAGGGAGGTGTACGGAATAGCGCAAGTAAGGGCGCAGATAAAGAGCAGGAGGTTGAGGAGCTGCAGAAGCTGCTCAGAAGAAGCGACGGCGAGAAATTCGACGTTGCGGGTGAGATCGAGGGCAAATTGTTCAGCGATAGGGAGTTGGAGATCTTGCTTGATCGTAGTGATGAGGCATACGAGAGGGCTGAGAAGGGTCTGGACGTTGGCGGGGAGGGACAAGCGTTCCAGGCTGTTGGCAAGAGGGAGGAAGGCGCTCTCATGGAAGGCTTAAGAGCTTGATCTCACATACCAATCCTATTCGGATTGGAATGTATCAACACGTGTCTAACCACTGATCTTTTGCGACCGAGGTGATCAATATTCATGGTGAGGTATATACATATCATCCACAGCCTGCAAAACAAGTCTACCTATACAATAACCCTTCCACCTCTTCTGCAATCGCCAGACTACTCGTAAGCCCCGGACTCTCCATCGCCAACAAATTCACGAACCCCTCAAACCCCTCTTCCTTGACAATGTAAAAGTCCTGGAAATCCTTCCCGCTCGTCGCCGCCAACCGCCCAAGCTTCGGCCGGATCCCCACATAGTCCGGCGCAATAGCGTTTCGGTTGATACCGGGCAGATACGTCTGAATGTCATCAATCGCAGCCTTCAAATTTTTCGCATTCGGCGCGTAATCGGTCGGCGACTCGGTCCACTCCACGTCTGGTCCAAAACGCACGCGCCCACCCATGTCAAGCGTGAGATGCGTGCCCAAGCCGCCGTGGCCAGGGACCGGAGCAGGATATATCAGCGTGGACGGTTTAGGTCGCGAGGAGGAGTAGCTGAAGTAGCTTCCTTTTGCGTAGAAGGCTTTGCGTTGTCGGTTTGCGGGCAGGATCATGTTTGATATTGCTACAGCGTACAGGCCTGCAGAGTTGATGATCGTGTCGGCGGTGATGGTCGTCTCTTCGCCATCAGGGCTCTGTGTTGTGATCTTCCAGCCGCCTCGTCCGGCATCTATAGGCTCCACGCGGGTGACTGCGCTGTGGAATGCACACACGCCATCTTTGTTCTCGAAGTCGCCTTCAAGAAATTGCATTAGGCTGTGAGAGTCGACGATGCCGGTTGACGGGCTTTCCAGGACACCTGCTTTGGCACGGACTTCAGGTTCACGCTCCTTGGCTTCTTTGCTAGAAAGAAAGCGTGTGGGGACCCCAACACTTGAGGCGAAGTCGTGGACTCTTTTGATCGCATCGAATTGAGCGGAGTCTTGGGCGACTATCCATTTGCCTGTATTGCGGTGAGGGATGGAATGTTTCTGGCATAAGTCGTACATCATTTCTTTTCCTCGCAAGCAGAATTTCGCCTTGAGCGAATCCGTGCCGTAGTAGAGGCCTGCATGTATGACCTGCGAGGGTCAACCAATTGGCCACATATCGATTGTTAAATCATCTTGGAAGAGAATTGCGTACCTCACTGTTCCTTGAGCTCGTTTCTGTACCGACAGATCCATGCTTTTCTATCAGGACGGTTGACGATCCATCTCTTTCTTGCAGTTTGCGTGCTATTGCCAATCCAACTACGCCACCACCGACCACAGCATGTGTGAAGTCGGCATCTCGTCTTGCACTTGATGAGAACTGCCGCCTTGTGGCCACTCTTGAGAAAGATGCTGAGAGAGAGCGTACGGGTGTCATAGTGGATGCAAGTGATGCTACAGGCCACAAGAACGCCCAAACGACCAATATGTTGCACGAATCGCTATGTATACAACCGTAAAAGCAATGCAAATCACAATCTCAGGTATCAAATGTAAATGCTAATCGTAATACGGTCGCCATCAGTTGAGTGACGTTACGCGATTAGATCCCGCCGCTAACGTCTTACGACCTAGCTCTTGCTCGAGATTCGAGCGCTGTACAGCGTTACTCCGTGCGATTTGGATGTCGCACAGGAGCTGAGCTCGTGAATCTATCCCGCGAGCTTGAGAAGTTGTGTGTGGTGACTGCGGATTCACTCACATCTTCAGAAACCTAATTCGGTTACGTCATCGGCAATTGCCCTCCACAGAGCCGACTCATCCCACTACAACTCCATCACGACTTTGCACAACAATTGCAACCCAACAACATCTAATTCCAAGGCCACGTCAACTCCTTAAAATCCCTAAAAACTCGCTACTACCCACTCATCCCAATATCACAATGGCAAGCAAAAGCAAAGCGCGCGTAGAGTCATTCACCGACCTCCCTTCCTCAGAAGCCAAATGGGTGAAGCTGCAAAAAGTCTCATACATCGACGCACACGGCGTATCAAGGATATGGGAAGTAGCCTCGCGCAAGACGCGGGGCAGCGCTGGGGTCGACGCCGTGGCCATGGGCAACATTATCTACCACCCCTCGAAGCCCCCCTCCACCATCGTGGTGCTGCAGTTCCGGCCGCCGGTGGAAGCCACAACAGTCGAGTGGCCCGCCGGCTTGATCGACGCAAATGAGAAACCAGAGGAGGCTGCTGTGCGCGAGCTGTACGAGGAGACTGGGTACAAAGGGAAGGTTATCAGCACAAGCCCACCCGTTGCCGCGGATCCAGGTATGACGAATGCGAATATGTGTTTGTGCATGATGGAGGTTCATTTGAAGGAGGGCGAACCTGAGCCTGAGCAGCATTTGGATGAGGGCGAGGATATTCTCAGGGTTAATGTGCCGTTGGTAGAGCTGTACGAGCGATTGGAGGAGTGGGCGAAGGAAGGGTATGTTATTGCTGCGAAGCTGTACCACTGGGCTGCGGGCGTGCAGTATGCGATTGATCATCCCGAGTTGTTCACAAAGGTCGATCAGCCTGGTGCTTGAGCCTGACACGATGAACACTTGTGGCATATGATGACGGCGTTGTCGTGCACACTGGGAACGCATCTAGACAGATTGATTTAGAGACACTTAGCACCCGTCAACTCGTGTCAAGTTTGATATCAAAGGTGTCTGTGCTGAGTTTGTTGCGCATGCAATGCACAAAGATTCGAGACTGAAGCCAAGGCAGAAGGTTTCACCGTAGAAGATTTATTTGTGGGGCATTCATTGCATTCGGTCTCAAGACGTCTAAACATTAAGCGCAGGTGTTGCCTGTGCTTGCATATGTATACCGCAACGCAGGCTCTCTTCGGAATAATGGTAGTGAGTGAACCAGTCATGATCTACAGTCGAAGTCGTATCCAATCAAATCAAATCACACCATCGCCCGTTGATGAGTCGATAAAGGTGTGTATGTACATTAAGGGAAAAAAATGCAAGGAATTGCAGTGTGTTGGCCGCTTCAACGCCAGTTGCCCAGTTCTATACCAGGAATGCAAAAACTCAAACCGCTGTCGAGTGTATAACAACTCCGTCACCCGAGTCCAAATTTTGATGCGTAGATGCAGAAATATATTGCTTATCAAACAAGAAAGTCGCGTTTACTTGCGCTCCTTGGTGAGACGCTTACGCTTCTTCGAATCGGTTGAGTCGCTTCTGCTGTGACCCATGGGAGCGGGCGAGACGTCGCGCATCAGACTGCTGTTCTGAGGCTGCTGCATCTCATAGCTGGTCTCGTTGCCAGGTGCGCTAGTGTAGCTTTCTTGTGCAAGAGGGCTGCGACCTTGACGACCTGAGCCGTTCGAGTCGCGGTTTGTTGGCTGGGCGTACGCGGCCTTCGGCGCCGCCAAATCGCCTTGCCCAACCTGGTTGGACAGGGGAGATGTACCGCGGTATTGCTGCTGCAGCTGCTGCTTGTCATAGACCGAGTCGCTAGAGAGAGACTCAACAGACTCATTGTAACCGCCCTTTCCGGAGCTCATGCCAACTTCATAGGGCCCTTGCTGACGGTGTTCTTCGAAGAAAGCGCCTCCAGCAGGCTTCTGAGTCTGCTGGGTCTTGTGGTAAATGCGAGCGTCCTCGGGATCCATGAAGGACTCGACACGGCGGGGCAGGTAAACAGAGTTGTTGGCTGAGGTACCGGTCGATGTAAATGAGTCCATGGAGGACCGAGGGTGCAGAGGAACGTGAGGAGCATTGGGGTCGCGAGGAGCCATGTTGGGGAATGTAAGGCCAGAGTCGTTGTTCTGCTGGTACCAGCCGTTGGCCAGCCTCTCGGCAGGGGCAAAGCGGCCTTCCATGTCGGCAGTGGGCTGAAGAGGGACAGGTCCAGGGCGGTTCTTGTGGGCCTCGGCGGAGGCCTTGAAAGTTTCGGGGACAACGTTAAGATCATCTCCAGTGGCTTCGGCCTGCTCGATGGCCTGCTGAGGAGTAACCGCGGTGTCGGCGGAGCCAGCATCGGCACGGGGTCCACCCCATGTACGTTGACCAGCAGTGAAGATACCGTAGACCATGTAGACCCAGTTGAAGAAGGGGTTGATAACGAACATAAGAGGGTAGAGCATAACCTTGTAACGACCGAGCTTGGCACCAAAGTAGATCATGAGAAGCCAGTTGAGTCCGAGAGAGATGGCAATGAAACCGACCGGCAAGTTGGCGATCTTCTGCGAGGTTGTGATAAGGGAGAGTACCAAGATGAAGAAAAGCAGCGCGGTGGTTCGGATGGTGTTCTGCATGAAACGGACGATCAGCAGGATAGGATAACGCTTCCACAGACGGATGTCCGTCAACATGCAAACTTCGTTGGTGATAAAACCCAAGAACCAGCGGCGACGCTGCTTGAGCAACGAGGCGTAAGTCTGGACAGCTTCAGTCTTGCAGAAAGCACCGGTGTTCATCTGGATCTGGTATCGCTCTTGGGCGCCAATCATGAACAAATGGGTCAACCAACGATCTTCGCCCAAGTGACACTTGCCGTAATCGAAGAGGTCGTCACACTGTTCAGCCTTGTCGGCAAAGTAGTACTTGGCCATCCTGCGGAAGGCAGAGAATCGCAACATAGTAAGAGCACCAGGCAGACAAGTAACGGCACCGCACCCGGATTCGACGGAACGCTCGAAGAGTTGACCGTGGATGTACTCCATGTCCTGGAGCAGAGTGATGAGCGAGTTCTTCTCAGTGGTAGATGTGATGACGCCAGTTTGAGCCAACATGTTCTTCTTGGAGCCAGGTTTCAGTTCCATCTCGTACATGAAGTTCTGGATGCAGGTCTTGTCGAGAATACAATCGGAATCGATGAAAAGGACGAACAGGTTGTCGTTGCGCTTCAGGTACTCGGTGTAAATCTTGTCGATGAGCTTGAAAGTCCTCTTCTGGCAATGGCGCTTACCACCGTGGGGGAAGCGAGAGATGGTGATACGACAGCTGCGGTAGATGACGTCGATGGACTTGGGGTAGGAGTCGAGAGTAAGCGGCACACCAAGCTTCTCGATTGTGTTCAGGTAGAGTTCGTCTTCCTCGTCTCCATCGAAGGACAAGAAGATGTGCAGGCAAGAAGGCGGGTACTCGCAATCGACAAGCGAATCGCACGTGCGCAGAAGAATCTCGGGGATTTCCTTGTAGCAGGGCATGACGATGACGACCTTGGGGGCAGAGGTCTCATCGAGAACACTTTTGATCCTCCTGGTGCGACCAACCGAGTGTGTAACAAGCTGGTAAACACAGAACAGCCACGGGATGGTCAAGAGACCAGCAAATGACCAGAAGGCGAACCACTGAAGGAAATCGACCATCTGCTGAGGGAAGTACTTGACAACTTGAGGCGGGAGGGGAAGCGTGACGACCATGATAGGCAAGAAGATGGCACTAGTCGAGTTAGCATTGCGGAGAACAGTTCGCATGACGAGAGAACATACCGAAGGCAAAAGAACAGAATACCAAAGAATATAGCCAAGAGGCGCACACTGATAGTCTCGGCCTTCTGGAATACCTTGACGATACAGTACAAGAATGCGGCGATCCAAAGGAACCATTCGAGCAGGGCAGCAAGCATGACACCGCCGACGATGGCTACATAGACGATCTGTTGCTGTTAGCTGTGAGGCGCAATGAGAGAACCTGAGCGAACTTACATCCTTGGTCTTCCAAGGATCGGTGATGTCTGGGATGCCATTGTCGTCCGCTCTGGAGACCAGAGCCCGGACGACGGGCTCAACGTAATTCCACATGGTGAAGAAGTATTAAAGCGTATATTTTCGTTTCGGAGTCGTTAGGTGGGGGTGAAGCGAGCGCAGGCAGGAAGCTTTAGCTTAAGCTGCCAGGTGGGTGTCGAGAGCCGCTCGACGAGACGGTGTGCTGGAACACGCTGGAACGAGCGCGGCAGTGTGCCAACTAAAAGCCACGTTCAGAGGTTGAGAGGTGAGCACAGTGAGGCGATTGAGCTGCTCAAGGCGGGCCCAGGGCGGTGGAGAGCTGGACGGGTGACACAGCGCACGCTCACAGGACAATTGTCGTACAGCGCTAGAGAATCGAGGCAGGAACCGAGGGTGTCGACGAGAAAATGTAGGCCCAAAAAGGACAGACGCTGATTCAGCTGGCAATTTGGATCGGCGTCGAGTCTATTGACTGGCGATGCCGGTACGTGTCGCTGGGCGGGTAAATGCACCTCCTGGAACAGGCAGGTAAACGAGTGTGAGGGGTCGAAGCAAGAAAGAAGCAGCTTTTTAGCACAGTGTCATCACAGATGCTGCACGCAAGGGGGCGAGCTGCAGGTTCTGGGGGGGAGTGCGCCTGGAGGAGGAGAGGGAATTCACTGCAGAGGGGGTCGGGCTGGTTTGTACAGGCACGAAAGCGCGGAAACGCTAGGGCCCACGGCAGGCTTCACCCAAAGTGTCATCGTGTCTCTGGGCAAGATGAAAGTCTGCACGATCGTCGCAGGGGGCTCCCGACTGATTCGGGCAGGCAGGCCGCATCCCCTTCTCCAAACCACGACGTCCAGAGAGGCGCTGGTGGAAACGCTCGGCGTGAGTGGTGCAAAGCGCCTAAGAGCTCCACGCCGTCCAGACCTAATGCAGACTCGCCTGTTATTTTAGGACAACGCCCCAGTGCGCCGTCTGCCGTTGGGCGTGTGAGGTCTGCCGCGTTCCTGGTCGTTTTGTTTGACGATGCTCCTGATCGCCCTTGTTGTGCCTCTCTCTTTGTCCCTTTGTCGCTTGAACTTCGGTAGTCCAGGGCGGGCACGCTGCCTTGAGGCCTGCTACCACAAAGCTACCACAAAGCTGCCACAACGTGATGCACAGGAGACGGTCCACGGATGACGGCCTACCCGACAGCCAGGCAAGAACCTGCTGCTGCACGATATGCGCTTACTGGTGGCTACGTTCCAATGGCATCATGGTGCGCAGGAATTTCGCCTTCCCTGCCGCCTTGCCGTATGCGCGTTTCATTGCCAAGTGACTGGCTCGCGAAAACGAGAGCGGATGCACGCTGACATAACAGCTCAAGCAGCGCTCGAAGCCAATCGTGCTGATTCCATCACCGCACAGGGCGACTGGCAAGCGTCCGGCAGGGGCTTGCTGTCATCCGTCGCTGAAATTGAATACGAGCCGGCGGAACAACACATTTCGTCTCCTTTCTTCCTCGGCGACGCCACAACGAACGCTAGGAAAAGCTAGAAAAAGTATCAAGCATTCGGTGGGGACGATTGAGGAGACCCGCAACTCCACGAAGCACGGTGCCCTCAACATCGAGCGATGACTTGAGAAGGCATGAATTCCCTGCCAGAGAGCTTCCAGTAATGACACATGCGGTTCCACCGCATTCGAGCCTCAATAATCAGCGTTGCACTTTATTTCTTCCTGCATCTCACTCAGCCTTCCAGAACAACTCATCAATACGATCCTGCCGACCCACGAGGCTGAGGCTTGAGCGGACGGCTGGCAATCGATAACCAGAATGTCCCGCAGACCCGGCTCTCAATCGAATGGTCGACAGCTGCCGATCCGTTCGGTACGAGCTGCAACGTTGCTAATCGTATTTCCGTGAATAGTATCGTCGATCTCGAACACCCACAAAGCTGCACTGCCATGGTACATGCGTTGCAGGGCTGGAGATTGTTGTTGCTGACGGCATTACTCGTATAGCCGTCGTCTTCGTTGCCTTCGTCGCCTGTCAATATCGTCTTCCGCAAATATTGTTTCATCCATGCACACGAGTCGTCGTGGTTCCTTCGCAGCGCTTACGCCCGTTTACCCCTGAGCCACGGACTGACTTTGTTTGAGGTCTGGCGGGCCAAGGTCTTAAGTCTGCCCGTTCCACCACTCACGAACCACGCTGCTTTAAAGCGCCAGCCTGCCATTTAACAATGACAGTCAATGGTCGCAAAGCTTCACGAAAGGCATATCGTGAGATCAGGCGCTCCGTGATTCGCTCCATATTTCCCTTTTCACTCAAAGCTCGGCTGATGCGCATTCGCAATGCGCGGGCAATACAAGCCAAGGATCGCTGCTGGGGGAAAGGACTCAAGCAACGATCCAGGCTCAACGCCCCTTTTTCGCGGCGAGGTAATCCTCCCCGAATTCCGAAAAGATCGACTTGCATGCAGCATCTACCAGGTGTTGAGGGCGACGTTCTTTTAAGCTCAAGTGAAGTCTACTTGCATCTCCGTGTGGCGGGCTGACTTGCCATCGCCGGATCGCAGGCGACCAGCCCTGCATCTGCGTGCCCGCGCCGTTGGTGACGAGAACTCTGTTCAGACCCCGGCATCGCGCCGAGGACTTCAGACATGCCCTCCCCTGCTATGTTTTATACGGCCCTTTACCCTCAAACTGTGCGGTCCTTTAGACGCAATAGGTACTTAGTGGGTGTCGGCACGGTCGTACGCAAGCGAGAATAGCTCGGCATCATGCTGTCTCCTTGCAGACGATATGGGCTTCTGATTTACATGGTCAAAGTGCTGTAGGGATGGCATGGGAGATCAATGCCGTGCCGGAAGTTTCCCAGCTCGCAGCCAAGCAGCCAACAAGCCTCGGAGGTATCTCGAGTCTCCAACAAAGCCGCGGTACGCCCATGTACTATAGTAGAGTGGAGTGTATCCAGTGGACAGGATTTGACTTCGACAGTAGGTCACTAGGAGATCGTTACCAACACACCGGTCATTGCTTGCAACTACATATTAGTCGCCTTGCAGTGACCACCACGCTGCGAGCTTGTCTGCAGTACGTGGGCCAAGCTTGAACCAAACTACTTGAGCCTAAGGCTGAGGCTGTGAAGCGTCCGTACATGCGGGACGATGGTCAGCTGCTGCTGCTGCTACAGTACTAGAGATCTTGAAGTGATCAATCAACATCAATCACGCGCAAGGCACCTGAGAGCTGCTACATCTTTCATGCAGCTGATGCCTTTACTGGGCTTGCGAGCAACCACTGAGCATTACGCAAGGAGTGGAAGTTTGCTCGTATTGTAAGCTCACTATGGTAGTTACAAGTCCTGTGTCTGTCTGCCCTTCTGCCCAGTGTTCATGAACTCATACGCTAGAGTGGCTGCTCGTAGCCGGTCACATCAGGGTTTGACACGATTTTGATATCGACATCCAGTGCAAGTCGCACATCCGTGGTCCACCTGCGTCTCGCGGTGAATTGATTCAGCAGTGGTGGGTTGAGTACCATAATGCCAAGCTTGCGGCGGGAATGACGCTGCCCTCCCCAATGGGGAAAGCACGAGGCTGAACCGTTCCTGCAGCTGGACTTCTAACGACCCTCGACTTGTACGACGCCAGTACACTCCGCCTTGCTTTGCTGTTGCTTTGCGCAAACGACTTCATAGCTGTGAGCTTGCCCGCGCTGCGCCTGACCCAATGCTCGCAGAAGTCGCGCCTGACATAGCTCCGATATTCCATGTGCGCGTATCATAGCCGACCCGTGCTATCAACATCCGCCCCTCCACCGCCGAGGGATCACCTCCACTACTATGGACCGGCCCAGGAAGCGTACGTGGAGCTCTGTCTGAGAGCGGCAGGTCACTAACAGCATCAAGGCGAGCTTCGTGAGCTCAACATTCGAGCGTGGGATGGCGAACAGGGTCAGTAGCCCGCCGCGCCCCGCCAGCTCCCATACTGACGCGACAACCAGACGTCTTCCCGGTGCAGGGCTCGCTCGACTCGTCCATGAAGAAGAACACGGCTTTCATTAAGCGCCTCCGAACCGCCATCAACGCGTCCTCCCAGTCTCAGTTCCTCCAAGAAATCCGCACGCTGTCTCTCCACAAGTACCTCTCTGAGATTATATCTGCATGCTACGAAGGCCTCTGCAAGCTCAAGACCCCCGGCGAGATTGCAACCGGTGTCGAGATTGTCAGTGCTCTCCACCAGCGCTTTGGCGCCGCCGAGTTTACCGGATACATTGGCTGGTATATTGGAAGAGGCCTTGCAACCCCAGACAAAGCACACTTGAAAACACTCTCACAGGAGGTACGGGACAGAGAAGAGAAGGAACGTCTGGCACGCCAGCGTGTGCTTCTGCGCGTAGCTACAGAGCTGTGGTTGGTCGGAGTGCTGCGCAGCTTGGACGATGTTGCGCGACCGGAGGAAGCTGGCAAGACTAAGGACAATGGCAAGCTCGTCGAAGGCGCCACGAGGACCAGGGCGCGCGCCGAGAACGCTGATGCAGAGCCTTTCCCCCTGGAAGTGCTGAAGGACATGCTCGGTCACGATCGAGAGCATATCAACTTGCCACTGGTCGTCATCTTCGTAAAGGCTTTCGCCTGGGACATTCTTGGCGCGAAGACATCCTCTGCAGAAGGCCGCAAGACGGTCAACGAGGACGGCACCACGACTGGAGACAAGAACGAGGACGCTTCAGCTACAGAAGACGACGAACAGTCCGGCTTGGATCCACCTATCATCGCTCCGGATCTGCAACAGCGGTTCAAGAACATTCTCACTCGCTACTTCGAGGACGTCAAGGCACACTTGCTACGGGATCAGAAGCATCTTACGTCTCAGGGTCGCAAGAACGCTGAAGCCTACGTCAAGTCTGGAGAAGTTTTCGAAGACCGCCAGGCAAACTATGAGAAGCAGCTGAAGACGCAGGAACGACTTATCGCCAATGCTCAGGTTATGGCTGATGCGTTGGGTGCGGACATGCCCGATTTGAAAGAGAAGGATAGTTCCGCGAATGCTGGGGACGGCTCTATTGGTCTTATTAAGGCTGGAGAGTACTTGCGTGGTCGTAGCGACGGACCAGGTATCTGGGAAGACGAGGATGAGCGCCGCTTCTACGAGAACCTGATCGACTTGAAGGATCGAGTGCCTGGAATCCTGCTTGAGGATGCCAAGAAGAAAAACGTCGACGCGAATGAGCAAGTTGGCAAGCGCATCGAGTCTAAGACGGAATTCGCCGAGAAGGAGGCAGCAGAAGCTCCAAAGGCCGCGGATGGCGATGATCAGTCGACGGCCATTGCGAACAAGTCTGTGGGAACACAGGTCGATGCAGTCCTTGCCCGGCTTCCGGAGCTCAACACCAAGGACTCGGTCGACCAGACTGCTATCGATTTCTGCTTCTTAAACTCTAAGGCATCGCGCAACCGTCTCATCAAGGCTGTTCAGGACATCCCCAAAGGTCGATCAGACTTGCTGCCCATCTACTCGAGACTGATCGCGACACTCAGTAAATATATGCCTGACGTCGCACAAGGTCTGGTGTCGTATCTGGATGATGAGTTCCGAAGCCTGCAGCGCCGCAAGTCGAAGGATTTCCTGGGCCAGGTGCGAACGCAAAATGTACGTTATCTCGCAGAGTTGACCAAGTTTGGCGTCGTGCCCGAGCATGTCATCTTTCACTGCCTTAAAGTGAGCTTAGATGACTTCTCACGGATGAACATTGAGATCATCTGCAACCTGCTCGAGAATTGTGGGCGCTACCTCCTACGCAATCCAGAAACGTCGCCTCGTATGGCCTCTTTCCTCGAAACACTCCAACGCAAGAAGGGTGCTCAGGTCCTTGGTCAGCAGGAGCGCATGTTGATTGAGAACGCTATCTACTACGTCAACCCACCGGAGCGCGCCGCAATCGAGCAAAAGGAACGAACACCAGTCGAGCTGTTTCTGCGGAAGATCATGTACCAGGACCTGACCCGCCGGACTCTTGACAAGACTGTCAAGCAGATTCGCAAGATGCATTGGGAAGAGGAAGAGGTCGTCAACTTCTTACACAAGATCTTCTCCAAACCTGGCAAGATCAAGTACAGCAACATCCATCTGCTGGCTGTCATCCTTGGTACAATCCATCGCTACCACCAGGACTTTGCCATTTCCGTTATCGATGACCTCTTGGAGTCCATCACATTCGGTCTCGAGCTAAATGATTTCAAGTTCAACCAACGCCGTATTGCAGAGGTCAAGTTCATCGGCGAGCTGTACATTTACCGACTCATTGACTCGCCTCTTGTCTTTGACACGCTGTACAAGCTGCTGAACTACGGATGGCAGGGTGGTTTTGCCCGTCCGGATCTATACAACCCCTTGGATCTGCCAGATGACTACTTCCGCATCCGTCTGGTGTGCAACCTTCTCGAGACCTGCGGCATGTACTATGACAAGGGTGCGGCGAAGAAGAAGCTTGACTTCTTCCTCACGTATTTGCAGTACTACGTCTGCACCAAGGAAGCATTGCCTATGGACGTCGAGTTCATCGTGCAGGATGCCTATGCTTTGGTGCGCCCACAGTGGAAATTGATCACCGATTTGGACGAAGCATCTCGTGTCTTTGGCGAAGCTGTGAAGCTAAACTACCAGACGGCAGCAAATGATAAGCCAGTTGAACCTGAGGATGATGAGGAATCGGCTTCTGACGATGACGTCGATGGTCCTGAAGACGATGATGTAGTCGTACCCGAAGGCGAAGACAAGTCCTCGGATGAGGAAGAAGAGAGCTCTGATGAAGACGAACCTGCCAAGCAACATCTGTCTGATGACGAAGAAGAGCACATCGTGGTGACACGTCAAGAGGAGGAGCGAGATCCCGAAGCCGAAGCAGACTTCGACCGAGAGCTCGCCAAACTCATGTCTGAGAGTGCTGACTCACGCAAGTATGACCGCAAGCCTGTCTTTGACGTGCCTTTACCGATGCGCCGTGCGCGCGACGCGAGTAACAATCCAGAGGATGGCGTGAGCGAGGCTCCCATCCCAATTGCGCCCTCCAACACAATGAAGTTCTCCCTTCTCAGCAAGCGTGGAAATAAGACGCAGACTCGATCGATTGATCTGCCCTCTGACTCGACCTTTGCTGTTGCCATGCGCAGCAAACAACAAGCCGAGAAGGAGGAGCAGCAGCGCATCAAGAGTCTCGTTCTGAACTACAACGAAGCTCGTGATGACGTTGACGATACTGGTGAATCGCCATTTCTTTACACTCTCTCGCCTAATCCCAATAGACGACGTGCTGATACTCAACAAGTTCTCGACAAACCCCCGAACCCCTACGCACAGCCGCGACTCGACAAAGCCGGCAACAACCGCAGCAACCAGCGCGCTAGAAAGCTCCAGCTCAGTGATGTCAATTGGTATGGCCCCCCTTCGTCCCTGCAGAAGAGGTGCATTGCGAAGCCGTCCACGTCGGCTGCATCAACACCACAGGTGGTCGATCAGAGCCGACGTGACAGGTTCAACGCGACACCTTCTCGCAATCAACTTCGACGTTCGACTTGATTCACGCTACCATCTGGCGCTTTGATCGACATGGCTGACCTCGAGGCCCTCTATGGGCGACTGATACACAGGACTTGATCACGTACTATCTTGCTACAGACAGCACCAACAGAACATCGTCGAGCGATTATGATTGCTTTTGACCTCTGGTAAGGCTCGCCACGCGCGTCTCAGTGAGTATCGGAGTGAGACTCCTGGAAGTCTATGCCGACCTGTCACCGCTGCTCCAGCCGTTGCCGCAGAACAGCATTCGGCTCAGCTAGACAACGACATGGATATGCATGATGCACTCAGCGATGTTACGAGACTCGTATAGCGACAGGGCTTGGGGAACTGCAGCTACCGTGACAGCTGTTGCCCCGAACATACTGCATCGGCGCGGTAGAGGACGATGGCGTGCGGTGAAGAATGTACCAGGCATTCTTCGGCTACGATACATTGCTTTAGTATTTACAATCAATCAGTCGTTATCGACAATACCCTCGTCCGCCTGAGTGAGCCGCAAGCAGCAAGACCAAATGAAGATTAAAGTCGAAGTACGTCCCACCGAAGATACTAACAAGCGAGTAGCGTCAGATCGAAGATCGGTGATGACAGCCCCACCACTCAGGCCTCACCCTCTTTATCCGCCGCCCCACATGTCTCATCCTTCGACGCCCGAAGCTGAACGGTATCTCACCGGGGACTGCCTCTCCCTCTCAATCTGATAGTAATATATTTTAGATGAATGTCCAAATCTCCATCAAAAGTCATAGCACACCACCAGCTTGATTCCAAGTTGATCCTCCGTGGCGCAATTGGCTAGCGCGTCTGACTGTTATCCGCATAACTCGCTTGATTGCACATCAGGAGGTTGAAAGTTCGAGCCTTTCCGGGGGAGATAACATCTTTTTTTTTTTGTCGACAACAAGGGACTTTCCCAATCCATCAAAAGTCCATTGGCGATGGTCTCTTTTCTTTTTCTTTGTTGCTGTTGTAGAGGGAAGTGTGCGTATGCTGAAGGGTGGACGGGAGACGGTGGGTTTCGTGTGGCTGGCATGCAAGTTGGAGTGGTAGATAGAGTGCGCTGTCGGAGTCGTTCCCTGCCATCTTCGCTCTGCACGGGGAGGAACCGCCTGCCTGCCTACTTCCGCCTTGCTGGGCACTTCTGCTTGAGACAGTACAGCGTGCCTTGGAGACTTTTGCACAGTTATGCCCCTCCATCGATCATCAGAGCTACCAAAGACGTCTTGTCTAGGGAGGAACGCTTTGTCTGCTTTGTCTGCTGTGTCTGCCATTTCTTTCCCTCTGCGTCGTAGCTAGCCACCATATGTGTAGACCGTCCCCCCTAATAGAGCGTCGCGTCGCGTCGCGTCGCGTCTTCGCGAACAGACCGAAGAACACAATGTGCTTCTGTGTGTGATCCTTGTCGTGGTACCTAATCCCTAGGTCTCGCTGCGTTTTCCTTCGGTCGTGGATGCGTGCAAACATGGATGGAAAATCACAACAGCAGCAGCATATTCTCGATTACGCTCAAACTTCACACAACCGATGGTGAGGAATAGTGGTGTGTACTCGCGAAGTTTTGAACAGGCGAAAGGAAAGGGGACGTTGTGGGAGTGCGAAGTGTATGGTGGGTGGGTGAGAAGGCGTGTGGCTGACTAGTGTGGCTGCGGAGGGAGTCGAGGCTGTGCAGGAGAGGAGGTGGAGACGGATGGTGTTGTATGGAGTGGATCGCTATAATCGTGTGGGATGGGCAAAGGAGGAAGGAAGGGCGTTGGCAAAGTGAAGGATGGCATGCTGCTGTATGGCAAGCAAGAGGACGGGGGAGTGACTTCAAAAGACAGCCACGCAGACCCTCACTCGATGCGTGCACTCACGATCAGGTCGGCGTGAGATCTGGAAGTTGTTGGTTAGATTCTACTCTATTCCAGCGTGTGTAGACACGCACACGCACACGCACACGCGCCATCCACCTCACACCTGCCCATGTCCTACCGAGCCAAGACAGCACAGCACAGCGCCTCCACCCGCTCCCACCTATCTCGCTTTCTCGTCGTCAATCTCTCTCCTCAACTCATCCAACCTGTCATGCCTCCTCTGCAAATGCGCCTCCAGCCCCTCCACCTGCTCCCTTACCGTCTCAATCTCCTCCCTGATCCCGCCCAACCCTTTCACCTCGCCGCCCTCATCGTTATCCAGCGCCCTCAGCGCGTTCCTCTTGTAGTCGAGCAGCGACTCCAACTCCCTCTTGACCAGGGCAGGGGTCGAGTCCTTGCTGCGCCCGTGCCGCCTGCTCTCAGCCTCCTTCTCGACGTCTGCCATCTTGGACTCCAGCTCCTTCAGCTGCTTCTTGAGGCGGACCTCCTCCCAGTCTTCGGTGGTGCGGCCACCGAAGTCGGTCCCCTTGGTGCGGGCGCCATAGTTGGCGGCGCGGTCGCCAACGCCCAGACGGGTGAGGTATGCGTCGCCGAACTTTTGCTTGCGGCCCGTGGCTGTGCTGTCATCGTTGGTGGTGGCCCAGCGGTTCTGGCCGGCGTGGTTGACGTCGTAGTCGATGTGGGCCTTCTCGAACGAGGAGCGCAAGCTCGGTGGGACGGAGCGCGGCACACGGTAGCCCTCGCTGCGCTGGTTGAGGATGTGCAGGAAGGCGAGGGTGGCGTCTTTGCCGACCGACTCGCGGGCTTTGGGGTTGACGAGGTTCCATGCGAAGCGGATGTCTGAGTCGGGGACGTTGTCGAGCGAGTCGAAGAGGCCGGAGAGCGAGTCAAAGGACGTGTTGCCGTGGCCGTCGCGGTTGGCCGTGTAGATGTCCTCGTACTTTGCCTTGTCGGCGGGGGACATGTACCAGTCGAAGCCGTCGCGCAGGCCGGGGGTGTCATCGTCGTCTTCGACTTGCTCGAACTGCTGGCCGCCGCTGAGGGCACGTGTTGCCTGTACCAGATGCGCCTTGCTCTCGGGGACCAGCCAGTCGGGCAGGGCCTGGGGCACGTCGGACGAGACGCCGTTGATCAGGTCGAAGATGAGGCGCATGGCCACGCAAAACTCCTCAAAGTCGAGCTTGCCGTCATTGTCTACGTCGGCCAGGTCCCACACGCGCTCCAGCTGGTCGTCGCGCAGGTGTGAGTTCTTGAGCACCGGGGCTGCCTGCGCTCCGTCGAGGTGTGTGCCGCCATTGGACAGCGAGCTGAAGATCTCCCAGTACTTTTCGATTTCCTCCTGTTCGATACGATTCGGCGGCATGGCGGGCGGGCGGGCGGGCGGTCGAGGCGATTGTGAGTGCGTGTCGTCAGTCAGCGCCAGCTTCAATGGTTGGGTGCGCGGGCGGCCACACGGGGGAGCTGCGGAGGCCCCGGAGCTCGGACACAGGGGCAGTTTGGAGTGACGTGTGCTGCTGCTGCTGCTGCGCTGCCTTCACCACCTCAAGTCAAGTCATCTCAACTCTCAACACGAAAAAACACATCATGACAGTGCAGTCTCGAATTACTATATAGTCGCCATCATTACCTGTACAACCAACTGATGCGAAAACAAATGCTTCAAACTCCGACCTTGCCAATCTCCTGATAGGCAGGTCCCCAGTATTTTCCTATGTAATGCGCCGAACAAGGGAGCGACTATCTGCAAACAAATTGCACTTCCGTCGAGGACACATGCCAAACACCACAAATGCAATATCAACGTCCATCATGCGCACTTCCTAACCCATCATCGCGAGCTCAGAGTCGATGGTCTGGTTGAGGAAGATCTTCCTCTCACCGCTCAGCTGTGTCTGCAGCCTCTGCTCCGCGAGCGCCACCAGCTGCTTCTTGGTCATCGAATCGAGATCGCCTTCCCTCAAGCACGTTCGTACCACTTCAACAATAGTCGCGTCGCTGGGACCGTTCATCATGCTCTGGAAGTTGACCGTGCTGCCCGGGCGCGACTGGCCATACCCAAGAGGGCTACGCCCACGGATTGGCGGTGTCGATGCCATGAGGTTGTCTGAGCTCTGGAACCCACCAACGCTGGGGCGAGCACCGTACGGCGAAGCATCATACTGGTCGCTCATACCTCCCATTGACATGAGGCGGCTCTGGTGAGGGTTCTGCTGGGGATGATCCTGGTAACGCGACAAGTTGGAGTAGGTCGACTGGCGAGTCTGCATACCCTGGTAAGGGCCCGGCGACTGAGGAGGCATGTGAGAGATGTGGTGCATGTTCGACATGATTGTCGATGCAGGCTTGACCGATGAGTACACGGACTGCATGTCGTTCATCTCGTACGTGTCATCCTCGTAAGCGCTGAACCCGCCCTTCTCAGACGTCTGGCCAGGAAGGCCGCGGCGACCAGGAAGCTCGTTACGCTCAGCATACTCATCCCATCGCATCATCGGAATAGACTTGGGGTCGAAGCCCTCATCCTCGGTAAGCACCGCCTTCTTTTGGCCCTTCTCGCCGATGACGACACGTGTGTTACCCCACGAGAAATCGTCTTGCTTCCAGAACGAGTAGAGAGGCAGAACGAGAGAGTAGATCGGGAAGGCCATCAGATAGATCAACATCCATCCAATGTGCTGCCATTGACGCTTGATCAGGAAGATCAGAGCCTGAAGACCGTACACACCAGCAAGCATGATGATCGAGATCATCGGGAACTGGCCTTGACCGGATGAGACGTTGTAGATCAGGTAAATGAGGTAGGCGCAGATCGAGGGAAGCGCGAGCGTACCGAACAGATCGATGAAAACGACGAAACGCATAGAGAAACAGCAGAAACCACACAGATCTGAAATGAAGACAAGCTCAGCCAAGTTGTGGATGGTCGAGTTGATCCAGCGACGTCTCTGCGAGAGCAGAATGCTCCATGTCTCGGGAGCCGCAGTGAGAGCGTAGGCGTCGGGGATAAATTTAAAAGTCATGGTCGGGAAGTGCTTCAACATAAGTGTCGTCAGGTAACGATCCTCACCGAGCGAGAGCAAGTTCTTCTTGTGCAGCGTGTCAACCACACAGTCGGCGTAGTCCTTGATGATCTTGTCCGAGATGATGAGTGGCTTGCCTTTATCAGCTGTTCGCAGACGGTACATGCAGAAACTGGCTTCGTTAGCATAGTCTATGTCAGAGGAGCGTTTGCACTTACCATCCAGGCAAACAGGTGACACTGCCAAACAAACTTTCGAAAGCCTTGGACAGATGATGGGAGATGTAGTACTCGTAGACCTGGATCATCGTCCACCAAGACTTCTCTTCGTTCTCAAGACTGGTTTCACCACAGATACCGGCGATCTTAGAGTCATTCGCGCAGCCTGCTACAAGACGGTTGAGGGCATCAGGCCGGACCATGGTATCGGCATCGACCATGAGCATGTATTCATAGAGCTCGGGATCCACACCAATGATGTTGTTGATCTGATGGAACATTTCCAATTCGAGAGGGTTCATCTGGGCACGGTGGTGGACACGATTGAGGAAGCTCATGAGCAGAATCTGAGAGTCACGCTTACCACGGTTACCGGGCTTGCTCTTAGACTGCTCGGACTCTTTACCCATCTTGACGACGACAATGTACGGGACAACATTGCCTTCGAACTCGTACAGACCGGAGTAGACTTTGCCGTAGTTGAGTTGCTGGCTGCCTTCACCTACAGACCAGAATGGAAGAGCAGGAGGATCAACCTTAGGATCAACACCGAGGATGTCCAGAACGATCTTAGGCGTCGGGCGGTCGTTACCTCCACCAACAATCATTCCGTCGCAAACAACGCAGATGAGCTTGCGCTTGTTGTCGTAGGCAAGAGCGGTAAGCGAGTCGAGACCTTTGCGGATGTGCTCTTCACCTTCCGTGTACGCAGGAACGTGGCAGATGACGAATTTGTCCTGGTTGGCTGGACGCTTACGAGATCCAAGCTGCAATGCAGCCAGGAACTTGATGACGATGACGGAACAGAGGATGATGGTGACAGCAAGCAGGATGTAGTCGTTGACTCGACACTTGGCGGTCTTGCGGAAATCGACCTTGCCAACGTAGAAGGTATTCTTCAAGCACTGGAGGTTGTATGATTGCGCTGTTGCATTCAGTTGGTTGCCAAATTCCTCCTTGAGATCGCTTCCGGCATTGCTCTTGACAAGGTCCACGAGCTTGTTGTCGAGGAATTGGTATTCAGCACCATCATTGTTGGTAGTAAGGGTTTTGAAGTAGTCTGTCAGATCGTAGACGTCGTCACCCATGGTAAACCACATGTGGTTGTCATTCTCGCCTTGGTTCTTGATCTTGTTCTTGTCCCAGACAAGGTCACCCTTACGCATGTCCTTCATAGCCGGCAGGAAAACATTGGGATACCAGTCATCCTTCTTGAGAGCAGCGCTGTCAGCCAGGTTGGTCATCTGTCCAGACTTGTGAACACCTAGAGGGTTGGTAATGCTCGTGTTGGAAGTCAAGAACAGCTGACGGTTGCGTGTAGTGTCCTCGATCAGGTTGGGGCAAGCAAGATACAGAGGCGGCATGATGTACGGGTCCATGTCGGAACCAGCAAAATCAATCATGTTCGCGCGAGTGGTCTCGGTGTTTGAATCGCTGTGCTGCTTCTTCCAGAAAGACGAGAGGTCGTAAACGACTCCGTGATGGCTGACATAGTAGTCATTTTGGCCCTGATGCTGACTGACCTCATTTGCATCCCAGACTTTGAGTTTGTTTGGACAGATGAGTTTACCAAAAGCAACAATGTAGAAGACGATGACTCCGTTAAGCAGGAGAATCAACAAGACGAGGACGAATTTTTCTCTCCAGGCCATACGGACGTCTGGGCGCTTCATACGACCGATCCACTTAAGGAGAGGTGAGGGAATGAAGAAAGTCACAGCCCACACGAAAGCAATCCACATGCGGCGAGTCGTTGTGATGGGCATCTCGGTGACCATGCTGTTGCCGCCAGTCTCAGTATCGTAGTAAGTAACACCCTTGGATTCGTCGCCCTTCACGCCAAGACCGTAATCACCAGATGTAGCCATAGGCATGGTGGCGGTAGTGGGTGCGATGGACTTCGCATCTGCAGGCAATGCCAAGCTGGGTGTGCTTTGGAAAGGGTTTTGAGGCTGCTGTTCCGGGAGAGGTGGGAAGAAGCCGCTGCCTGCCATACTCGAGGGTGCTTGGGGAGGGTAGCCACTCTCGAGGCCACCGGCTCCAACCATACCACCAAGCATGCCAGCGTTCATGCTTTGGTTGCCGTTCATTTGCTCAAGCTGAGACTCAGCCTCCCACCAAGTGCCCTCCCGCATCCAGATGCGCTCGTTACCAACTACAACTTCTCCGTTGCTCCAGCCACGCTGCAGCGTCCAGTTTGTAATACCGTCCTTTCCGTCCATACAGCCTAGAGCTGCATAGCGCTCGTAGAACTCGTGAACGTCGAAATCCGCGGTAAAGTCAAGATATCGGTTGCGGCGGTTGGCCCATTCCGGCAAACGCCACTCGCGGAGTTGGCGCGAGACGACACCCGCTTGCCATGTGGAGTGCATCTCTTGCGTCACGGAAGTGGGTACAACGTCCGTGGGGTGAATGGCCAGCTGGAACCAGACTCTGCTGCTGGCTACAGTCATTGGCAGATCAAGGCGGTTGTGCTTGCCTAGGACAATGCCACTCTGAGGTACGGGGTAGAGAAGCTTCCTCACGAAGTTGTCTTCCTCGGTATCCACTGCAATCTTGTCCAAAACAGCCTCTCGCCTCTCGAGCTCGCCCTCGTGTTCGCGCAGGGCAGCACCTTCGATGCCAAGCTCAGCTTCGCAAGTCTGTACGGCGTCCTTCATGCTCTCAAGCACTGAAACGCCAGCGGGCGGTAATTGCACACCATCTGCCTTCATCTCGGCGTTGATGCCTTCGCTGTCATCGAAAACGGTTCGAAGAGCGATAGCCTTGCCCAGAGAACGGCTCGGAACATCGACGATGGTGATGTTGACGACGTCCATGCCATCGTCCTCCGAGTTGGGTGTGGCGACGCCCGGCTGGCTGCCATCGCTATCATTCGAGGAGAAGCCAGCGCGAGCCTTTCGGATGTCGTTCTTGATGGTGGCGTTAGCTTGCGTAAGGACGTAGTCAACGATTGCTTCGTAGATCCCCCCAATAGCAACCTCCCGCTCGTTGGATCCAAGCTGCTTCTTGAACAAATCCGGAGAGATATCCAGAAGCGAGCCACAGTCCTGGCATGCCGCATCCAATTTGTCCTCATCAAGGAAGTAGTCCAGAGTGTTGCCGAGCTTCAGCAACGCAGCCAAAGAGCTGATTACATCGCGGAGTTTCTGGCCCTTGATACCAATGGCCTTAAGGTTTGTGCGGAAGTCCTCGGCTGCAGCAGCATCGTCGGCATCGGGCAGGAAGGCGGGAGGGTCGTAAGTGCCAGAGCGGTTCAAGAGAGTGTACTTGTCAAGAGACTGAATGTCAAGAATATCTCGCTCCTGCTTGCTCGCCGAGCTCGAGTTCAGATAGTAAAAGACATCGAAGGCGCGGTTGCCAGCATGTGCAGGGATCTGTAGAAGACCCTGCCTTGTGTCGAGTCCCGCAGTGGAGAGCTTGATGTCTGCCCCTCTGCACTCGCCCAGAACATCAATTGTGAAGACGGCGGCAAGGGCGGAGTAGCGCGGCGCCGAAGGGTTCTGTGGTGTGACGCAATGCGTGAAGGGCTTCAGTGCCTCGAGGGCAACGTAGAAGCTGTCGGGAAGAGACACGGGCAGTCCCGAGATTGTGGGTGCAAACAATGAGGGGGCGGATTCGTGGAGTGAGCTGGAACAACAAGTCAGCAGGCTGCTCACAGCAGAAGGCATGGGGGATCGCGACTCACCTCAAAACTACAGTGCCGTCTTCGACTCGTCGACGAGCATGCTCGTATGCCTTGCGAACGAGGTCGAGGTCGACGGTGCCACCAATGCGGCCGTTTTCCATCGTCTTCGCATTGACCCATGTGTTGACGACCAGACTCGTGCTGGGCTCCAGATTGTAGGGCTGGCCATGCTGAAAAGACGAGTTGAGGGTGTTGAGAAGAGTCGTAACAGAAACCTGCTGCGAAGAGGACGCGGGCGCGCGTGATGCACTGTTCGACACAGTCGAGTAAACCGACATGCGCGAGGAGTTGCCAACGAAGCTCATCTTGGGCAGTTGTGGGCAGGTCGCCCCTTCCGTGAAAGTTATACGGTAGAAAGCCTCACAGATTGAGGTTCTTGGCCTTTGCAGACCGTTGGGAGGATGTAGCGAGCGTCAGTCGCGATCGAGCGTGCCTCTCCTTGCCCTTGATGGCTGGGATGGCGTTCAATTATCGCGGGCGTTAGGGGTAGGCGGCGTTGCCTTCACTGAGCGTAAACGAGAGGAGTATTAAACGATAGTGAATAGGAAAGGAGCACTGCAAACTCTCGACAGCAACACTTCGTCGAACGCAGATACAGAGAAGTGGTAATGTTTGCTGGCTTCAGGGCGACTTTCTCCATTCCTCAGCGCGACGCCGGGGGGCTGCACTTCTTCCCGCTCTGGCATGGCGTTGCCGTATCGTTAGACCCTTTTAGTGTATCCGTAACAAGCCTTACACCCTTGTCTGCAAAAGTCGATGCTCTAAACTATCCCTAAGCTTCCGAACATGGATGATAGGTCTTGCCCTCGCCGCCACTGGGAGCTCAGGCCAGCTTCCGATTGATCGATGCGTACCCCCTAAGTATTTTTAGCTTGACAATTCAATCCTGCGGCTCTTCAGGAGGCTGCCGACTGCTCAACACTCAGGCCCTGTCACGAGCACGGATGCGCACGACCCGAAAGACATGTTTCTAGTGACCGTCTTTTCGGTGAGGCCTTCTATCGATAATGACAGAAGGATGAGCGATCAACTCCACTTGGACCACTGTAAGCTGCGGGAGTCGCGAGCTTGTCAAGGCGGATGCACATCATGATGGACACCGTCGACCCCTTCATCTTGTCACGTAAATTACCTCACCAGACGCATAGTTATTTGGCCACCGCCGCCCACTCACGCCTCAGTAATTTGTCCTTTCTGCGCCAGCAACCTGACGTCAAGGATGGACGATGGACCACGGACGGCTGTTACCTCGGAACGCCGTTTCATGCTGGTCGTCCAATACGGAGGATGGATGAACTCCACCATGGCCCCGTCCGTATTGCCCCATTTAATGCTAGAAGCCTAAAATCATGCGCGCACTGCCTCTGCGTCTCAGTGCTTCCTTTCTTCATAGTACGTCGTGTGAGCGGAGCAAGCTGCTGATGGTGTGAGTTGACAAACATTACAATGCAGCTGCAGTCGTGATTGGTGCACCAGCACTTGTTTATGTTGACGGGCTCGGCTGTGAGGAGAACGCGCAATCGATATGCAATTAGCGCGTAGACGAGCTCAGCGTTGTTGATCGATTCCCTTCCCCAGCCAAGCCAAGAATACACACCAGACCGTTGGCTCAGAGGCGAAGGCGGGTCGGGGGGTGCCCGCAGCCCTGGGAAGAGACGACTTTTGTGAGACACAGAGGTCACAGCAGTCGGAAACCTCTTGCTGTCGAGTCACGTTGCCATGCAGCGCTCGTTCCAGGACTCTGCAGTGCCGTGGTGCACCCTCGCCCACAGGCTGAGGTCGTTTGCCAGGTGCGCCGCTTGCCAGCTGCTGCTGCGTGCTTTCATTGCTCATCGGTGATTCTCTTCGGTGCAGGAATAGGGTGGATTCGTGTCCAAAAGGGGGCTCGTATTATTGTCTATAGATAGATAGTGCCTAGGACACAGACCAGCAAGCGGAGGAGAAGCCCTGAGGCGAAGAGGCGGGCTAGCATTTTGATGCGCCCCCCTATGCTCAGCGCTGTCAACGGCCTTCCAGCTGTACTTTTCTGTGTTTTCCTTCGTTTGGGATCTCTCTCATCACACTCGCTGTAATAATTGACCTTCTTGCACGGCACGGCAGCTCGTATTGAGCGTGTTGTTCCTTTGCATTCCACCCGCGCGCGACCGCATACCGCCGCCCCAACATTCATCCTCCAGCAGCAAGCCTCGAGCGTCGACTGCCGCACAACAACGCTCGCTCTGCCTGAACCCACCACTCGCTTGACAGTCCCACGGGACGCGTCCACTTGAAGAATGGCGAACCCATTGTCCCAGCAGAATCTGGCTGTGCTGCCGCAGCACCAGCAGTCTGATACAGGCCTGACTTCGGCACTCGCCAGTCGTTTCCACGCTCATATGCCCACGGCGACACTCTCGTCGCACGCAATCATCTCGCTCAACACATACACAGACCCCAGCCGAGGTGTAGACGGTGGCGAGGATGGCAGCGCCGTGCAAGCCGCCAAGGACCTCGCAGGGAGGGCGTACATGCGTCTAGGGCAGCGATCAGAGGACCAGGCCATAGTTTTCCTGTAAGTCTCTCCATTATCAGCACGTTTGGCTCGAAAATCAGCTTACATTTCACAGGGGTGAGACTGGTGCTGGAAAGACTACAATCCGCGGTCACATGCTGAGGCAACTTCTCTCTTATTCCGCTACACCATTGTCCAAGAAGATCGAGTGTGCCAATTTCGTCTTCGAGGCTTTCACGACAACCAAGTCGCTCACCACGCCCTCTGCCTCCAAGTCTGGACTCATGCTTGAGCTCCAGTACAACACCTCGACCTCTAACCACGCTACCCTGCTCGGTGCACAGTACCTTGCCCACCGAATCGAACGAAGCAGACTTGCGTCTGTCCCTACCGGAGAGCGCAACTACCACGTCCTCTACTACCTTCTCTCCGGTACTAGTCTTGCCGAGAAGAAGCATCTGCATCTTGAGAACGCCGGCAATGAGGCTGCAGGCACCCGCACATCGCTCAGCGCGAACAAGAGATGGCGCTATCTGGGTCATCCTACACAGCTAAAGGTTGGAATCGATGACGCGGCTGGTTTCCAGGAGTTCAAGACTGCGCTACGCAAACTTGAATTCGGCAAGGACAGTATTGCTGGCATCTGCGAAATCATGGCCACAATCCTGCACATTGGTCAGCTCGAGTTTGAGACTGGTCAGTCCACGACTCCTTCCGCCGATGACAGTGGAGGCTACTCGCACGAGGGCGGTGAGACGATCACAGTCGTCAAGAACAAGGAGTGTCTGGTTCCAATTGCTCAGTTCCTTGGAGTCACCATTAGCGATCTTGAGGAGAGTCTGCGATACAAGTCCAAGACCCTGTACCGAGAGCGTGTCACAGTCATGCTGGACCCCAAGGGCGCCCGTGCGAATGCTGATGAGCTCGCTCGTTCACTCTACTCTCTTCTCGTCACCTACGTCATTGAACAGAGCAACGCGAGGATCTCTAGTTCCAATGATCAGCTCACCAACACAGTCAACCTGGTGGACTTCCCTGGATTTGCTATCTCATCCGGCACTGGGTCCTCGCTCGACCAGCTGCTCAACAATGCTGCGAATGAATCGCTCATGACCTTCTGTCAGGAGAGTTTCTTTCAGCGTCAGATCCAGGAGATGGAAGCAGAGGAGATCAGCCTGCCTCCTCTGCAGTTCTACGATAGCTCTGAGGCCAAGATTGGTCTCCTGAAAACTGGCAACGGTCTGCTCAGCATTCTCGACGACCAGATGCGCCGCGGCAAGACTGATATGCAATTCCTTGAGGCTATTCGTAAGCGATTTGATGGCAAGAATCAATCCATTCTTCCCGGCAGCTTGACTGTCGTTCAGCCTGGCAGCAACTTCCCTACCCCCAACACCTCGCCTTCCTTCACCGTTCGTCACTACGCCGGCGACGTCGACTACAGTGTTGAGGGTCTCATCGAAGAGAACGCGGACACCATTTCTGGTAATATGATGCAGTTGCTGCAGTCATCGCAATCGCCGTTCGTCCAGCAGCTGTTTGGTCAGGACGTGCTCCAAAAGATCTCTCACCCCAAGGAGAAATCCGCCATTGTTCAGGCTTCCGTTAGCTCCAAGCCTACCCGCATGCCCAGCATGGCTCGCCGTAAGGAGAAGACAGGAAGGTTCGGTCGCCAGCTGAATGTTTTCGACGAAGAGGTGATCAGCGATACCGAGAGCAATGTCTCAGGTTCCAGGAAAAATGGCGATTCTTCATCGAAGACGAAGCAGACGGGAGCTGCCGGCCAGTTCGTGAGCTCGCTCAAGACCATTGAGAACCAGCTACGTAAAGCGAACCCCTATTTCGTCTTCTGTTTGAAGCCCAACGATCGCCGTATTGCGAACCAGTTCGACAGCAGGTGTGTTCGTCAGCAATTGCAAGCCTACAGCATTCCAGAGCTCAGCCAGCGTCTTCGCGTTGCGGATTACAGCATCTTCATGCCCTTCGCTGAGTTCCTGGGCCACACACAGACAGATACTGGTATTGTTGGCAGTGAGAAAGAAAAGGTCGAGATGGTCCTGGACAGCAGGCCCTGGCGAGAGAATGAAGTCCGCGTTGGTACCACTGGTGTCTTCCTTAGTGAGAGATGCTGGCTTGAGATTGCCAACATCGCCGACATGCCAGCAACCGCTCGTGGCTACACTGGTTCAGAGGATAATTTGACGCCTGAAGCGGGCCGATCCTATGCCGACGTCCGTTCAGGTCTTCTGTCCACTCCTGGAGGCGGCGAGTACTACAACGATAAGGGAGGGAACTACTTTGGTAGCAGGGACATCGATGCTCGCTCGGAGGCTCCTTCTGGCGTTACTGGCGACATGTTCCATGGTCTTGAGCAGCATAATGTCATCGACGAGAAGGCGGCTGACTCCAAGATGGAGGAGGTTGATGTCCTGCCCGTCTCTGGAAGCCGTAAACGATGGGTCTTCTGCGTGTATGCGCTCACCTGGTTCATCCCTGACTTCTTGATCCGTGTCGTCGGTCGCATCAAACGTAAGGATGTGCGAATGGCTTGGCGTGAGAAGCTTGCCATCAACATGATGATCTGGCTCAGTTGCGCCTCCGTCATCTTCCTCATGATCGGGTTTCCCATGCTGATTTGCCCTACTCAGCACGTGTACTCGTCCGCTGAGCTGACTTCTTTCAACGGCGAAGACGGCGCTTCATCGTACATCGGTATCCGCGGTATTGTCTACAACCTCGGCGAATTCATGCCAGCTCATTACCCCAGCATCGTCCCGGACAAGATGCTGGAACGGTATGCTGGAAAGGATGCGACCAACCTGTTCCCTGTCCAAGTCTCAGCTCTGTGCGCTGGTAAAGATGGCAGTGTCTACCCGGGCGTCCAGCTCAACTACAGGAACAACAACTACACCGAGACAGCGAACAACCTCATCAGTACCACGGACCAGAATGCCAAATACCACGATTTCCGGTGGTTCACCAATGATTCTCGTCCGGACTGGTGGTTTGAGCAGCAGATCTTCATGAAAGCCAACTACATGAAGGGCCGCATTGGTTACAGTCCTACCTACCTCAAGACGCTGGCTTCTAAACAGAATGCTATCGCTTATATGAACAACAAGGTTTACGATCTGACAGCTTACTCCGTTGGAGGTCGCGATGTGCTCTATCCCCCTGGCGAGGAAAAGCCCGCGGATGCACCGGACGTCAACTTCATGGAGGACAGTGTTGTCGATATCTTCCGTGTTCAGGCTGGCAAAGATATCAGCAAGTACTGGGACAACCTCAAATTGAGCCAGACCGTCAAGAACAACATGCAGGTCTGTCTCGATAACCTCTTTTATGTCGGCGACCTGGACACCAGAAGCTCTGCCAAGTGTCTTTTCGCCAAATACTTTCTCCTTGCCATCTCTATCTTGCTGGTTAGTGTCATCGGTTTCAAGTTCTTTGCGGCTCTCCAGTTTGGTGGAAAGACAATGCCCGAAAACATTGACAAGTTCATCATCGCTACGGTTCCAGCTTATACCGAAGATGAAGAGTCTCTTCGCCGCGCCATCGATTCCGCTGCGTGCATGAAGTACGACGACAAGCGCAAATTGCTCATCATCATCTGCGATGGTATGATTATTGGTCAGGGCAACGACAAGCCCACCCCTCGCATTGTTCTTGACATTCTTGGCGTGCCAGAAGCCACCGACCCTGATCCGCTCAGCTTCGAAAGTTTGGGTGAGGGTATGAAGCAACACAACATGGGCAAGTGCTACTCGGGTCTCTACGAGGTGCAGGGTCACATCGTGCCTTTCTTGGTTGTCGTCAAGGTTGGCAAGCCTTCCGAAGTGTCCAAGCCTGGTAACCGTGGAAAGCGTGATTCCCAGATCGTTCTCATGAGGTTCTTGAACCGCGTTCACTACAACCTTCCTATGAGTCCTCTCGAGCTTGAGATGCACCATCAGATCAGGAACATCATCGGTGTGAACCCGACTTTCTATGAGTTCTTGCTGCAGATTGACGCCGATACCTCTGTCGCTCCGGACGCAGCCACTCGTTTCGTCGCAGCTTTCCTTAACGATACCCGCCTCATTGCTATTTGTGGTGAGACTGCTTTGTCCAACGCCAAATCTTCTTTCACCACTATGATGCAGGTCTACGAGTACTTCATCTCTCACAACTTGACCAAGGCTTTCGAGAGTTTGTTCGGATCCGTCACCTGTCTTCCCGGTTGTTTCACCATGTACCGCATCCGCGCCGCCGAGACCGGAAAGCCTCTCTTCGTTAGCAAGGAGGTTGTCGAGGCTTACCAGGAGATTCGTGTCGACACCCTGCACACAAAGAATCTGCTGCATCTTGGTGAGGATCGTTACTTGACGACCCTCCTTATCAAGTTCCACTCCAAGTATAAGACCAAGTACACGATGCGGGCTAAGGCCTGGACCGTGGCGCCTGACAGCTGGTCCGTCTTCATGTCCCAACGTCGTCGATGGATCAACTCCACAGTGCACAACCTTGTCGAGCTCATTCCTCTTCAGCAGCTTTGTGGTTTCTGCTGTTTCAGCATGCGCTTCATTGTCTTCTTGGATTTGATCTCGACTGTTGTTCAGCCTGTCATTGTCGTCTACATTGGCTACCTGATCTACTCTTTGGTATGGACCCCCGACATTGTACCGATCACCGCCTTTATTCTGCTGGGAGCTATCTATGGTCTACAAGCCATCATCTTCATTGTGCGCCGCAAGTGGGAGATGATTGGATGGATGATCATCTACATCATCGCCACCCCCGTCTTCGCTTTTGGTCTTCCCCTGTATGCCTTCTGGCATATGGACGATTTCTCCTGGGGTAACACTCGTGTCGTCACCGGTGAAAGTGGTCAGAAGGTTGTCGTCTCGGATGAGGGCAAGTTCGACCCCGCCAGCATTCCTAAGAAGAGGTGGGAGGAGTACCAGGCAGAGATGTGGGAGCAGCACTCCATGAGGGACGATCAGTCTGTTGTTTCCGGTTACACTTACGCCACGAAGAGACCTTTCGGCGCTGGCTCCGTTATGGGCGGCTCCGAGTACGGTGGTATGCCGCCATCCAGGCCCATGTCCCATCTCGATATCCCCCGCTATGGCAACCATTCGCGCATGAGCTTGGCTCCCAGCGGTTATGGAGCTGATAGCATGGAGATGGCGCACTTGCCAAGCGATGACGAGATCCTGAACCAGATCAAAGTCATCCTTGCCAACTCGGACCTGATGACTGTCACGAAGAAGTCTGTCAAACAACAGCTGGAGCAAATGTAAGTCCACCCGCATCCTGCCTCTACAGGCACAATCACTAACATGACCACCAGCTTCGGATGCGATCTCACGCTGAAGAAGGCTTACATCGGCGAAGCTGTCGAACAACTGCTCGTCAACGGGCAGATGCATTAAGCGATCTCCATTTCCGCGACACGGTGACGGCCTGTCCACGCTTCACGACTCTGTTCAGCCCATATGCAGGGCATGTGTCTCAAATATCATAACTATTTAATTCAGCTCAAGGAAGCATCTGCATTCATTCTACAGGAAAGGGCACCGGCGGTCGGTGACGGCGTTCTACTATTACATATTGTATTTGGTCTGAGCTAGTTTCTGTTGTTTTCGCATCGAAGGTCAAAATATGGATCAGGAACATGGTGTAAGAATTAAAGAAAGGTTATGAGTCTTATGTTTTGGTCTAATCTTGCATTGTCTACTGTGATTATTGATTCGTCTGCTGCGTTTATTGATGCATCTACTGTCGTACAGATGTAAGCACCCTGAGGCAGCGTTGAGGTGGTGTGCTTTCTGCCCAGGGACGCACACTAACCTGTCGACCACTAAGGAAGCAGAAGGGACCGGGGCACCGTGGCCATCACGCGTATCCTTGTCGACGACTTCCACTCCAGACAACGACACACAATAGCATGCTCCGTAACCGCAATATCGATTCCTTATACACAATGTTCGATGAGCGCACAACAATTCGATTCGCGTGTCGCCCAAGGCACTAGGGACGGCTCCTCGACTAGCTCGACGCGCTTCAGCCAGGAACGAGATCTGACGTCATGAAAGTACTGAAGTCTCAAAAAGAAGTCGCGATCGATCCTTCCCTCTTCAGTCTGTTGCGACAGGCCAATTGACCGTTCCATCCGTTAGACGTACTTGTGTGCGAGTTAAGCATGTTGTCGAAGACACTTCTGTTGGCCACCCCGGCCCTGGCAGTCCCTGCGTTCCTCGACTCCCAGCAGCAGCAGCAGCAAATACCGATTCAGCCCCTTCAGCACTCTCAGGGCTACAAATTCGATCCTCTGCTGCACTTGCCAGGTATCTCGCCGTACTTCGACGCTGTGGGCTTCGGTCTCGAGCACTCTCCACCCCCGGGCTGCAATGTCACCGCTGCGTCCTACATCGTGCGCCACGGGGCGATATACGCCAACGACGACGAATACGACGAATTCATCAAGCCGTTCCTCTGGAAACTCGAGAAAAATCGTGATGGTGCGTGGTCCGGGCCGTTGGCCTTCATGTCCAAGTGGCAGTCCCCTGTCCTAGAGGATAAGCTTGAGGACCTGACGCCCTCCGGCGCCGTTGATGCTGCCAACGTTGGCAAGCACCTGCTCGAGCGCTACACCGATCTCGTGCCGAAGACGAAGCGAATCCTCGCCGACAAGAAGTCGCGTACCTACGATACGGCGAAGAACCTCATCACTGCCTTCCCTCAAAACGACACAATCGAGATCGTACGCGTTACTACCAATGAGAACGGCTCAATGGAGTCTCTCATCCCACACAAGTCCTGCGAGAACTTCTCGAAGGCGCCTGGTACAAAGGAGCAGGATAAGTTCATCAATACCTACGGCAAGAGTGTCGCAAAGCGTTTGAGGCCGTTCATGCCCTTCGAGCTGAGTCCGTTCGACGTCGTTGGCCTCCAACAGCTCTGTGGATACGAGAGTGCCATCACTGGCAAACGCTCCGAGATCTGCGGCGTCTTCACTGACGCCGAGTGGATGGCTTATGAGTACTCCTGGGATTTGAAGTACGCCTACATGGTTGGGCCCATGAACCCTCTGTCGCCCTACCTTGGCTTCCCCTGGTTGGAGACCCAGTCAGAGATCTTCCGCAACATCCAGAAGCGCCACCACCCTGGCGACGCCTGGCCGGAAGACCAGCGATTTTTCCTCGGCTTCACACATCGCGAGGTACCCCCTTTCATCGCAACTGCCCTCGGTCTCTTCAACTCCTCTTCCGGGGCGACCGAGGAGTTCCCCACCGACCACATCAACGTACGTACTCATTCAGGCCCCTTTTAGGTTACCCATCTCTGACAATCTCACAGTGGACACGCGCCTGGCGCATGGCCGATCTGATCCCCTTCCTCGGCCACGTCGGTATGGAGATGATGACATGTGACCGCGGCGCCGTCAACGGTGACGGCCCGGGCGACTTCATCCGCTTCATCGCCAACACCGCCCCGCGACCGATCCCATCCTGTCAGGACGGCCCTGGCGCAAGCTGCCGGTTCAAGGATTTCAGGAAGATGATTGGTGATGGTGCGAAGAAGCACAAGGATTTCCACAAAGTGTGCGATAAGAAGGGTGGCAAGGGGAAGGGCAAGCATGAATAGATAGCGTATATGAGCGTTTTTGCATAGGATATGGGCGTTTGAGTAATGCATACATTGAAAGACAAAACTACACGGCGGTCATAATAAGACCTAATGAAGCTTCATGACACTAATAACAGTCACCCATACACAACAACTCCACACAACTCAATCAATCAAAACGTTGAAATGGGTATCAATACAGACTATCTCCCACCCAAACCAGAACACCAAACACCGAACATCCAACGCCCAAGACCCTAAGAACAAGAACAAACAACCCCCCATGCTCAGTACGGTATCGAACTCGGCATGAACACATCCTCCCACACCGGCACACTCCCACTCACACTCTGCATCTTGGGCACATACGGTGCGGACGTAATCATATTCCCCATATCGACAAACAAGTCCTGACGCGGCGGCTGCGTCGGCCACTCGGCTTGCATGACGATGCCGGAGTCGATAGCATCGAGGGCTTTAGCTTCAGGGTTCGAAGAGTCGTGGTGCGTTGGTGGCGATGGCAGGGGAAAGGCCGACCAGTCGGCTTGCAATGAGGCGTTGAAAGGCGCGTGCGAGTGCGTCTGCTGCGCGAAGAAATTCGTGCGACTCGTGTCTTCAGGCTCGGGTGTAGGCGTCATCCAGCTGTCGTTCGCGGTCGACAGGTCCATGTCTACAAAGCCCAGACCGACGGGGACGAGCGGCTCGCCTGTCCAGGGCGCGCAGTCGAGGTAGCTTATATCGTCTACGAGGGGGAGGGGATCTGGACAGCCGAAAGGCTCGGGAGGTGTTTGTGGGGTCCCGCCGCGCGAGAAGGCGAAGGTGTCTTGCTCTATCTCTGGGGTGTAGCGGAGGTCTGGCTCCGGGCTGGGGGTGAAGGTGTAGCATTCGTCGACGATTTGGTTGTGGTAGGTGGGAAGAGGTGTGAGTTTGGGGGCGCCGGATATGGCGGCGGCTTGTTGGCTCATTTTGACTGCGGTGCGGAAGTCGATGTGTGAGGGGGCGCGCATGATGCTGCGGGGTCTGGAAGAGGGGACGCTACGTGCGGAAGAGTAGTTCGTGGAGGAGGGAAGTACGCCTGGTGTTGAGAAGCGCTTGGGTGTGACGAAGGGCTTTTTAGTGGGGAGGGCGCGGTAGTTGTTGTCTGTTGTGCGGCGTGTGGAGCGTGGATCGCATTTGATGCCTTTGCTAATACAACGGGAGCATGATGGAAGCTGGAGTGGATTAGTTGGGATATATACGATGTCTCTGGCGAACTTACAGCTTTGTCGCATCTTGTCTTTGCTTTTGCGCAGGTGACACATGCGATTGCTCTTCTCGATGGATCCCTGGCATAAGGGTTGGGAGGTGTGAATGTTGGTCCCGCGGAACCGGAAGGATTGGGTGTGTTGTTTGAAGGGATTGGCTTGAAGTTTGTTCCTTGATCCATTGCTAGAGAATGTGATGGTACTGTCTGAAAGACTGTGATAGATACAAGAAGCCTGTTCTTGTGTCGTGTGTTCCTGTCGTCACGGAGTAGTGAGTGATTGAAGATGGAGTTCGGCTACGATCTATGCAAGTCATCTCAGGTCTCCGGGAGAGAGCGTGATATACAGTTCACCTCAAGAGATGGCCGGGCTTGGCGACTGGTGCGTGGTCAACAAGATGGCCGCCCGGTGCAGTAGGCAAGATGACACTAGGCTCCAATGTGCATAACCTTTTCGGTAAGCAAGTGAATAACATCGCGACAAACAAGAGGATCGCGGTTGTGGCGTCGTCAAACTAGTCGTGACATGCCTCCAGAGTGCCCGAGTTTGCCTGACGCGACCAGAAGTCCGAAAGACTAGGTAAGACTGCCGTGCCAGACGCACTTCAAAGTAGCTGTGCAAGTTTCAAGAGTCCGGATCGGCAGGGGTGCGTCCTGCATGCTTACAGGTACCTCGAGCATCGATGACGATCGAGGCTTGACCATAGAGAGGATTCGGAGTTAATGCAAGGCATTGAGGCTGGAACTTGGAGAAGCAGTTCCGTGATCACTGCAGGGATCAGATGTACATGTCCGTAGCGAGACCGTGGCGGTCTGCTTCTGCCACTAACTTTTGAATACAGTGCGACTCCAATGGCGTGTGAGCAGACCACAGCAGTTTTTTTTTAGAAAGCCATCTTCTATATGAACCAAGTGCGAGCAAGTCAGTACGATCGTATGTGAGCAGTGTTGAATAGTTGTGGTGTTGAACCGGGCTCGCTAGCTCTTGATCTGTTTTTGGAAAGATTGACTAGGGTGTCCCTGCAGGCCGGAAGGCGGCACCCTCGTCTGCAAAGTGGACATCAGAACTTGGTCATCAAAATGCGTCCTGTAAGTGGCCGCTGTGGTCCATGGAGTTGTCGCGTGGTGCATGGGCCTGCCCATAGGCTAGAATGAGCCAGAGTATCGGGAATCATGCATGCGGTCAACACTGCATAGGCTTGACCGAGAAGTGGGTGGCTTCCCCGTGACGATACTCACCACGAGTACTGCCAAAGAGGACTGCAAAACTATTCGCCTTGTTGTTTGAAACGCGGACATCGGCAATGGAGTCTTCCGTGTGCTTCAATCCCCAGATCTTGCGATTGTGCCACATGCTGGAGTCTAGGAAGCGTCGGTATAGGCCTGAGCAGTAAAAGGTGCTGAACAAGACAGTGGCAGTTCAATCATCATCTTATGTGGCGACGTTGGTGCAGATCCAGATACTTGTCTAGTATGAGCATCCCTTCGAGGCCTCGTTGGTCGCAGATACGGTATCCTAGAGATGGGCCTAAAGGCCCTCCTCTTCGACTGGAGGCACGACGGCCAATCTGTAGGTTGTGTGTATGCAATTGCGTCATTGGTGAAGCTCTTTGCAACTGCAAGGCGGTTGTTTTCGCCCTCGGACAATGAGTGCCATGTGGAGAGGAACGTCAAGCTTCGCAGGCTGGCCAGCACTGCCACAAAGCTATTTGGTCGGTCTTGCACGGGACTCGGGGTTGCTTTTCGGGGACCGCCCGAGAACGCGATCTCTACCTAGTGCGCATCGTGCAGCTGCACAAACAGTGAGCACAAGTCTGGAAGCTTCCTAACATGCTTCAGAACGAAGTATCCCTCGAAATTCTGTCTATGCTGTTGATGTTTTAGAGTGAATAGATGGTGGTTGAATATGATCTCGTGCTTTGCGCCCCTCAACGGTAGCGTGAATGGTGCGGTTCGCCTAATTGCGTCAGGGCTTTTACTGCGTCGCGAGATGATCCTCACTTTCGGTGCACATTCATTCTCTTCGCTATAACTTTCCCGGATTTTTTTGTCTTGGATCCTAGAGAATGAGCGCATCTGAGATATGTGACCTGGACCCGACCATCTTTTTGGCAGATGGCGATCATCCTGAGACATCAGCAAACCCTCCTGATCTGCTCATTCTCAACCAACCAATAACTGACTTCGCTACGTTCTCGCGACTATGGAAGCACAGCAGCTATCGCGTATGTGCCGATGGTGGTGCAAATAGGCTACACGACATGTTCAAAGACGATCTTGATGAACACAGAAAAGAATATGTGAGAAGGCAAAGTTTGATTCTCAGGACGATCGCTAAAGCTGATTAGCTGCCGAGCATCATTCACGGTGATCTCGATTCTTTGCGCGACGATGTGCGTGCGTACTATGAGTCGCACGGCGTTGAAGTGCTACGCGATGGCGACCAATATAGTACAGATTTTGGCAAAACAATGTCCAAGATCTCTGCCAGAGGTTGTGGCACTGACAAGAAGGATGTCTTGATTCTTGGTACTCTGGCTGGTAGAGTCGATCAAGGTCTCGGTCTCCTGCATGAGATGACAAGGGAAGAAAACAAGCATCCGAATTTGCGCTTATGGCTATTCTCTGAGTCCAGCCTCTCGATTATTCTCAGGAGTAGGCAGACAGTCGTTCGCAATCTCCTGTCCAGCGGGCTCTTCACAGAGAACTTGGGTCTTGTGCCCGTGTATGGACCTACAACAATCAGCACATCCGGGTTAGAATGGGACGTCAAGGACTGGTTCACACAGATTGGCGGCCAAGTCAGTACGAGCAACCACGTCAAGGTCAATGAAGTTCAGGTAGAGACAGATGGACCTATTCTCTTCACAATCGAACGCGCACCACTAAGACGGCTATCGTAAATGCATTCAGCACGCCAGGATGCCACACACGCCACCATACCAGTAATCTGTGCAAGGCTGTTCTACCCATGACCTTGTCCTCAGTCTCATCAAAAAGACGATACTGGCAGTCTGGTCTAAGCCGCGGTGTCGTCCGGCTAATGATCGACTTCGCAATCTTCGAGTCGGCCAGATTGCCTGACTTCCATGGCAGTGAGCAAAATCGCCCACGTTCAGACAATATGCAACTGGCCGAATATCTCTTAGCAGCCACAGGCATCTCGGCGATAGTTGTTATCCTGGCGATAGGCAAGCTGACCTGCAGCATTGTGGCTTCTGGATACCCCCAAAACGGCTTCAGGGACCTGTAGGATCGATGTTTTCAATAGTTGCGGGAGTCTGTGCGCGCGCTTCATCTGGTGTTTCGATCAATCGTAGACTAGCGGGTGGCCTCCGGACGGGCGCCTTTACATTTAAGCTGCACGTTAAAAAGAGAAGCAATGAGCTTGCAGGGCCGGCGTTTTGTCCCTCAACGGCTTCACATCACGACCATGCTATGTTAATGAACACAGTTCTCATTCTTGCTGCAGTCCGCATCCTCTCTCGATTGCTTTTAGACGTACGGCACGGTATCCTCGGGCATGTGCATGCATTCAGCAAGCTCGTGCTGCAACAGCCTAGGCGAGCATATGCTCATTTAAACTATGCTCGATGCGGGTGCTGCGTACTGTTTCGTGGAAGTGAAAGAGCCATTGATTGGCTGACCAAAACACGTTTACCCGTGACTCGGGTCCTCTATCAACACGAGATGTACCGTTGTCCTGTCCTGCTTTAATCATGGCCCAACAAAAGCGCGCTGCGCGCTGGTTTCTTCCACATTCACCTCACTCGCTGCGCCGAGGTCACACGGATTAATTCACCTTCACTCTCTGGCAGCATCACACAGACCTTTGCCTCTCTTCCAGACAGTGCAATCACACCACCTCCTAGTGTAACAATAGGACCCTGTCCGCACGCGCTGGCCAGGCCTTCAACGCTAAGCGCCTCTGCGAGACGTTACGAGTCCAGGAGCTTTCATTACAGTTGCGCACCTGCCGCAGCGAGGATTGCATCGACGTCCTCACTACTTTATCCGAGCTGGTTGAAGTACAAAAGTATCGACTCTATCAGAAGTTGCAAGCTGTAGTATTGAGGAGTGTTGTGGGTACAACGGGCCGAACGTAAGGAATGAAAGAGTGGTAGCCATGATCTCAATACCTAAAAAGGTCGCGTCGCGCCCCGCGTCACAAGGGTCGCTAGCAAGGGAAGCAGGAGAAAGTGAGCAAGCTGGACGATCTGTTACGAACCTGAATGCTGCGAGGGAGGCTTCATCATTGCAGGCTTCCGACAGAGACGCAGCTGCTACTCCGGTGGAGGTTCCTATCCCAATGCACACGACGATACAGCCAGATCACGATGCACATTCTTCTTCCGAGTCGGCGTCTGCGGAACCACTGTCTGAGGCGCGCCTGTCAACATCTCGCCCACAATCGCTGTCGCCTACTCTACAACTAGCGCGATCGTCTACGAACAGCGAAGAGACAACCAAGTCAGACACATCGAAATCAAGCGGTGATGCATTCACACCTTCGGACCAGCCTGTGTGTGCAGGCCAAGCGTCATCGCAACGACGTGCTCACCTCAAACCTCCGATTCAACAGCCGCGAACTCGCTCGACAAGTGCCCAAGATCTCGCCAGTCCCACCATGCGCTCGCCTGGTAGTCCGTTAACAATGCATGATCTCGGCAGTGATTACACAAGATATTTCAATCCCTATTTCGCAGGCGCAAGGAGCGCGTCATCCGAGAAGCTCGCTGGTCGATCCGTCCCAGCATCCGGTACAACGACACCAATGGCCACGGTCTATCCAACAAATCCGTTCTTGACACCAAACCTGACACCGACTGCTTCGACGACCAAGATCAACATCCTGTATGATTCAGAGGCAAAATCATCACTAATCGATGATCGACTTTCCGCACCATATGAAGAGAAGGGATTGGCAACATGGCCACTGATTGACGACGAAGCTGAGCCGGACGACGATATGCACATGCCGCAACCCGATGACGACATCAGATTCAAGACGCGCTGGAAAGATCACTTTGGGCGGGGAAACCTTGCCTCGACCACGGGGCTGTTTCTTATGCTCATTGGCCTTTGTTTTGTATTCTTCGGGCTCCCAATCCTCTCTGCGTTAGGCGTCATTGACTACAACTCGTTTTACGGAACACCGCTGAGCCAAATGTCACACTACCCATATGCCGAACCTTGGGCAGTCGTGAATGACAAGAAATATCCGCTACTGCAGAATATGCGAAGAGGACTCATCGATCCTGACACACCCAAATATGCCATGGAGAAGAAGGGTCAGTTTGGCGACGAATACGAGCTGGTTTTCAGTGACGAGTTCAACGACAACAACCGTACGTTCTATGAAGGAGATGATCCGTATTTCTTTGCTCCTGATATCTGGTATGGAGCTACTCAAGACTTGGAATGGTACGATCCGGATGCGGTGACTACTTGGGAGGGTGCATTGGAGCTAAGGCTCGACCAGCATCTGAACCATGGCCTCAAGTTTCGCTCTGGTATGCTGAACAGTTGGAATCACCTGTGCTTTAAGGGAGGCATCTTCGAAGTCTCAGTCTCCCTGCCTGGCCCAGCCGGAGTACCGGGTATGTGGCCTGGCGTGTGGACGATGGGCAATCTCGGCCGTCCTGGATACCTTGCCACTACCGACGGGACGTGGCCATACACTTACCAAGCCTGCGATGTCGGTATCACGCCGAACCAGTCTTCTTCTGATGGTCTCTCGAACCTCCCTGGCCAACGCTTGAGCTCCTGCACCTGCCCCGGCGAAGATCACCCCACTCCAGGCACTGGCCGTGGCGCCCCAGAGATCGACATCATCGAAGTCGGCGCTACGTACCCACCACACAACATGCCCATCGCTACTCAATCGTTCCAGGTCGCACCATTCGACATCTACTGGTACCCCAACTACGAGTTTACCGCTTTCCCTGACTACAGCTTGAGTTGGCCCAACGGCTACACGGGCGGACCATATCAGCAAGCTATTTCCGCGACTACGAACTTGAACAAAAATTGGTACGACGGCAAGCAATACCAAAGATACTCCTTTGAGTATGTTCCCGGCGAGGGCAAAGACGCTTTCATTAGCTGGCAAGTCGGCGACCAGCAAATGTTTATGATGGATGGACGTGCCATAGGGCCCAATGGCAACATCAAGGCTCGGCAAATCAGCGAGGAGCCGATGAGTCTCATCCTCAATCTCGGTATCAGCAACTCCTGGACATGGATTGATTGGGAGCATATGCAATTTCCTGCGGTTATGCGGGTGGATTACGTCAGGTGGTATCAGAAGAAAGGGGAGGAAAACTTGGTTACATGCGATCCGCCAGGGTTCGAGACAACGCAATATATCAAGGAGCATATGAATGCTTACACAAATCCCAACCTAACAGTAAGTCGTTTACCACGTTGTTCCAGATGAATCAAGTTAACGAGCAATAGCATTGGGATGATGCAGGATACAAATGGCCGAAGCACAAGCTGAACAGCGATAATTGTAAGGCTTAATATAAAAATCTGTATATCCCACTCTGCCAGGGGTCTCTGAATTTGAGCTAGGTGTTCACGGCATTTACGGCGTTCCAAGAAGGGCTCAGTATATGACAGTGGTCCACACGGATGAGAGCAAAGATGCGGACTGTACAAAATGAAGACAACGACGGATCTCGCCGAGAGTGTAAAATTAGATTAGCGTAATGTTTTGGTCATAACAAGGAAACAACTCAGATTTCCATTCCAACCGGAGAACATTCATGTAGGCTACCAAATCAGTGTATGTGAACCTCAAGACCACTTGGTGAGATGCACTTCCCAGGCAGGAATCCTGTGCCAAATCGTTGATAACTATCCTTCCCATTGGTATCATGAGCACCAGTCGGAGCAATAACAAAGCACACAGCTGGCCTGATCCTCTGGTGAACTGCTACCGTTCGCTTTGCCGAGGATCACACACAGAGTAGTATCCAACAACTCCGTATCAGGGTCATCGAGGCGCAGGTCTCCATCGTCCTCATACGCAGCACCTAGATCGATATATCGCGCTGTTGCAACCGACACCGTCTCACCAGCGAACAGCGCAGTGCTCTGACCCTCTTCTTTCTCTTTCGGTTGCGACCAGGGAGACTGAAGGTCTTGTCAATCCCAAATTTCGAAATCAAGATGGACATGGTCGATAGCACCAGGGTAGTCGGGCCCACCGATATAAAGCCATCCGTGACCACAACAGTACTGGTGCACTGTCCTTGGGAAATTCGATACGATTTAGCTTTGGCGTAAGCTCATTTGGGCCGCGATACCACAGTAAGCTGTGACGGAGTATGCCCCTCATTCCACCCTTATCTCAAACATCCCAAACCCACCCTTCACATCCATTGTTCTCAGTAGGCGTTGCTATAGACCCTGTAGAACAATAGGTCAGTCTTCCGGGTTCGTCAGACCTAGCCTGGAGTATTGCTCGTAGAGGCGCTGGTACTGCAGGGTTTGGTGGTGCGCAATTATGCTTAGCAGTGTCCGAGGGAAGTGAGAGTCGCCCAGCAAAGCTGCGACAAGGCTGTCACGTAGTCAAATAATGCTCAGGAACCGATGACACGCGAAGGAACTTATTTGTTCATCCTTATAGCATGTTCTTAGAGAACCCATCCTCGGCTGTAGAGAGAGCCGTTCAAAACACGCTCCTTGATATCGTCAACATTTTGGCAAAGATACACAGGTATCTTCAACCTTCCTCCGGGCACTATACCTACACATTCACGATTCTTGCAAGACTTGGGGATTCCATCTGCATGGTTTGATGAACGGCTAGCGGCGATGACACAGTAAGCGCCACTATAGAAGTCTTCCATACGTTTTGTTTCTGTTTTAGAAACCCCATCTTGACCTTGTATTACACAGTAGAATCAATCCAGAGATAGCGAAGGCCGGGGGCACACGTAACGATAACGGCGTCCTTGAACGTTGCCGGAAAAGAGTCCAGGCTGATGCCATCAATATGTGACGGTAAATTGGCTCGCGTAGTATGATATCGATATCAGGAGTCCTCTGGCAGAGCCACCATTACTATTTTCGAGAAAAACCTGTCAGATGCGACCCAGACTCATCTTGCCTCGATTGAGTCTGGTCGTCCATACGCTGTCGACAACCAATATTGTGAAGAACGAGAAAACCAAGCTGCCCCCGAAGACAAGACTGTGGTACGTCCAAGCATCTCCTGCATTCAAATCTCTGACCTGACAGACAATAGCCCATGGTAGCACGTATAGTATGTTCGAAACCAGTGACTGGTAGAGATACCACCTGGGCCGAGTAGATACAAGGATCGCCGCAAGCTGTGTCGAGACGCCATAGAGGATGTAACACCAATCAATTGTCCGCCACATACGCGCTGTGATCTTCGATACCGCCTCGGAGCCGGAGAGATAGTAAGCAAAAGGTTGCGCCCCTAGGAAAGACATCAGGAGACATAACGGGATCTCGAAAATGAGGACAATGCAAACCGAGTACAGAGCCCATCGAACAATGTACCATAATTTTTCATACGGAAGTCGTTGGTGTAGGTTGTCGCTGATATACGTTGCTCTTGCACGTACTCGTCCCCAGGAATGCCCAACAAACGTGAGGGTAGTGGCTTCAAGTGCTGAAACTGGAACCATAATGAGCCCCCATCGAATTGTCGAGAAGACACCCCACGCCGTTGCGTAGTCGCTCCCAAGGCCCACTATTCCATGTACAAGCCAAAGGTAGAGCGCATTGCGGACAGCAGACTCGAAAAGGAAGACGAAGCCAGGCTTGAAGAGCGTCCGCAAGGCACCTAGCGACGGGTTGAGGTTACGGTTAATCGCAAGTTGTTTGCCAGAGCTGGTGGTGTACAAGAAGTATGCCAAGCCTACGAAAGCTGAAGTTAGGTTGCAAGCAAGTGAAATACCAGCTTGCATGTTGACAGTAGGTGTGATGCTTTTAATATGGAATCTTGAGATAATGATCAGATCCAGGATGATGTTCACAGCGAACTTCACCGAACCGATCACGAGTGGCACGTCAGGCTTGTCAAGCGCACGAGTTGACGTATTGACCGCGAACTCAATGGCAGAGCTGAATGCAGAGAACGCAGATATCCGGACGTAGGTGACACTTGCAGCTCGCACCTCGGCTGGGACGAAACCTTCCGCAAAGGTCGAAGCGCCACCAACGAAGCCCAGACTCATGACGAAGCCAAGAATAGACTGGAATAGAATGAGAGTATGGGTGAGCTGGACGCGCTCGCGGAGTGTGCGGCTGTCTTTATCGCCAATGATGAGGTATGAGGCTCGTGGCAGACCTTCATTCAGCACTTCTGCCACCACGCCGATGTACGTGTAGGTATCTGTCGTGACAACCAGAGAGGAATCGATGTTGGCCACCCATAGTTTCGACAAGGTGGCATACAGGGCGGGAAGTACGAACGCACAAAGGTTGAAGAGTAAGGCTCCAAAGTAGCTAGCAGGTTGTTAGTATTCTCCTTGCCGCACGTAGTTGACTTACGTGTCTCGATGAATTGACGGCCGCAAATCCTCCAGTGCCTGCGTCTTGAAGGAAAGGTACACATCTCCATCAATTTGGCTGCCTTGTTCGTCGTCGTAGTTGTTCGCTGAGCTGCGCGGCGAAAGCGCAAGGCGCGCAGTGTCACCTGACTTGGAGGGAAGCATTTGGTAGTCGTGATGGTGAAACAAGGATAGAAGGAATGAGAGACAAGTCGACTCACTTATCACCATCGTGACTGGGGAGTGATTGCCACTTGAACAAACGGCCTTGGCGCTTTATGCTCGCTTGGGTGAAAGCATGCGATTATGAGGGGAAGCAACGAATTGATGCATTATGGGGTCACGTTTGTAATCAGCAGCATGCACAGCAACCAGGGTCTAGGCGGATGATTAGCCAGCTATCTATGATTGGAAGATCGAGCAGTTGTCATGTCTAAGGAGCTCGCGTAACTCTCGATTGGTCAACGACTTTGGATTCACCATAACAAAGAATAGTACGTAAGGCAACAGTTGCAATTAAAATGTAGTTGATAACTCCAGTGCGGATGTTCAGGAGCTGGGTGGATCCTAGGCCAGTGAGGTGTTGAGCGTTGCGTAGGTTTGAGGCGTCATTTTCTCCCATAGCGGCTACAAGTCCGACTGGCTCTTGAAGATAGCTTGCATTGTCCTTGCTAGTAGCGTGTAGTGAACGATTTGAGACCTTTTCACTTGCTTAGCACTCATTCAAATAGAAGTAGGGTGCAATTCGAAATCAACTTGAACCATTGCGACCTGGAGACATTTTGCAACGGAATCTATGGTGCATATTGCTGGAACATGTAGCAGCATTTTAAGCTTGAGTAGTTAGCAGGTATGTAAGCTATGATACAAAGTCTAGTCCACGACAGCAGCTGGTTTGCTTCATTCTTGGATCTTCAAGGTTTTCGCTGAGGCCTCTCGAAATACGTTTTGGTGGCGCTGGTCAAAGATACATCAGCTTCCGGCGACCACGCTGCCGAATCCAAATCGCTACCTGAGAGTCTTTAACGGCAGTGTTGAGCCGGCTGCTCTTATATGCCTGTGCTACTGTTGATGTATAATAGTCGTCGTATTAGAATCTTATGATCTTTTCAGGTTGGTCGCAGCACGTTTTAGCATCTGGAGGCTGTGTAGCGTTGTTTTAGAGATGAGAGTGATCGACGTGCCCTCCGCACCTTCAGGTACAATTGCGCTACTGCAGTGTGATGTACGAATGTCGTAGCGTGTTGTTGGTGTGTTGGTGGAACTTGGCAGTCGGAGGCGGGGTGATCTGACGAGGAAATGCCTTGGCTTGCTGGACGCCGTGAACTTTACCGCGCTGCGGTGCAGTTTTACGGCCGAATGTTATGGTACCCACTCGCGTATCTTGTCTTGGATCTCATCTCCCATGTGGTGCGATCTCGATTACTTGCAGTATATATACCCTGAGTCCGATTTATCAACGCGGCTTACAACAAAAATGATTCATCGTCACACGCGCCAAACATCCGGCGTACCATCAAGATGAAGGCAGCAATGGAGACACGGGACGATGTACGCAGCTCTGACTTGGATTGCAATATCTCACCTCCCAGAAGAAGGACTTGGGGAGCTCATGGGCGACGATGGAAGTTCCTGCTATTATTGTTGCCAGGATTCTATACAGCGAGCATGGATCTAACCATCGTCGCAACAGCACAGCCTTTCATTGCATCCCATTTCCGTACGCAATCCATTCCTACATCGTACTGCAAACTGAGCACGTACTAGATGCCTTGAACCAGCTGAGTTGGATTGGCACAGCCTTCACACTTACAGATACTGCCTTCATTCCTGTTTTTGGACAGCTGGCCGACGTCTTCGGACGCTTCGCGGCGCTGGAACTTGCTGTGATAATCATGACGCTGGGGGGAGTTCTTTGCGCAGCCGCGCCTGCCTGGCCAGTTTTAGTATCAGGCCGAGCACTTCAGGGTGTGGGGACAGCGGGAATGTCTATCTGCTCTCTTATCATCCTTGCCGATAAGGTGTCATTGAAGGAGCAGGCCTTCAATACCAGCATCTTCCACTTCCTCATTGGAGTGGCCTATGCCACGGGTCCACTGGTATGCATCATCACTTTTATCGAGGCTGTGTGCTGATTCAACTATCAGATCGGTGGTTACATGACCAACATACACTGGCGGTACGTATTTGTATTACTATCAGCATTGAGTGGACTCAGCATTCTCACCATTGCACTCTTGAGACCCGACCTGAAGAAAGGAAGGTTCTCATTGAGCCGCCCGCAAGCTGGTCAGACTCACCTACAGTCTTTTCTTAGTGGATGTCCATGTATCGACTTTATCGGAACGGGGTCTTTCGTAGGCGGCGTGCTCCTGATACTACTCGCTACCAGCTGGGGCGGCTCAAAATACCCATGGAATTCAGCGGCGGTTCTTGTACCGCTTGTGGCTGGGCCATGCCTGCTGTTGTTATTCGTCTTCTACCAGCGGAGCATAGCCCCAGGCCACTGGCTAGCGCGACGATCTCCGCAGACCATGCCACTAATCCCGTACCATCTGCTCAAGGAGAAGGACATCGCATTAGTATGCATCATTTCTGCAGCAACGGGTGCAGCTCTCTATTCATGCTTCTACTTTGCAGGTGTCTACTTCACTATGGTTGAGAACCTGGATCCTGGCAAAGCTGGTCTTCAATTGCTGTTTTACGTGCCGGGGATTGGAGTCGGCGTCTACACTGCGATCTTAATGTGCAATGTCTACCCGAGGCAGACCATCTGGCCGCTTCTCTTAGGAACGATTGTAGAAACAAGCAGTATTGGTGCGCTCGCATGGGCTATCAGTGCGCGGAGAAAGACTGCCGTCAATATCCTTATGGGGGTTGCCGGTTTCGGAACGGGTATCAGATTCATGCCCGAGAACCTGCACGTCACAGGGATGTATCGAGATAGGATTGCGGTCACTTTAGCTCTGTTGAGCTTTGCTGGGCCGTTTGGCGGCACCATAGCTCTGACTGTAATGGGCTCTGTGTTTCAGAACAAGATGTCCGTGTACTTTGAGCACGGAGATAGCTTTTCCAATTTTGACGTCGATTCCTCGACCGCTCTGGAGACCATCAAAAGCCTCGAGCCTGAGCAGCTGGAACAATTTCGCTCTGCGGCAGCCGATGCTGTCAGTTTAGCGTTCGTCTCCATTGTCCCCTTCTTAGCCATCAGCATCGTCGCTGCACTCATGCTAGGCAACGTGTGGATTTCAAAGAATACGAAGGAAACGAAGAGGATGGAGTCTTCTGGCGAAGGAAATCCGAATGTTCATGCGGCCATGAAGGACCAGACACAAAGCGTACAGCGCGACGGCCGACCGGACGTGCTGACCGGAATGTACTTTCGCTCTGTATTGAAGAACTCTGTGGCTTCAGAGCGTCACCCAGGTCCGCTAGAGGTGCGTTTCGATCAACCAACATCACCCTCGAGGGAGGGTATTTCAGACAAGATACTCGAGGTGGACTCATCTGCCATGAAGCCCTGATGACCGACTGGGCTATTCTTGCTATGTTTGTGAGGAAGCTGCATTTGGGGCATGTCTCAGAGCCTCGAAAGATGGGTCACATTAAGACCACGTTACTAAATAAGAATAACAATCATGAATCGCCAAAGCAAAAGCGCAGTTGAGGAGACATCATGCTTGCTAAGTCATCAATCCATTGTATCCGCACTTAAGCAAACCAGTTTTATCCTTACCTAGCTAGGCACCTGCGTCTATCATAGCACAGTATGGCCCCACTCATCCCAATATAACTGAGATCTCTGAGTACATCCCAAATGCTCATAATCATTCGTGCAAACCGTGTTCTCTACGCTGCGAGGAAAATCTCCGCCCTTGTTGGACAGAGTGACCGCGAGTACAGCTTCCTGGAAGTGCTCCAGCGAAATCCCAAGAAGCCCGAGCTTAGCGTCTGCCTTGCGCTGTGACTTCCAGAACCCAAATCTATTGGTTGGCTTGGATGAGAATGACCGCTTCTCAGCTGTGACAGGACGTCCTACGTCGTGAATCCTGTCTCAGAGTCCATTTTAGGCCATATACAAGGGTTTCGAACTGAGTCTGAGAGCAATGCTATCTTCGCATTCATGTTGACAAGATCGAAAACGAGAACATTCTTATTTACGAATACCCACCTCGCTTCAGCCAAGAGGGCAACAATGTCAGACATTGTCCAGGATAGTTTTTGGGTCGAAGACAAGAAGTCTTGAGTGCCGGCCGTCGCACAAGGATTATCGCATCAATCGAAGCATAGCATTGCGGTGGTTTCTTGATGAGCTCATACACAGCGGGCGGAGCATCCTAGCGATCAGCCATGCAGATCAGCGTGTGTTTCACATGAAGCGTCTAGGATACCGCGGATGATTGGATGGCTTGGTTGGCGCACGCCCGTGCGATCAGCAGGCCGAGAAAGACGATGGAATGCGAAGATTAGCAGATTGAAGGGATTATATTATGTACAATTAGGCTCTCCTATCACATACGACCATAGGACGTTGAAAACAAGGCTTCCCGTTCGCTCAGCCCTATTTAAGCAACGTACCGGCGGATTAGTAGTTAGGTGGGTGACCACTAGCGAATACCCGCTGTTGTATGTTTTTGCTTTTTTGACCACGTACTCCCTATCACATTGCTTAGTCGTATAGGCGATATAAGGACCCTCCTACTTCCGCAACTCCTTGTCAATCTGCTGATCGGTAGCGAGGATCAGTGCATCCACGTGCGCAATTTCCTCTACCAATCGAGCAGCCTGCGCTGCGTGCTCGTCTCGCTCCTCGACATATGTCTTTCGAATGCGGGCGAGATTGGTGAGATTATCCTCAAGTTTAACTAGAGCGCGAATCTTTTTGTCGTCTTGGATGTCGATGAGCTCGTTGCGGTCGTCTACCTCTTGACCGCGAAGAGGGATAAGCTTGTCGCTTATGTTGTAGCCGAAGTGGCGTGGCATTGTGATTGGAATTGTTTCTTGCTTATAAGATTGCTTGGGGTGCAGTTTCTCGTGCTTGTAGATTTGTTGTGGGGTTTGAGGGCGTGCTCTGTAGGCTATATGTACCTTATGGGTGTGAAGGTGCGCTGCCATCTACGTATCGTGCCGTCGTGTACATGTTGAACTGCACTCTAGATAGCATCGAATACTTTTTGGCCAAAATGTATGGCACATTACGTGTATACATATGATTAGGTAAAGATAATACCACCATCGATGACGATGGTCTGACCTGTCATGTAATCACTGTCCTTGCTAGAAAGGAAACTTACTGTGCTAGCTACGTCCTCAGGCACACTTGTCCTTCCTAACGCAATCAACTCATTTGTGTACTTCTTGATAGTGTCGCCCTTCTTTGCACCCGTCTTCTCGCCGAGCTTCTCGTCAATCAGGTCCCACATTGCAGTGCCGACGATACCGGGCGCGTATGCGTTGACAGTGATTTTGTGCTCGGCCATCTCCATAGCGAAGGCTTGCGTCATGCCTCGAACCGCCCATTTAGACGCGCTGTAATGCGAGAGTAAAGCAAATGGCTTGAATGCGACGATAGATGCGGCGCCGATGAGTTTGCCACCGGAGCCCTGGGAGATCATCTGTTCTGCGCCAGCCTTGTAGCAATTGAACACGCCGTACACTAGCACAATGATTAATAGGTGGCATTGCAAGCGATGTGGCAATACTTGCCGTTAACTTCAAACATCCTCTTGAAGTCTTGCTCCGTTAATTCCAACAGACCCTTGACTTGTGCGATGCCTGCGTTGGCCACCATTGTGCTCAAAGGGCCGAGTTCTGAGACCGATGCCTTCACCATCTCTTGCACTTCTTGAAGGTTCGATACATCTGCTGTGAATGCAAACGCTTTTCGGCCAAGACCCTTGATTTCCTTGACTACTTCGTCGCAACCAGCTTTGTTTGTCGCAACGTCGTTGATGCATACATCGTAACCATCGTTTGCCAAACGCAGAGCTATGGCTTTACCGCTGAGCGCTGTCAGTTGCGTTTGACATCTTGTCACCGCACACTCATTTCTCACATTCCACGCGAAGATCCTGTCACAATTGCTGTCCTGTTCCCTCCTGTTGCTGGCGTAGCATAGTGGCGAGTCCACCGAGGCGCCAGAGTCGAGACACGAGGCAGATTCACATATTTAGCTGGAGCATGCCAGGCTGGCCTTACTGGTAGACGAAGAGACATTAGGGATTCGAAGGAGAATGAGTAAAGGATGTAAGTGTATCAGATTGGAGCTATTGATTGAAGCGGAGTCGCAGATAGAGGTGGGATTGCGCCTACGATGAGCAGCAACAGGTCCATATGTATGACAGGTATGAGCTAGGGGTAGCTCTATACCGGATAGATGGAGGGTGCATGTACCCCTCTCAGAAAGCCGTATCGGCAGCGTTCCATGAAGCTCAGGCGGCTTGTCGGGCTAAGGTGACCCGGGGCGGTGACGTTTATGGGTACTGGGCTTGCTGTGTGGTACGAGCTGACACGCACGCGTTGACTACAGCAACACAGCGGCCCCGTTCCGCGGAAGTCCTCAGCCGAAAAGTCAATCGTTGATGGTCCCCATGCCGGATGGAGCTGGTCGCGGGAACAAGAGCGGGAGTAGGAGGTGAGGGCTTGCGGCGAAGCGGAGGTCTACGCGCTTTCCCCTTTTGAACCTAGACCCCTTCATGAACATGCAGGTGCAGCGCGTTACAGCGTCAACAACCAAACAACGTCAGGCATCGCTGACAGCACGATTGACAAAATGTCGCGGCAAAGCATGGCTCCGAATCGCAATCTGTCTCTGACGGAAGAACTTGAGAAGCTAGAGCAATCAATCACGCTTACACTCCAAGGTAAACAAACCACAAGATACCCCGCTACAACCACCAACAAAGAGCAGAAATCGACCAGAACTTCAGTCGCGCGCATCGCATCGTCACCACGGGTATCCTGCCAATCGTTGAGCAGTATGGAAAGCACTCTGAGGCGGTTTGGGAAGGCTCGAAGGTGCGAGATCAATGCTTCCCACTCATCGCTCAGCGCAAAACACTGACCCTCTACCAGTTCTGGAAGCAGTTCTTCGAAGCCAGCGCAAACGTGTCACTGTCCGGATACGAGGCTCCCCAAGACGATTCAATCGCGCAAGACGACGACACACAGCAGGAGGAGACGTACGAGGATGAGGAGACTATGACCGGAGATGTGAGCAGAGACGGAGCTGTCACTCCGCAGCGACCTGCCTCGTCACACAACGAGATGGAAGACACTATGACACTTGACTCGCCATCCATGGGTCATAGCACACCTGGTATGCCACAATCGCTGAGGAAGGGCAAGCATGGCGATGGCGACGAGCTGGACGCTGACGAGGAAGCACCTCAATTCGCTGGACTGTCTTCGCCATACGAAACACTGAGACAGGAGCTGGAGGGTGGACTCTCGAGTTCCAGGGCACCCAAGTTCGATCCCGTCACACCTGGAAAGTCGCAGGCACTTCCAGATATGACAGGCTTCGACTCATCTCCTTTCGTGCAGCCCACAACAACAAAGAAGACACACTTCAACCAGGATCCACTCATGCATCGCGTCTTAGATAAGACCTTCCGCGTGCAAGCTACACCGCTCATCAGTCCGAGGAAGTACAAACCGACCGGCCACTTCACTCCCAGTACAGCGCAACGTGCTGCACACACACCCCGTGCAGCAGCAGCTTCCAGAATGCCCAAGTGGGACGACTCGTCGCCTCCCTCGTCACCCGCGCCACAACTGCGTGCTGATATCTTCTCGCCTATGAAGACGCCTCGAACACCAGGGGTAAGCGTGCAGACACCGGCAAAGGGCAAGACGCCCATGAGCATGGGCAGAGATCAAGATTACGTCGATTACAGCGATGACGACGAGCTCGACTTCAGTCCACCAAAGACAATTCAGTTCCACATTCCGCAAACGAAACTGTTACAGACACCTGGTATGTTGTCCATGGACAAACGCAGTAAATCTACTAATAGATCCGTAGCTCGAGAGGCCAGCAGACGCATCGTCGACGATCTATTGATGACAGCCGGAGGAGACTTCACAGATACTACAGGCGGGTTGGAGGATGATAGCCCAAGTGTTGTCAGACGGCAAGTCGATCTTGATGACAGCTTTTAAATGAAAACTTGTTGCAAAGGATGCGTCCCTCTCTTGTTAGAAGAAGATACCCATAATACACAGTTTTCGCTACATGGTTTCTTGTACCGCACATAGCGCACAAAGAACGTTCGGTGGACTGAGCGAACAGCTGACATGTGACGATCCGCGAATCTCACCTAGTGCGCTAGTGGGAGCTATTGGCCGGGGGACCTGCGGCAGCTCCGTCGTCATCCCCAGTAATTCTAGATCAGGGCGCTTTCTCAACAGCCAAATGTCCCTCTCTTTTCATAGTCTATACATTCGTTTTCTCACATAATGCCTAAAGCTAAACGACCGCCGACGTCAGGATACGCTCGAATTGCGCAGGCGGAAGAAGAAGAGGACTCAGACGCTGCGTCTGAGGATGGCTTCCATCAGGACACTCTATCCAATGCGCAATATGCCCCAATCCAACCTCCACGAGGCTCACGCATGCGGATGCCCGGCGACTCTGCTCCGGACTCACCGGATGCACGTCGAACGTCATCAGGGCGCCGACACCGCTCTAATTCGGGAGTTGACATAAAAGCAATCAATGCGCGGTTCGAACGCTGGGCGGACGAGATCGCGCAGAAGTTTAAATTCAAGAAGCAGAGCGAGGGACCGGACGATGAGCAGCTTGAGATCCACCACTCCGTCTTTCAGGCGCCAGATGGTGTGCGACCAGCCACGGCAGAGTCGCTACAGTTCGACTATGATGCGACTAGCTCACCGGAGCGCATGACGAAGCTGGAATTCGACGATATAGTGGAAAGCGTGCGGACCGCGATCGAGATGGATGTGCACCCAAAGCTCATCACACAAGGCAGCTCAGGGAGCTACTTTGCGCGCAACACGCAAGGCAAAGTTGTGGGTGTGTTCAAGCCCAAAGACGAAGAGCCCTACGCATCGCGAAACCCAAAATGGACGAAGTGGATACATCGCAACTTGTTCCCTTTTTTCTTTGGGCGAGCTTGTCTTATCCCCAACTTGAGTTACATTTCCGAAGCCGCCGCGTACGTTCTCGACACTCAGCTTCGAACGAACATCGTACCGTACACGGATATTGTCGATCTTTCTTCGAAATCGTTCTACTATGACTTTTGGGAGAGGCGAGCGTTTTACAGAAAAGGCAAGCCTTTCCCAGAGAAGCCTGGCAGTTTCCAGGTCTTCTTGAAGGGGTTCAAGGATGCGAACATATTTTTGAAGGAGAACCCCTGGCCAGATCAGCATGCCTCAAACTTTAATGCCGCATCCCGTAGGAAAAGGAGGAGATGGGCTGAAGACTGTCGCCCAAGCGGACCACAATCTGATAACGAGGATGATGAGGAGAGCTCAGGCACGCCAGATCAGCAGCGGCGACAGGGCTTTTGGACACCAGCGTTGCAGCAGTCGCTAAGGGAACAACTGGAAAAGCTGGTTATCCTTGACTACATAATGCGCAATACGGACAGAGGTCTAGATAATTGGATGATCAAGATTGATCAGAAGACCCAAGAAGCTACTATCGTGGCAGAGCCACCAAAACTCGACAACGAAGACGAAGGCGATGATGAACCGAGCCAGTACACGCAGCAGTCGATGTCAGAACTAGACCCATACGGACGTAGGGAGCCGATGAGAGCGTCTAGTCGCTCCAACACACCGATGCAGGCCGGACCCACACCACAGATCACACTCGGTGCCATCGACAACAGCTTGTCTTGGCCATGGAAGCATCCTGATGCCGTGAGTAGCCTTCATTCGCTTTCAAGAACACCTGCTAACCTTGCGATAGTGGCGTAGCTATCCTTTTGGCTGGCTCTTCTTGCCTGTCTCTCTCATCGGCCAACCCTTCTCCGAGGCCACCCGCAAGCACTTTCTCCCACTTCTCACATCGAAACAATGGTGGAGCGATACACAAGCTGAGCTAAGAAAATGCTTCTCCCGAGATGCAGACTTCAAAGAGCGCATGTACGCAAAGCAGATTGCGGTCATGAAGGGACAAGCCTGGAATGTAGTGGAGACGCTCAAGACGCCTGATCATGGTCCGCTGGAGCTAACAAGACGAGCACGCGTGTGCGTCTGGGACGATGTTGTTGAGATACCTATCGCTGTGCCTTTGAGAGCGCCTTCTGCGGAGATGCGACGTAAGCAGCAGCAGCAGCCCAGTCGTCATCAGATATTGGATGAGGCGCATGAGGAGATGGACATAACAACCCTGCAAACACCACCACAAAAACCACAACCCGATCTTCTGATAAATTCACCACCCCTCGACTCGGCGCACGAGAACCGCTTCAATCTTACTCGCGACTCTTCGTCATCCGATGCTCGACGCGCTGATCGCATCAATATCAACGGGCCAATGTCGCCCGCGACAGTCAACGATGTGCCCTGGCCCAGTCGAAAAGCAGGCGTATCGAACGGCAGGCCAGCTCATCGTTCCCGTGTGAGCTACGACTTCCCCCGTCGTGACAGTAACAGGCGTCAACGCCGCTTCTCCCTGAACTTGCGCAGAGATGACTACGATGAAGATGAGGGCGATTTGGGCTACGCAGCGAATGAAGACATGGAGGGCAACCGCAAGAAGGTCATTGTGGAGAGATTGGAGATGGTGAAAGGCAGGAACCCGGTGTTCACATGGTGTTGATGGACATTGCAATGACGATACCTGAAATGGACGTGAATGAAGGGAGGCATTTTGCATAGCGGGCGTTCGATTGGGCGTTTTGCATGATGGCGTTGGCTGGATGCAACCTTGTAGCAACATCATACACTGTGGTAGTCACACGTAGATTTTTCCGCGACAAAACCCCCGCGCCCTGAGAGATCCAGACTCTGTGATATCGAAGTCTTGCTAAAAAAGAAACATTACCGCTGCCTGAAGTTGTCAGGCAGTACAAAGAATACACGAAGGCGTGAAGGGTCTGTACGTCATGTGGTCCCCGGCAGGCAGAAATGGGTGGGTCCGGGCTGTGTGGCTAGTGCATTAGGCCATCTTCAACAGAATGTTGAAAGCCAACTGCACTCTGAATCCTTTGTCAATGTTTGCTACGAAGCGTGCATTTGTGTTCAATATGCATCTGTGAACGGCGCGCTCTCTTATCGCACGATACCGGCCCGCGACATGAGACTGAGGAGCGCACAGCTGCATCATCTACCTTCACTTGTTCGGCCGCCAGATCTGAGTGGCGCGTGACCTTGTACCTCAACCGCGTCGACGCCAGGGATCAGCGCGCAACGACGCTGTTCATTCTGGCTCCAAGATAGCCTGTTGCTCAACTCACTTCTTGTTTGTTGAGCTCGTGTCCTCCCTCAGGCGTTCTTGCATCGACGACGCGCGGAATTCCTGAGCCTTCGGCGTGCTGGATGCGCTGTGCCAGCGAGCATCGAAGCACTGCTGAGAGAGCTGGGGTCTGGCTGAGCTGAAGCCTGCGCGCTCTCTTCGCTTTCACCTATAACATCGTTGCCTGCATCTGTACACTATGAAACCCGCTCTATTACTTGATCCTCAAGGGTCGCGTAAGAAAGGTAACTTCTTCTTCTTCTCACTCTTTCCCATACCTCCTTGTACCCGTTTGCTTTCATACTCCAGTCTTCAAGCCTAGCATACCAGATTGCCATGGACGTTGATAGTATCGATCTTGACATGGGCGAGGACTCTTTGTATGGTGCTAGCTCGCCCACAGCGTCCTTGGCCGTGCAACAATGGATTGACGACAGCACTACCTCCACATCGCCGCCAGCGCGCGGTCTGTCGCCTGAGGCCACGCTTTCTGCCACTGAGCTAACACCGCGATCTCCAGGCGAACAAGCTGTGCAGCGAGACCCTACACTGCCAGCAACACCTCGGTTTGACCCAGCTGCGCTTCTCAACCCAAAAGCTGCACCCAAACGACCTGCCACCACGTCGGAGGCTAGCTCAAGTAGCCGCTCTGAGACTGCAAGTGCAGGTCAGGTAGGGCTTGTAGAGCGTCTGCACAACGTCCAAGAGCGCGCCGCATCCCCAGCCAAGCGTGTGAAGACGGCGGACGAGCAGCAGAAAAAGAAGTCCTCCAACGGTTCCCAGTTCGCCGGCAGTAACTCACTCGACTTGAAGAACAGCACGAACGGGGGTCCTGCTGCGCCCTCCCAGGTCCACCTTGATCTTACGATGAGTACGTGTGTTATTGTACAAACGCTCGCCATATGCTAACATAGACCAGGCGACGATGAAGACGAGCCGCAAGTCGTTCAAGACAATATGTCACAGACGATCTGTATCGGTAAGCTTGAGCAGACGTATATCTCAGCTCACTCTGTACCTTATCCCGACCCCAGGAAATACACTGGCAACCACGGTGCACTGGGCAGGATTCGAGTCAACTTTCGGAGAGCCGGATCGCAAAAAGACCTCATTATCTTCGTCACAGATGCCTCGGGTAAGGAATTCGGAAAAGTCGACGCAAAGACTGCAAATGCGATTGTTCCGCTGATGGACAGCGCCAAAGTTAGCGGTCTGAAGTGGGTTGCTTGGACAGATCCACGGAAAAAACAGCCTGGCGTGCCCACCGCACCTGGTTCTCAACACCACTCTCTTATCTCGATGACGTTACAGCTATACTGCCCGCGTAAGAACGCTCACAATATTGGCATATTTCTTCGCAGCAGGAACGCCAAGCTGAGGGCGCCTTTGTTCGAGATTGACAAGTTCGATTACTTCAACCCTCTGACACAGGAGGCTCGGATAAGGGACCAGCTGCAGGATTCGTTCAGAGGTCACGGCCCCTTCCCTGCCGGCCACAATACTGCAGGGGCGGGTGTCAACTACGTATTGCGCAGCGCTGACGAAATCCGTGACGATGTTCAGAATGTCTTTGATTCTGTTGTTGGCCGCTCCGAAGAAGTGCCCATGCGTGAGCCGTCATCGCTCATTAAGACCGAGCTGTACCCTCACCAGAAGCAAGCACTCCACTTCATGTGGCATCGCGAGCAGGAGTACACTGGCGAGGAAGCTGAGAAGGCTGATCCTCTCTGGAAAGTGCAGTATGCGAACAACGGTAAAAAGAGCTACGTACACGTGATCACTGGTGAGAAGAATGACGAGAGAGGAAGGCCATGTCGAGGCGGCATCCTGGCCGATGAGATGGGACTGGGCAAGACACTTAGTATCCTGTCTCTCACAGCTGATGACTCATCGCTGAAAGATGCCCAAGAGTTCTCAACCAAAAGGCCGCCAAGGGTTGAAGGCACCAATATTATCCAACCACTGATCAACAGTAGAGCTACGCTTCTCGTATGTCCTCTGAGCACAATGACAAACTGGAAAGAGCAGATCAATGACCACTTTCCTGCTGGCAGTGGGCTCAAATGGATACGCTATCATGGGAGTGAGCGCTTCGGTATCCGGCCTCAAGAACTGGCTGCATACGATATTGTCGTCACAACCTACCATATTGTCGCGAAGGATATGCTTGATCGAAAGCGGGCACTTCCTTACATCAACTGGTTCCGCATAGTACTGGATGAAGCCCACACCATTCGAAACCCTACCGCGATGTCCAGGGCAACTATTGCGCTGCCTGGTCAGCGACGATGGGCTGTCACTGGCACACCTGTACAGAATCGTCTCGAAGTAAGTTGAATACATATGCCGTGCCTATATACACTGACGCGTCTTACAGGACCTGGGTGCGCTGTTCGGCTTCATCAAACTGCAGCCGTTTGACACCACACATGGCTTCAACTCGCAAATTATTGGCCCATTCAAGGCAGCTGATCCGGAAGTCGTGCCCAAGCTCCAGACTCTGGTCAGCACCGTCACCATCCGTCGCACTAAGGAAATCATAAAGAACGAGGTACCGTCGCGAACCGACTTGATTGTTAGACTGAAACCCTCGCTGGCTGAGCAGAAGCTACACGAATTGTTCGAGAAGGACACGCAGCGCAAGGTGAACGCGATGACATCTGGCGATAAGATGGGTGGTCATTCTTACGCTCGTATCTTGACGGCCATCCTCAATCTGCGGCTCATCTGTGCGCATGGCCGTGAACTGCTGAGTGAAGATGCGTTGAAAATGACCGACGGTATGACATCTGAACAGCCCGTGGAAATCGACGATGAAGAGGAAGAGCTACCATCCCTTACTCGCCAGCAGGCATACGAGATGCTGGATATGCTTGGTCAGACGAGTGCAGATCTCTGCGCATACTGCCAGAAGTCGGTCTTTAACGAAGTCGACACTGACGACGAGGATGAGAACGGCGAACCTCCCGATCTGATTGGTAACATGACGTCGTGCTATCACGTCGTTTGCCCAAAGCACACAAAGCAGCTGCAGACAGACTTCAAAAACAACAGAGGCGACAATGGCATGGTGAAGTGCCACTTCTGCGACGATGTAGTCATGCCTTCCCTTTTCGAGCTGTCTCGTAAGGACTATCAGAATTTCTACGATGAGCGAGACCAGATGCGCAAAGACCCCAAGCTCTCGAAGAAGATCAATAGCTACTCCGGTCCTCACACCAAGACACAGGCTCTGCTGAACGATCTTGCAGAGTTCCATGAGTGGGGTGATGCTCATCCTGAAGAGCGTCCCATCAAGAGGTGAGTCTTATCATGATGACAAACGAACCCAACCCAAGATTACTGACATAGCACAGCGTCGTCTTCTCCACCTGGACAACTCACCTTGACCTCATCGAGATCGCGCTCAAAACTCACTCGCACACTTACGTCCGCCTAGATGGCCGCATGTCCCGCGAAAACCGTGATAAGTCGATGCAACGCTTCCGCGAGGACCCTTCCATTCGCGTCATGCTAGTTTCTATCGGTGCAGGTGGTCTGGGTCTCAACTTGACCACCGCCAACAAGGTCTTCATGATGGAACCCCAATTCAACCCCGCTGCCGAAGCCCAAGCTGTTGATCGCGTTCACCGCCTTGGACAGGACAGGGAAGTTACCATCAAGCGGTATATCATGGAGAACAGCTTCGAAGAGAAGATGCTGTTGCTACAGAACAAGAAAAAGGCGCTCGCAGATCTCACTATGTCGCGCGGTAAGACGAAGGGCGAGCACTCGAAGAAGAGGCTCGAGGAGCTGAGGAGCTTATTCAGGTGAGCCGGTGGCCGGCTTGGTGCGTTTTGGGTCGCTGGGCATGGGATTTACACGAGCGTCTTGATTTTACTTTGGGAGGAGGAACATTACGACTGATGAGTGGGATACACGGGGACGGACACAGGGCTGTCCTGTCCTGCGATATGACAGCTCTTGGGGCTTTTCACGGCTCCGCGCAAGTAGTCTTGCCGTAGCTGGATTTGGTCTTGGAAGGTCGTTTTCACATTGCGCGAAGGTGCGCAGCATATGTGGAGTACATTCACAGGTAGCGCATCCAATACCAAAAGCTTCATAAAAGTCTAGTCTATACCCCTCTCAGGTCCACCACCCCAATCTATCCACTACGACCTTCACACATGCCCACTTCCAAACACCTGACTACCTCCAACTCCAAGCAGCCCAGCCCCAGCCCAGCGGAGCGAACCTCCGCCGCGATACTTGGCGCGTATGGCTGACAAGCGCTTTCTCGGATCGTACGGCTTCGCTTCAGCCCTATGACAATCTTAATGCCAGATTTGTGGAGGACTGGGCACGGAACAGGACACGGAAAGGATAATTATGAAACTGTGGGGAATTGTGGGGGTGGGTATATAAAGGTGGGCTGGCTCCCGTGTGTAGGTAATTATTTTGCGATTTTGCCTTTCCGTGGCGATGCAGTCTGTGGTGTGGTAGTTGGTTGGTGGGTTCGATATGATTGGTAAGGTAACTATGGCGGCCGCGGATGAGGATTAAGACAGGACCGGTGTAATGGTGCCTGTCAGGTGAGTGATTGGGCGGGAGGCAAGTGTAAGCTTGAAAAAACGGGGAGCTGATCCTAGAGGAGAATGTCGAGGCAACCGCGAGCCTTACAAGGAAGCAGCAGCCTCAATACGAATCTTGAACGACTACGAGAAACAAGACCCCTTGCGGACAAACTGACAAACAGGGAGAGGCATGGATGCAGACGATGAAAGGTCACTCATTGAAATCGCCCTTGCTAATAATTTGCGGCCGTGAAAGTCAGACCTATCATGTTACTGAGGTCTCACCGAGTGCTTCGAACCATGAAGAACAATCAGAGACCTCTAAGGTAAAAGAGTGGATACGATCAATCGCCAGTTCGCTCTTACCATGTTTGAAGGTCATAACCTCTGAAAGAAGGTCTGTGGAGTAAGAGCACTTATCATGTCGTCGACATGTCCACATTCACACCGCAGGTCCCGTCTTGTACCACAGGATGGCACATCGACCTTCCTTCGCCACCTTCTCTCGGCAGCTCTCATCAGACGGTGCGCAATCGCTTGTGCAATTCATCCGAGCTCACATCAAGCGTCTACAAAGTTTTAGGCTTCGATTCACGTCATGCTCGACAAGCTTTGTCTCGCTGCATACCTATAACCAAGCCCGTACTCGACATTTTATTACAATCGACTATAACGCAAACCATACAATGGCATCTACTGGTCACTGTCCACTCGTCTCAGCGATCCATCGGCTAGGCTGTGAGCCGGCATCCCGCTCCCCAAAAGTAGCAGCCGTTGATACTGAATTGAGAGGACCATCTCAGAAATCTACTCAGACTTTGGAGACTCGACCTCATCCACTGATAATAGTCACGCCACTTTTGTGGCGTCGGACGAGCGGGTGTGGCTGCGGGTAAGCCGCTTGGTGGGTCCTATGGCTGTACAATCTATGACCGCCGGTTCATCTCTCAGCGAAATCAAAACCTGCGAAACAACTACACAAGACAGCTGCATGACGATTCAGAGTTTGGTCTGGCTGTGCCATAGAAGGCTCCGGATGCCAGCATACGCCAGACTCGACGATCCGGCGAAAAGACAAGCAGAGATGGTCACCGAGCTGCCGGCGACAAGGCGACAGGAGAAATGACCTTAGCGAAACGCCACAAAAATCCGTGGCGGTTCGCTGTACCAAAGCCTAATCAGTTTCAATCGGTCGACAATACAGCAACTGGCTGAAGGCGCGGTCAGTACCCCTTTTTGAGCAAAAATAACGCTCAAACGACTGGTGAGCAATACGAAATATGCCATGTAGAATCGCACCCACAGGTGATCATCACTACCGCAATGCGTCCCGCTCCGGACAAAGAATGGCAATAGCACACTCGAGACACGAGAAAGCAGTCAGACATGGGCAGAACTCTCTGAGTGCTGATCAGATGGCCACAAGAGTACGTGCAATAGGTACGAGGAAGTGTCACAACTTTGGGCACGAGGATGAGGATGTTAATGTTGAAGTGCTGACATTCATATTTCGTAGATCATCGCGTATGCAGATCAGCCGCTTTCCTCCCTTCCAGGAAGCAAGACAAACTCGCAAATCATGACCAAGGGTTGAACCGGTCCAGGAAATAAACGCTTAAGTGGTGTAGAAGAAGTCAGGACGCTCATCGCCCATCATCTCAATCTCTTCCTGAGTCTTGTTGTGCATCCAATGGTCGCGCTTGCCCTCCTTGCGCAGCCTGTTCTCGCGCTTGAGCATGAAATGCATGAAGACAGTTCCACCAAAGAGGAAGAGGAACTGGTACGCGAGCACGATTCCATGGCCAGTCCAGTACCTTGGCTTCTCCTTCTGTGAGTAGATGTTGGAAGATACGACACCGTTCATGTTACCCCAGCCAACCACGACACCAACCATGACACCACGCTTCAGCGAGCCTTCGACGTTGTTGGACGCCCAGGTGAGAGTGTTGGAGACGGTAGGGTAGATACCGACGGCACCAAGGAAGGTACCTGCGTATTGTACGTGAACGTTGTCGGTGGCCAGAAGCATAGCGAAACCGAGGCAGCCAATGAGGGCGATAACCATGTTGCAGTAACCACGCCACTTGGTGCGGTCTGCGATGAAACCGACGGCAACAGTCACGGCGGCAGCCACAGCGTAGGGAGGTACGGACATGAGCTGAGCCTTGGTTCCGGTATAGCCCATACCGAGCAGAATGGTGGGAAGGAAAAGCGAGAAGCAGTAAAGTGGGCAAAGGCATCCCATGTAGATGACGGCGTAACCCCAGGTCTTCCAGTCCTTGAGCGCAGCATAGACGTGGCGACGGTCGATGTGGCCAACAGTGGCCCGAGACTGGCCATCAGCACGCAGACGACGGAGAGCACGAAGCTTCTCGTCAGCAGTGAGGAAAGACGCGGTATCTGGGAAGTCGAATGTCATCCACCAACAAACGACACCAACAGCAACAGTCATGAGACCCTCAATGATAAAGATCCAGCGCCATCCCTCATAGCCGGCAGTTCCGTGCATCTGGGTGATGGCAGCAGCCAGGAGACCACCGAAGGAACCAGCCAAAGCCGCAGCGGAGAAGAACAGAGCAGCGCGGAGACCAAGCTCCTGCCTCCTGTACCAACACGAAAGGTAGTAGTTGACTATGCGATTTATTAGCTGACGTTCACGGAGTTTTCCGTAGCGTAAACTTACCACCTGGGAACAGACCAGCCTCAGCGATGCCGAGGAACCAACGGCAAGCAAGGAGACCGGCTTTGTTCTGAACCACTCCCATCAGGGTCATGATCGCGCCCCACAAGAGGATGATAACGGTGAAGAAGACGCGAGGCGACCACTTCTTGATCAAGATATTGGTCAGAGGCTCGAAACCAGCATAGGAAATGAAGAAGATCGTCAGGGCGTTGTTATAGTCACGTCCACCCATGTGCAAGTCAGGCTCCATCTTCGCAACACGGGCGTTACCGATGTTGGTGCGGTCCAAGAAACTGCAAATCGTTAAGCAAGAGTCGGCCCGTCATTGGATAGACACACTTACGACAGGAGGTAAAGGAGAGAAAGCCATGGAATCAGCCAGAGATCCATCTTCCAGACGAGCGCGCGATCCTGGGTGGCGTCAGTAAGAGCAGGACAAAGAGATATCATCAAGGGAGAAGACCTACCAACCTGGCTCGCTCCTCGTCGCTCTTACCAGCATCTGGATCAGGAAGGTCATCGTAATCGCCGACACCGTTGGAGCTGGAGTCAGAGTTGTCGTTGTAAACGGCAGCCGACTTCTCGTTGTCTGAACGGACAGTAGGGTCAGTGACCTCAAGGTCTTTGGCGAGGTCCTTCTCAACACCCATGTTGATTGATGATAAGAGAGGGGCAGAAGTCTTGTGGTGCACAATCAGAGGACACTTCTTGAGGGGCGCCCGGGGTCTCTATATGTACTCGCAGTGCTCACCCACCGTTTCTAAAAGGTGCAGGTCAATCACTATGAACAAGGGTAGTGCCGTACTAGCGCGTCACTGGACCCGGTCCCCATGGGGGCGGTTGGACAAGAAGCGGCGCTGGGGGGATCCTGCTTGGCCCCTCTACACAGTGCGTCCGAGCGTGGCGGAGTGAGATTGCGAAGACAAGTGAGAAGCCCCGAGCTATTGGAAGACGCAGAGAATGGTTACACCGTGGCACTTGCATTTGTCAAACCTGTCGCACGCGGCTCCGGACTCAGCGAGACGGTTTACCCTTTTGTCCAGCAATATCTACACCAATCGCGCTGTGGTAGCTTGTACTGGTTCTAGTTTCCTTCAACAGTCTTCCTCCAGAAGCGCGTACCGGTACCTCAACGGCCGATTAGCAACCGCACTCGCATTGTCAATTGTGCCAGATATCTTCCTTTGGTACTGGTTACGTCGGGCCAAGAGCATGCATCAGGTAAGTGTTGGGTTCTCGAACCCCCGAGATGGCGTTGTGGTCGAGGCTGGGCGCCTTTCACGCGGCCAGCAATCTCTCGAAAAAAAGCCACCCAAGACCTTGGCACCACGCCTTCACAGGCCCAAGAAGCACGCAGATACGGATGGAGCCTGTATGGAACGAGGGTGCATCTTCACCCGGCAGGGGATCGAAGCTTTGCCAAAGCGCCTCTGACCGTGTCGCACCGAACGCCCATTCTTGTGCGACGTGTGCCAATTTTGCATTTTGACTTTCTTCGCGATTGTCGATGGACTGAACTCATGCCGCAGATCTCTCACACATTGCTTCCCCCGCGTCCCCCAGGTGCGGAGCGTGGAATCCCACTTAGCTTGGCCCACAGTGGGGTCTGGCCATTCAGTAGTGTTCCCCCGCGTTCGGCGGGCCCGCCGTGGAAGGAGCGTGCACAATTTCCCCAGACAACACTACTGTGAGGCAACATAGGTAGGTACAGTAATCAACAACTGGCCTTGTGCTAGGGTCAGCCTGTTCCGCTACCGGAAGGCTGTGTGCGGTTAGAAGCCACCGCTGACGGGCGCACTGAGCAAGCAACAACATCGGATAAAAGGAGCACTACCGCGCTGCGATTCGCTCGCAAATCGGCCATGGCGCCTAAGCCCAGCGGGACAAAGGGAACGATGATCCGCGGCTTCTCAAACATGTCGCCTGTCTCGTTTTAGGTAGAGTAATTTACCCACCCCTGTTTCTATGCTTCTACGGTCTACGCGTACTGTCGTGGGTGTCCCGGCGTACCTACCGTTTGCATTCCGCTCTGTTCACACTTCACAGTGATCACACGTACGGGATAGCGCGGGTCATAACCGTCCGTACGGATCGGTGTTTGTCTGACAGGCGCAATACATGGGTCACCGAAACCTGGGCTTTAGATTCGCTGTTACAATTTCTACCACTGGCTGTGTCGAGCTGCCAAGCACAACACACACGTGGCCGCCTGCCGCCCTAGTCTGCATCATGTTCGTGCTTACCACCGAAGGCGCACACTCTGTCATGCTGGCCTACACTTGCGTGCTGGCGTCTTCTGTCATTCGGTTTGTCATTGTCGCGAGCCAGCCCTCCTGCCGTTGAAGTTGAGTCGAAGGCAAGACTTGGCCATTGAATAAACTACCGATACCAAGCCCTCCACCATTGCCAAGATACCGATCCAGTGTAAGATGCGCCGACAGTGCTGTGCACCAGCCGATACGACATATGCCGAATCCATGGCAAAGAACGCCCTGTCGCGTGGTGCCGCTATTTCGATGCACGCAATCGTGACTTCTTCGTTTTCTAATCTCTGGGCGCTGGAACTTGATCCGCTCGACCGGGCGACTGCAAGTTCATCAATAACAAATCATTATCGAGCGTTGTGCCAGGTCCAGAGATCTGGATCTGGAGCCGCCGTTGAAAATCTATTGATGCAACCCTGACAGCCTGATTACGAGCAACGTGCTTCCAATGCGCCCGGGTAAGTTTCAGAATAGCGCTCGCAGGCAAATTGAATTATCGAAGCCACTCATGCAGTAAGGATATTGTTGCAAGGTAAGCATCTCGGTTGGGTATGTGGTAAGGCCAACACCCCATACCGCCTCGGTCTGCTGTCATGCGCGCTTACGAGCACGGAGCAGTTTTGGGCCCCCCTGGCTTGTCAGAGGGCGGCATTGTTGTTTGTGAAGTGGTGTGCTACCCCAGCTTCTGACCCCTTCCGAGATGACCGGAACCGAAACAAAGGACCATCCGTGTGCACGGCTCTGGAAGAAAAGGGTCTCTCCGCGCCGTAATCTCTTGCAATGAGATTGTGGGATTGCTGCGGGAAGACAGAAGGATGCCGTGAAGGACGTGGACGATGCAGGGGCAGGTCGCACACTGCTTTAGGCACACGGTAAGGCGATCAATCAATTTTCGTAGCATGGGCTTGTGCTTGAGTCAACGCATCTTGTGGTTCATTGTTGTGCGCTCTGTTGGGCTGTTAAGCCTCCTTTCTAAATCTCTCCTCTACACACAAACATCCATTCTCGCAACGCTGGGGTCGTGGTCGGAGACTTGCTCAGAGTATGAGACCCACGTGGTGAGATGGACATGCTCGTACTTGGCCTTGCTTGTCAGGCTCGGCGAGATGAACATGTGGTCGAGCTGCTGGGCGTTCATATCGAAGAGGTACGTGTAGCGCTCCAACTCATCAATCTTAGCCACAGCGTCCATGTCCTTCAGTCCCGAAAGCTTGACATATTCCTTCAGTGGCTCAACGAACGTGAACTCGTTGAAGTCGCCAGCCGTGATGATGTGGGCGTTCTTGTCCTTGCTAAGAATTTCCTGTAAAGACCGTCAGCCGCTGCTAGGTACAACTTGCGGTGTCGAACTCGCTAAAGCATGGCCCTTTCGTGCGAACAGTGGCGTTCTGTACTACCGCGGCTCAAACAGACCGCATCAAGCAGACTGCAGCCTCCCCGCAGAGTACGGGCTTGGATATTCTTAGGAACTTCTGGAACTCACCTTGACAAAGCTCGCAGTTAGCGTAGCCTGTGCTAGCCTGTTATCGATTCCGCCGTTGACGGGAGGTCGGGCATCGCCCATGATACTGCTGCTTCCTCCCTTCGATCCGAAGTGAACGTTAATGGTAAAGAAGTTACCAGAGACCTGGCCCTTCTTTCCAATGACCTCCCACTGGGCAACAAGAGGCTTACGGCTTGCTGTCCATGCTGCGTTTGCAGGATCAATACGACCTGGGTTGTAGCTAAGAGAAGGACCAGCCAGAACTTCGGCCTTGTCCAAAGAGCCGCCTGGGTTGGCCTTGTAGAGGCGCACGAGCGAAGATTTGTAGAGATACGCCACGCGGATGTTACCACCGGGCGCACCTCCGTCCTTACCGTCGACTGGTGCAATGTCAACAAAGGTGTAGTTCGGACCTCCTGCCGCGGTGATGGCCTTGGTAAGAGTGCTCATTGTAACATTGGCAGATACGACTAGACTAATGTTAGCGTGGGGTCAAGGTGGACATATAGGTACTGTCGGCCGCGCATTGCGGCGGAGAGGAATCGGCATCGGTTGTTGGGACTCACCTCCATTGTTCGTCACGCCGTTATCGTCCTGGACTTCTTGAATGAAGACAATATCGGGGCTCTTCAGGTAATCCACGATCTGCTCGGCGACGTGAGGAAGGTGATCCGATGTTGGCGCCAAGTTCTCCACGTTGTATGCACCGAAGGTGATACCACCGCAGTCATTCTTGGAGTCCAGCTTGGTGGGCTTGGGGGTGAGGGGCTTCTTCGATCCTGTAATCTTCAGAGCGGTCGAAGGCAGGATGCGGTAGTAGCCAAAGGCGTAGGTGACCACACCTGTGATTTCCTCGAGACTGTCACCCATGCGAGCCTCCGTGGGGTTCTTGGTACCATCAAGCGGTGTGCCGATGATGATAGCTTCTGGGTTGGCATCCTTGTCGGTTGTGGTCAGACCATCGCGATCGTTGGTTCCAGTAACCTTCCAGCTTCCGGCAACCCAGGTGTCACCGTACTGATTAGGCTTTGTGAGCGCCCTCGCCTTCTTGACGGTCACAAGCTCACCCGTCAGGCTCTCCCAGAAGTCAAGACCGAATTTCTTTGGCTCGAGAATTGGGTTTGCAACGCTGATCTGGGACTTGTTGTTCGGCACAGCAAAGACATCGCCACCATCCAGGCTGCTGTACTGCTCAGTAGGCGGGTTGCCGGTGTCCTTGCCAATCACCAACGGTGACACTTGGTTTCCCTTGCTAACAACCTGTCCCAGGACCGGGTTCGAGATCTGCGTCAAGAAGATGTAGTCCTTGTTGCTACGATACTCGGTCACCTTGCCACCGAGAGTGATGGCATCGCCAACTGTCAAGTTGGCGCCAAATGTTCGCCCATAGACGTACACAGACTCCGAGGTGCGGTCGTCACGGTCAGGCGTAGTCGAGCGGATCCAAAGACCGTCCGGGCCCTTTGCGGTAATGACACCGGTCACGTTTGACACAGTCTGGTCCTTCAATGGCGATATGAATTTGTTGCCATTGATTTCAGCGATGGTGGTAGCGGAAGAGACGGCAAGCGAAGCCGCGAGGGCGATCAAGCGAGTGACAGGTGCCATTGTGCTGATACGCGTAGTCCACGACTACAATTGATCTACAGCGAGCCCTGCTCTTATACAAAATCTCTTTCCGCGGTCACTTCCACGCGCCACAGCTAGATTACCGCCCAGCAACCAGGGTCGCGACGAGCATCGCCATGTGAACCCGCACGCCTAACTTGTTCCTGGCATCTGCACCGTAAATCTGGCTCTTTGCCTATGATAGCAGGAGAAGGTCAATCGTCGGAGTCGAGCGAAGCTGTCCGCTGCTTGGCGCTGCCGTGCGCGTCGACGCGTGCATGGTCTGATAGGCCAGGAGATACCGAGGACTTCACCAGATTTGGAAGGTGGACAGAAGCGGAGATTGGGCGGCGAAGACCGCACAAGCGGCTGATGAACCTTCCTGATTATCCAAAGATACGCTCGAGATAACACACGTGCGGTGTGGATAGAAGCCCTGAAGACGCGAGTTTAAGGAGAAGACTGGTGCAAGTAGCTGAAGTGGCGGAAGCCACGGATCCTTCCACCAATGACGGCTCCGCACGTGCGATCACAATTGTTTAGAGAATGGCAATGCCGCTGATGCTGTATCGACTTGCAAGTTTATGATTATAGTGAGTTGTACACGTTGGGGACACCTATTTCGATTTATTGTGTGGAATAAACATCTGTATCAAAGCCTTGAGTAGTCACGTGGATTCTGCTCAGGTAGGATCGCGATATTGTTCAACGCTCTTTCCATCACAGCTCAATTAATGCTTTTTTCGTACTATAACGTACCTCACGACGACTATGGTCCATAATTTCAGCAGGAACTGAGCAGACGTACATTATCACGTTTCCCGCTCCTCGTCGCATGCTTTGATGGCGGGAGTCGTTCGGTCGTAAGTCACTCGAATCTGATACAAGCCGAGTCTCTTGGGCACGTCAAGCTGGAACAGGCAGATGGACTTCTTTGTAGTACCTCTAATGCAGTCACCCAGAGATCTGTACCTTCACGCAAACGAACATTAACAAGCTTCAATACTGTCCAGGCCACCATCGAGCAGCCATACATTGATTTGATCTGGAGCCAACACCGACCTTTCCAAAAGTCCCCTGAGCGCCGAGAAGACTGCTGTCCGAATGTTCGCTTTTGTAAAGAAACCTCGTTGCTGTCAGGAGAAGAACAAACGAATTGGCTCGCGATGTCATCGTTCATAATACCGCCGAGCGCCTCCTCCACTTGCCGAGATCTGCAAATCTAACGTTTACAAACCACTACACGCTCGCGACTTGGAAGATCTCTCTACCGGTGCGGATAACGTCATGCGCTCTGCGCACAAGCACATTGAGCAGCAATATCAAGCTTTGCTGCTCTACCTCGTATTGGGGACGCGTTAGGATGTATCCCGCAGGCTCACCCGCTCATGCATGACTCGCGTTGCGGGGCCCCAGACTTTCTGAGTTCAACGCTAGCCTTATGGAATGAATTTTGCGATATGGATGAGCGTTTCTCCAGCCAAGGATGAATGTTACCGTAGAGCGCAGATCGTGTGCGAAATACCATGGTATAAAATGTCAATAAGCGCAAGTCCTGCGCACATCATGTGCTGCTCAGACGAGAGATCTCAAGATGTCGCTCTCCAAGATCACCACGACCGTTGCTCTGCTGTCAACGTTGACTCAATGCCACCCGACCGGTCCAAAACACAAAGATCTTTTGGTGGGCACCAACACCTTCTCTGTCCAAGGCGTTTCCTGGCCAAATACAACCGGTGTCTCTTTCTGGGGTAACATCCCCTACGCTGAACCGCCTATCGACTCCCTCCGTTTCCGCCCACCTGTCACCAAGCGTGCCGTCAACCACACTATCGATGGGTCGTGGTTTGGCCCCTCATGCATTCAGTACAGCAATGGGCAGAAGACGGTCTACAGCGAGTACCTTACTGGATTTCTTCTTAGCCCAGGCCAGCAACAGAGCGAAGACTGTCTGACACTGAATGTCTGGGCGCCTGCTGAGATAAAAAAGAATGAGAAGTTGCCCGTCATGATATGGATTCACGGCGGAGGATTCACATCAGGTGGCAGCGCGAGTCCATACAAGTATGGCGACCGCCTCGCCAAAGACCAAAATGTCATCGTCGTAGCTATGAAGTACGCTCCCTACCCCCTTTCACATATTAAAACACCATACTCACAACCTCAGCTACCGCCTCAACATTTTCGGCTACCCCAACGCCCCCGCCCTCCGTGGCCTCGATCTGAACCCTGGGCTCCTCGACCAACGCAAAGCCGTCGAATGGACCCATGCCAACATCGCCTCATTCGGCGGCAACCCAGACCGGATGATCCTCTTCGGCCAATCCGCAGGCGGCATGGCCGTCGACAAGTACAGCTACGCGTACCCCGAAGACCCCATCGTGCGCGGCTTCATCGCGCAATCAGGCACCGCCTTAGGCGGCTCGTCGAGCGACACTTCCGGCTCGAACTTCACCTATCTCGCCAGCCGCGTCGGATGCAACTCAACCGACAACGACGAGGTATTCGCGTGCATGCAAACTGCCAACGCTACGGCCATCATCGACGTCCTGAACAAGTACAACGCGACCCAAAACGCAGGCCGCAGCCTCTCCTTCAACCCGGCCGCAGACAACGCTACCAGCTTCTCCAACTACACCGACCTCGCCCTGCGCGGCCGCTTCGCTCGCCTCCCCACCATCTTCGCCCAGGTCAACAACGAAGGCGCCTCGCTGGTGCCTTATAACCCGGCGGGCCCCAATCAAACCGCCGTCGACGCTTTCACAAGGAGCATTGCTACCTGCCCTCAAGCGAAGGGGGCTGTGTACGTCCTCCCTATCCTACCCTACCCCTCCCCTCCTATCTATCCTCCCACAGTCCTAACGAAGCAACAGCGCACGCAAATCCTTCAACGTCCCCATCTACCGCACCCGCTACTTCGGCACGTACCCCAATCTCAACCCGCTCCCCTGGCTGGGCGCCTACCACTCCTCGGACATTCCAATGGTGTTCGGGACCTCGGACTACCTGGGCCCGGACACGGACGCGGAGAAATCGACGTCCAAGTACATGCAGGACGCGTGGGCGGCGTTTGCGCGGGACCCGCAGCGCGGGTTGGTGGGAGAGTGGCCGTTGTATGATCCCGAGTCCGAAACGCTTGTGAAGTTGGGTGTGGAGGGGCAGAGTGGGAAGGTGCTTGGGAAGGGGGATGAGTTCGACGGAGGGTGTTAATGTTTCTTCAATTCACGGAGGCGGGTGTGGTGAGCAATGAATGAAAGGAAGTGGCATTATCATAATCAACTATACATACCCTATTTATGTATATATGTGTATACACACGACAAACTCAAGTCTGCTAAACTTTGAAGACGGGGCTCTTCATTACCTCCAACGACTGCTTGCCCAGCGCCTGTCCCCTCGCCCCACTCAGCGTGATGTTGTACTCGATGAGGTAGTCCTCGAAGACTCCATACGCCGACTTATCCGTCTGACACACTGTGCCCGCGTCAGGCAGCTTACCCTCGATAAAGTAGTCAGCCATAGCCTTGGTCGTGCACTTCGACGGATGGTTCTTAACGCCATGCCCATGCCCGTTCTGCACCAACAGCCTGCTTCCAGGGAAATTTGCCGAAGCCTCGTACGCGCTGCTAAGCGGGGTAATCGGGTCATGGTTGCCATTGACGAAGAGGATAGGGAAGGAGGTGTTGATAGCAGTGAAGGGGCCAGTAAAGCGCTCCTTCGCGTCGAACTTCCACTGCGCGCACGGCCAGATCTGCGGGCCGAAGCCGTCGGCGAAAGTGCCGGCTGCGGCAGCGGCTTGGATCCAGGAGTACATGTCCTGCGGAGAGGAGGCGCGGAAGGCACCATCGCTGCAGGCGATGCCGTGGAAGGCGTTGATTCCGAGACTCCAGGGGATTTCGGGGACGGAAGGTTCGAAGGTGGAGGACAGGAGAGCGAAGGCTGATTCCCAGTCGCGGCGGAGCGCGATGTCGATGATGGTGTAGAGAGTGCCGAATTGAGCGGGTTGGTAGGCTAGACCGAGAGTGACCTCTTTGAGGAGGAGGTAGGCTGGGATGCCGCCGGGTTGGTACCAGGGCGCGGGAGTGAAGTTGGCGGGCAGATAGATGGGGTCATTAATGAGCTCCTGGAAGACCTTGGCGTACTCGAGGTGCAAGTCCTCGGCCGTCGTGTCCGGGCCTGTGAAATTGGCGATGGGACAGAGCACAGGGCCGATTTTGACACACTCCTCGAAGAAGTTCACGACTGCACGCTCAGTGTCACGGGTCACACTGACCCACTGTCCGGTCGTGTAATCTTCCAAGCGCAGGGTGCTGTCGAGCAGAAGACGCTCGATACGGTCCGGGAACATGCCGGCGAATGTCTGTCCAAGGACTGTACCGTATGAGATTCCCCAGTACTGCAGCTTCTCCTCACCAAGGGCATCGATGATCTCGATCATATCGCGTGCAACGAAGGGGGTACCGATGTAAGGACCGATGTCTGCCATTCCGGGCGTATTCGCGCACTCTTCGGCAAAGATCCCAGCGTCGTCCCATTGCTTGTTGACGAGCCGAGAATACATGTCACTGATGGGAATTGTGTGGTTGTATTCACCACGCTTGGTTTTGGGCGCTGTGGTGTTGGATGGAATACAGAAGAAAGGAATAGTCCTTCCTGTACCACTGCAATCGTTAGCACCTCGTCACTCCAAAAGCTTTCAAAGAAACCTACCGAGGATCGAAACCGATAACATCGTGGTGGCCGCCCAAGTCATCACGGTATGACGGCCCCTCCATAGCGATCCAGTCAACACCACTTCCGCCAGGACCACCAGGGTTGGTCAAGATACTCCCCAAGAAGGGCTCCTTGGTTGCCTTAACCCTGATCAATTGCAGATTGATGGTCTTGCCATTATCTGACTCGGTGTAGTCAAGAGGCACAGGCAGTGTTGCGCAGAAAAGAGGCTCCTTGTGTCTATTGATTATCTCCTGCTCGGAGTTAGGGAAGTCGAGATCGCAAGGCTTCCATTCTAACCCAGTCGTGTTGGGCTTGCTGTAGTCAGTCGGGTATGCCAACCCAGAAGATATGAGCAGCGAAGTTGCAAGTATCTTTCCGATCATGATGAGAAGAGGGAGAAGAGGCACCGAAGGATGGTTGGATGGTGAACATGTTCGCGACACTACTGTATTTAAGTATCTCGCACAACACGCACAGCCGTGGTGATCGAAGCCGCATTTCGTATTCTTAGACTTCCTGCTGACTGTGGAAGTCTTGGCCCACGATTTGTCTTGGGTAGGTTTAGGCGCAAATGCGCCTTGATGTGGCAGTGTGGTTTGCCTGACGCCGACTCGCCGAAGAGAAGTACATCCAGCGCACCAGGCTTTCGATTGGCTCAAGTCCGGACACTCTGCGGGTGACAGCACTCACCGGCTACCCGTGGTCTTACATTATACCTTTTCGGGGCGCAGTTCGAGGTATGTCACTGGTCTGGGTGCCTAGTCGGTGAACAGGTCTGAACTACCCACAATACCCGAACAGGTTTAGTGGTTTTGTTGTGGATGACAAAGGCCTTGTTATCCTTGCGGAATCGCAGCATGTTGCTGACCGCAGGTCTAATTTGCATTATGGCCCCAATTTTCTTCCGAACGTGCGCCTTGTTCTCCTCCGACTCGTGGATCGCCCATGACGTGAGGCGCATCCATCGCGCATCCTTTGCAGAAGCAAGAGAGGTAGCTAAGCAATGCCAACTTATTACTAGATTGAGATAGCGCCGCACAGCCGCGTACCAAAGTCACTGCATCGGTTGCGCGCCCCATTTCGCTGACCGGCTGCGCCATCTCATCTATCGCAATGTACGGTTTGCTGCATTCGTGTACTGCAAGCGAACGTCCTCGCTTCGACAACAATGCCTTGTCACAGCCTCGTAAGGAATTCAGGTCCCATTTGCTGGCTGCTCGTACTTCACACCGTCGACAATTGTCACGAGAGTCCCGTTGGCTTCGAAAATGTTGGTCATCGCATCAATCTGGAGATGAAATCCGCCTGCGCCTGTCCTTTTGGTGCCTGTGATCGCATCGCCTCGCGTCTGGACGATGTCTGAATACCAATCCAGTTTGTTTTCCCAGACTTGTGGAGGCTTGACAGATACCGTGACATCTTCGTAGCCATTGAGCGCATGCTCGCCATCATCTGAGTAGTCTGTGTAGTTGACCACAACGCGGTCAATCTTTGTGTCCCCCGAGAATTGTACCGTTGCATGTCCAAACGCTTTGCCATTGAGCGTGTAGTTACCAGGTGGAACGACTAAAGGAGACGAAGGCAACTTGCCAGGTGTGAATGGCGTTGCCCAGGGCAAGTAATCCGGGACCTCATACACCTGTTTGGGCGCTGCAGGTTTCCTCTCACGAAACGTCGCGAGCATCACGCGGTACTCTCTTCCGCCCTGCGCCGTCGACTTTGGACACTTCAAAGGATTCGCCCCACCGCAAGCTGGTGCACTGACGAGCGCCTGCCAGTACACGACTTTCGTACCGTCAAATGAGAATGCTGGGTCAGCACGGCCATTCCAGTTTGGGTCGTTGATGCTGCCAGGACTTCCATCCCCATCAGCATTGATCTGCTGTCCAAAATACTCCCCACGATCACCATGCCGATCAACGAGAATAGGCTGAAAGAACCGCCTCGCACCATTATTCCTAGTGCTTGCCGCTGCTGTTACTGCAATGACATCGATCAGTGGCGGTATCCCTCGTAAACCTGCCATCCACATTTGCCTGTTACTTCCTCGTGTATCCATGGTGACGAACCACTGGTCGTCCGCCGAGATCGCGATAGGATCTGCATACTCAGGATGACTAGTCAGACGTCGCACAGCTCCTGTTTGTATGTGCACAGCGTAGAGATCGATGTTCGTAGACTCAGAAGGATATCCGATGTATGTTATTTCGTCTCCTGAGCCGCTGAAGCCTCGCAGCTCGCCGACAGTGATGGCATTCGGGGATATGTCGAGATGCGTGCCATTGGTTGTAATAGGTGAATTGCGTGTAAAATCGACTAGGATATTAACATTGACCAGATCGTAACGGGGTACATTAGGTCCCTCGTCATTTGGCGCAGCGTTGAAATGGAGACGCCCGAAGTACGCAAATTGGCCGCCCATGGTGAACGCACTCCAACCGATGTGAGTATCGTCTGGATGAACACGCATCTCTCTGGGGTTGCTATCAACTTCTGGCCAATGGATGGGATAGATACGTGTACGGTCTGGCGTACAAGAGTCGCTGCTCAATTGCTCGCCACTGCAGTCAAGTATATTGCGGCCCCAAATTGCTCTGGTGCCATCGCGAAACACGTGTGGGTAGTCATGCTCTGGCTTCGATTTCTGAGCGTTCTCACTCGGCACACCGCAACTGAGACACTTCCATGCGTCGCCGTTGGTAAACTTGGTCCCATCTGTTTTGAGAAGAACCAATTGCTCACCAGTGTAAGCGCTCGCAGGATGAGGGGGAGCTGGAGCACCAACGAAGTCCACATTTATAATCACATGATTCCCGTCCGGAGTGAAGTCGCCTGCCTGGAACTTTTGTTTTTGCAAGTCGCGCGCAATGCAGCCAGTTGAGTGGGGATTGACGTCGATCGAACATGCTCCAGGTACGTGGCTCGGAGCGACAGGTGGCAAAGGTATTTCAACAATCTCTACAGGCTCCGGCGAGGGTGGTAGAGGAACGGAATCCTGGGAGTGGTGGTCGTAGTAAACCGCAGGGTCGACCGCTTGTTGAATCAGACCTTGATTTGCAGTGACGGTCGCAGAAGTAAAGCTCTGGACGATCAAGGCAAATGTAATAGAGCGCATAGCGCTTCTTGTTTCCTGGAGCCACATGTATTTACAAGCACTCTGCTTGTGTTCCTGAGGTCCAGGTCTTGCAACGACAAGTCTTCTTCGGGAGGTGAAGCGTTGAGACCGGACAGGGTGTGGGTGAATCTGTGGACCAAGCCGTTACATGCGCTCACATGCTAGGTGAGATATGAGGTTCGACTTGAAGTCACTGTAGTAGTTATGATTGATACGAAGTGAAGGATGCAGACTTCAAATCGTTGTAGAAAGCACCGCAGGTGCTAGTGTCTGGAAAGGGTTTAGTGTCGATACCGTATAGCGTATAGCATCGTATGTCTGGCTCTTAAATACGGCGTGAACACACTGGCGCGTTGCACGACGAAGCTAGGAGCAACTTTCCACTTATCCATGGAGATGGGCTACCTAGCTGCCGGCGTAGACTCGCCCCATTCGCGCGACGTGGCGACCTTGCTCAACTAAGTTAAAATGGTTAATACACACAGCATCTACCTAGAAACGTAGCGTTTTATCGTCATCGCTGATCGACATTAACGCCTGATACAAATTGTTCGAGATGCTGAGGGTTAGAGTTCCTTTAGGGATTGCGCCACCCCCTTCATCACGTAAAGTTCTTGCGTTGTGTCGTTGCGTACGACCACGTATCGTACACAGGTCCGTAGCTTTGTCGGTCTTCAGAAAGGTCGTCGGTCAATATTGTATCCGCTTGCCCTGGCAACAAGTACAGAACATGACTGCGGTCTGAGTGATGTAATGAATCATGAGTATACAACATCTTGACTGCCAAGGGTGAGATGAGACGGCCTTTCAAGCGTCAAAGGCTGCGGTTTCATATCGAAAGGCTGCACATATAGAGGGCGGGTATGCTAAGCCTGTGCAGGTCAGCCAATTACGAGCGCCAGGGCGAGGCAGGTCGAGTCGTGAGCGACCCTGTAAGTCAGCAGAGGGATTCAATATGACAGGCGAGGAAGTCTATGCGTGTGGTGTGTTGTTCTCGTTATTATTCGAATGTCGCGTTAATCTATGCGTTTTGTCTATCCATCAAACTGGTGTTCCAGCACGTCTAAGCCTCCTTCTTGGGGACGCCGCCCGGCAGCGTCTGCACCTTCTCCTGGAAGAGCTTCTCAGCACCCTGCCAGACGGGTGTGCTGGCGCGGTCCTTGAGGCCCATCAGGCTGGGCAACAGGGCGTTGCTGAAGGCCTCGGACGACTCGCGCGGCAGAGCAGACGGCAGGTGGTCGATGGAGATGACGGACAGAGCGGGGCCGTTGCCCTCTACGTCAACCTTGACGGTGGGCTTGTCGAAGGTGGTGTTGATATTGTAGATGGGGATGGGGTTGTGGGGGTTGGTGGTGTCGCAGCTGACGTCGCAGACAACGCTGAGCTTGCGGCTGGAGCTCTTGAGGCTCTCGCGATCGACGAAGGGCGGGATGGGCTTGGAGAGGTAAATGCAGTTGACGAAGATGTCCGACTCGATGATCTCGGGGTACGGCCCGTTGCGCTCCTTGGTCTCGGCAAGATCCCACTTCTTGATCTCGCCGCAGCCGACCTTCTCGAGCAGGTCAACGGCACCAGAGCCACAGCGGCCCAGAGCGCCAAGAACCAAGCTGGTGGGCTTGCGGCCAGCAACCTTCTCGCCAGCAGCGACATCGTCCTTGAGCTGGGCGATCAGGTCGCTCTCGGTGTTGTAGTAGCCGCGACCCTCGGTGAAGGTCTCGATGCCAGGAAGGGGCTCGCCGTTAGGGTGGGTGAGCTGCCAGGCCCAGGTCTGGTGTTTGTTAGCATTGGTTCAAGCTGCACTGTACTGTCTGACTAGCACTAGCACTAGCACATGGCTGACTGACCTTGATGGCAAGAGCAGCGCCGGCGAAGCCAGCGTGGTAGCCGAACGCTGCAACGCGCCTGCCCGACTCGTCCTGCAGGAACTCGAGGTCGTAGAGCACACCGCCGCCGCGGGGGAAGCGGGCGAGAACATTCTCCCAGCCGCCCTGCTGCTTGTAGCAGTGGGCAAAGTGCACCATGGTGTGCTCAAGCGGCCAATCCTCCTCGGGCAGCTCCTTGAGGCCAATGATGATGTGATCGCGGGGCGCCTTGGTCCACGAGCCCTCGTCGACGAGTGTGGCGCCGGCATCCTCGAACTCGCTGTCCTTGAAGATGCGCTCGTAGTCTGGGTTGGTGGGGCTGCGCTCGACGTTGATCTTGTAGCCGGCCTCAATCAGCTTCTTGGTTGTTGTGGGGGTGAGGCAGGAGCGGTGCTCGAAAGGCTTGGCCTCAGCGCGGGCGTGCAGAGTAGGGAACGACATGATGGGTGGATGGGTGGGTGTCTTGTGTGGGTGTGAGGAGGTGGGAATGCAATTGAGATATAGATGGATGGTAAATGTGACTCTAAGCTGCTCGGAGCGTGGAGTTCAATGCGGAGCAGATCATCATGACTCCCGCCTTTTTTTCGAGCGCCGTTCTGCACTCCGAGATGACGCTACTGCAGGGCCGCACCGTCCTCCTCCCAAGCATGCAAGGCCGCTGTTCGGCATGGCGAGCTTCAGCCACTGGTCGCTGACGGGCGCTGATGCTTTTCTTCGATGCTCTTGAACAGGCCAATCCGGACGCTCTGATTCCCACCACGCCTCGCCTATGACATAACTGGTCGCTGGTGGGGTCTAGGTAGATTAGCGCACGGGCATGGGCGACTGACCGCAACGGCTGGCGGTGCGGTGCTATGCGGGAGAGGCTTAACCTGTTGTCGTCGGCTAGGGATCGTGAAAAAATACGGCATTGTTAAAGCCGCGGCTCCCTCCAGCTTCTTGCAGCAATTCCCAGGCGTAATGAGTGTGGCGGCGGTAGCATACAGCTCGTCTTCCCATCCTATCTCCACGTTCCGCTGAAGCAGCGGCTGATAGCAAGCGCCCTTGCAGCTCGTGAAGCCTGACAATATGCCGCCCAAGCTCGAAGATGCGCCTGAGAGAGGCCACTCGCGCGACTCGTCGAGTGGCAGCGCCCGTCACGCACACGCGCCTGCAACTCCTAGCCAGCTGAGGCAGGCCCATGCTCCCTCTTCGGACCGCTCGAGCAGCCCAGAAGAGACTATGCACAGCCAGCGCCGCAAGTCCTACTACGCCGACGAGCAGGTGCAGACGGCGGCCAACACTGCTCCTTACGACATCGACATCTCTGCCGCTGGTATCCAGCCTGCCGACAACGACACGCCTGCCTCTGCACCCGCAACCCAAGACTTCGCCGAGACGCCCCAGCACGATGGCATTGTAGAGGTCGATGTCAGTGAGCCGCAGATACGCTCACGCCTGCTCGAGGCAGCCCAGAGAGACGAGTGGAGTTCACGGCCAGGCGTGGGTCGCAACTACGGCAGCTTCGCGGGCAGCATCCACTCAGACCACAGCTACCCAGAGCTGTTGCGCTCGCCTGGAGGAGATGGAGACGATTCAGATGCCACCCGTCCGCTGCTGGGCGCCGGGAGTGGTGGAGACAGGAAGAAGCAAAGTACCACGAGCTGGCTCGCTGAGCTTCACGGCATCAAGAGCCAGCGCATGATGTACCTGCAGTACTACGTCCCTGTTCTCAACTGGACACGCCAGTACAAGTGGCGTTACCTGAAGGGCGATCTAATTGCTGCCATCACTATGGCCTCTTTCTACATCCCCATGGCCCTCTCCTACGCATCCAACTTGGCCCATCTGCCGCCTGTCCACGGTCTCTACAGTTTCGCCATCAATCCGCTCATCTATGGCATCCTAGGTACATGTCCACAGATGATTGTTGGCCCGGAAGCGCCTGGATCCCTACTAGTCGGCGAGATCGTGCGCGAGAACATCAAGAAGGGTGCTTCAGGTGAAGGTGATGGAAGGCTGAATGCTGAGATCGCTGGCATCGTCACATGTATGGCCGGAGGCTTTATCTTTGTGGCTGGACTGTTCCGCCTTGGGTTTTTGGACAACGTACTGAGTCGCCCATTCCTGAGAGGTTTCATCAGTGCCATTGGTGTTGTCATCTTCATTGACCAGCTGATCCCAGAGACTGGTCTCGCACGGCTGGCAGCCAAGCATGTTGCTCACGGCAGCTCTTTGGATAAGCTGGTCTTTCTTGTCAAGAACATCCACCGTGCTCACAAGCTCACATGCGCAATGTCCTTCACCGCATTCGGCATCATCATGTTCTTCCGGTACGGCTTTTGAGGTCATTGTCAATCCATCTTGCTAATAGTCTCTAGCGAATTCAAGAAGCGCCTCCAGCCGCGCTACCCCAACGTCGCCTACATCCCCGATCGCTTCGTCGTAGTCGTCCTCTCTGCAGTCCTCACATGGCACTACCGACTCGACCAACACGGCCTCGCTGTACTGGGTGACGTCAACTCCAGCGGCAGCATCTTCTCTGTGCACTTCCCATTCGATACATCGCACCTGAAATACGTGGGCGATGCCGTCAACACCGGCCTCATCATCGCGCTCCTCGGCTTCTTTGAATCCAGTGTGGCCGCCAAATCCCTCGGCAGCGGCGGCGACTCACAGAAAGACGGCGTCCAGCTCCCTCTCAGCGCGAACCGCGAGCTCATCGCGCTCGGCACCGCCAACATGACCGGCGGCCTCTTCATGGCGCTGCCCGCCTTCGGCGGCTACGGACGCAGTAAAGTCAATGCCAGCACCGGCGGCCTAACGCCCATGTCCAACATCTTCCTCAGCCTCATCACCATCCTCAGCACAATCTTCCTCCTTCCCTACTTCTACTACCTTCCAAAGGGCGTCCTCTGTGCCATGGTCTCCGTTGTCGCCTACTCCCTCGTCGAAGAAGCCCCCCACGACATCAAATTCTTCCTCAAGATTCGCGGCTGGTCCGAACTCCTCCTTATGGGCCTCATCTTCTGGATCACAATCATCTGGGACTTGAAACGCGGCATCGGCGTGGGCATCGGTCTCTCCATCCTCCGCCTGATCAAGCACTCCGTCCGCCCTCGCATCCAAATCCTCGGCCGCGTGCCTGGCACAACAAATCAGTTCGCCAACGCCGAGCACTCCCCCGAGAGCCTCGAATTTGTCGAGGGCTGCCTCATTGTCAAGATCCCTGAACCCCTCACCTTCGCCAACACAGGAAACCTCCGCGCCCGCCTGTCCCGCCTTGAAGACCACGGCACCGGCGCCGCACATCCGGCTCTCCCGCGCATTCGACGCAGAGAGCACAACAAGAACGTCATCTTCGACGTCCACGGCGTGACCTCGCTCGACGGCGCCGGCGCACAGGTCCTCAGCGAGATCGTGGCCGCGTACCGCGCGCGCGACGTGAGGGTATTTTTCTGTCGCGTGCCCCCTGGGAAGAGCGCGGTGTTCCAGCTGTTCGAGAAGAGCGGCATCGTGGACATGTGTGGGGGAATGAAGCATTTCGTGGGCAGCGTGGAGGAGGCGCTGCGCATGGCGGATTTGGAGAGGTTGACTGAGGAGGTCGCGAGTGAGGCGGGGAGTAGTCGTGCGTAAACGACTTGGGCATAGAGTGGCTGTCGAGCTTGTGTAGCTCACTTCAAACCACCCAGTGCAGTGAGAGGAAACTCGCCAACATCGTCGCTTCCCCACTTAAGCACGAGTGTACGACTTACGACATCTGCAAGCAAAGCATCATCATCACCATCATCATCATCATCATCATCATCATCGAAGGCGTTTTAGTTATCTGTAGCAGAAGCTCTTTCTTTACCAGTCATTGTCAGTCACAACACGAGACGTGAGCCTGATTTCTATGCCATGATCGATCTGAGTAAAGTACGACGCCAAATTTTCCCAATATGAGGATCAAGTCTAGGGCATGGGATTAATCTACTTCAAGCAACAGACGACCATGAAGAGCAAACATGTCATTCCTTCAGGTCCTCCGCGGGCATGTGAGAGATGCGCGCCGAGTTACTCCAACCAACACTGTGCAGACTACGCTAACGCAGTGCACCCCCTGCAGCAGCCCAGCCATCTTGGCAACTCTACAACATAGACAATACTCATGTCCATATCCACACTCACGCTCACACCCTGACAACACACCCCTCATCAAAGCACCACCACCACCACCATGCCCCGCACCACCTTCTCCTCCCTCCCCGCAGACATCCTCATCTCCATCCTAACCTCCCTCTCCTCCACCCTCTCCACCCCCCACACCCTTACCTCCTGCGCCCTCGTCTCACACGCCTGGAACAAACACACCACGCCCCTGCTCTACACGCTCATCGCGCTGCGCCCCGCCGCCATCCCGCTGTTCTGCGCCTGCCTCCGTATCTCCTCGTCCTCCTCCAACCACGGACTTCTCATCCGCTCGCTGACCGTGTCGGTGCAGGTGTACGATGATCTGGCTGAGGTAGGGGAGCTGACGCGGGTTTTGCCAGGGCTGGAGGGGCTGCGATGTTTTTCGGTCTGGTGCGAGAGGGGGTGTGCGAGGGAGGTGGAGAGGAGGGTGTTGGGAGCGCTGGTGGCGGCGTTGCCGGGGGGAGTGAGGGGGTTGGAGGTGGATTGCGGGGGGTGTGATGGTGATGGTGGCGATGAGGTGGTGGGAGTCGCAGGTGGAGTAGTAAGTGAAGAGGGACAGCGAGAGGGAGGAGAGAGACATCTCTGCCACATCCTCCGCGCCATACTCCCTCAACTCCACCATCTCCGCCTGCGCATCCGCGTTTGCGAAGCGCTCTTCGCACCGCCGCTCACTCTCCCCCACCTCAGAACCCTCCTTGTGTCCTGCACCCGCACCCGCGCCATCGACATACTGACCTGCCATTCCGCCACCCCTCTCTGGCCACTCGTCACCTCCTCCCTCCTCACTCTGCTCTCCCCCTCCCCATCTTCGTCCGCCACCGCCTCCCCATCGATCCCCCCCACCGCGTCCCTCCACGCATTCACCTCCTCCCCTCTCTTCCACACCCACCTCTCCATCTGGCAAGCCTTCCACCTCGCCAACCTGCGCACCCAAACCACCTCCGCAATGCCCACGCGCGCCGTGTGGGTGGAAGCCATGATCCGCGGCTCCACTGTTCTGCGCCTGCCTTCCGGCGCCGAAGTCATGAGCACGCCTGGCGGCATCGAGCGCGTCGCCGAAGGGCGGATGTGGGTTGAGGGAATCACGGGTTCGCGGGTACCGGTAGGTATTCTGGAGGGGAGGGGGAGAGAAGGCTGGGCGAGGACGTTTGCGGAGAGGGAAATAGGGTTGTTGAAAGGCAGTGCGGTGTGGAGAGGGGAGCATCCGGGGAAGAAGACGACGACGTGGGCGAACGAGGAGAAAGCGGGGAGGTGGTTGGTGGGTGCGGAGGAGAGGAGGGGGGAGAAGGAGCGGTGGTTGGAGGTCAGGGGCGTGAGGGAGGAGACGCCGGTGGGGTGGAGGAGGGTGGGCGAGTTGAGGGATAGCTTGGAGAGGGTGGGTTGATTCATCAAGGTTTCCGCTTTGCTTCCATCGCGTGCCATATCCTTTCCTCGCGGTGTAAGTCGCTCTGTAGCGGTGCCGGTTGGCCGTCGTACCGCCAGCTCAATCCGCCTTCTATCTCAACGATGCAAGGTCGTCGATGTCGAAGTCGAAGTCGTAGTCGTAGCCGTACCCATCCGCAACCACGGGAGGAAGTAAGTAAAGCGCTTGCTCTTCGACTAGGTAGGTAGGTAGACCAGGGAGGTTGAATGTGCAATGATCATCAGCGTCGGAGAGATGGTGGTGAGGTCTGGCACAAGCCAGACTCGGGGTAGGTAGGCTATGGAGTGTTTTTCTTTTCTGCATAAGCTGTTGGGTGTGGAGTAGCGTGTGGGTATGGACGGGTGCAGCATACCTGCCGAGTCTGGCGAAGCGGATGGAGCGGGAGATGGTGGGTGCTGTGAACAGAACGTGGGATGATGGGTCTGGAAGCAGCGAGGAGAGGTGAAGAAGCGTGAGAGGTTTTTTGTGTTTGTTACTCGGAAGCATTGTGCTTCACGCGACGCACATCCAAACATTCTGTGCGGGTGCTGTCTATCTAAGCTGTCAAGATGCCATGATGAAGAACTCTATAATAACATTGGTATGATGGGGCGGCAGAATCAAATCCACTCACCCTACTATCTCAGCGCACGAAACCCACCAGATCCAAACCACGCCTTCCCACTCTTCTACCTCATCCTCGGCGTCCGCCCGACCTCAGGACTCCCCACGCCGACCACACTCCCCCTCCTCCTCTCCCCTACCTCCATAAGCCTGACCTTCCCGATCCCCAACTTGCGCTCGAAGATCCTCATCACCAGCGCCTGCACCGCCCGCTGCAGATCACTCTGCATCTCTGTGCCGAGCAAGCCGACCACAAGCGGCGCGAACACGTCTGCTAACCGTTCGAACTCGCTGTCCGGGAACCCGGCGTATCCGTCCAGCACGGTGACGACAACGGGCCGCCAGGTGACGATGTTGCGCTGCTGCGTCTCCTCGTCGAGCTCGATGTACGACTGCACGATGTCGACGCAGAGCGGGATGAGTGCTTTCTCCGTGTCGGCGCGCGAGGCGGCGCGGTCCGAGGACGAGTCGTGGTACATGCGGAATAGGATCGCGACGTAGACGCTCGCGGAGCCGGATTCTTGCTTGAGGAGATTGGGGGGCTGTTTCATGAAGCCCTCCCTGAATAGTCGGGAGCGCAGGTCGCGGTCCGCGTTGAAGCGTTTGGCGAAGTGGTATGATTTCTTCAGCACGGCCATCAGGCGGAGCAGTTCGTGCGAGGGGATGTGCGAGTAGACGAGTTCGTTGCCGAAGAGCTCTTGAACGGTTTCGATCATGAGGAGTTGCAGGACGCATTTGGTGATGATCTGGTTGAAGAAGCGGCGGCGCGCTGCGGTGACGACAACCGGGGGCTGTTGCATGGTGTCATCAGGGCGGTAATCTTCGAGCTCGGCGGTCTGGCGCGTGGGGACGTCGCCCGTTGTGGGTTCGTTGATGAGTTGGGGCCGATGCGGTGCGTCGAGCCCGTTGATGCCGAGGCCTGTGGAGCCCTCCTCTGGGGGTGGGGAGGATGGGCCGGTCTCGAGGTTGATGTTGGTTGATTCAGCGATCGATCGTGTGTCGTCTGATGTGGTGCGTGTGCCGTTAAGGGGCGTGGACGCGGAGCCGGACGTTGCGGCGGAGAAAAGAGCTGTAGCTTCGGTGCGGTGGAAGAGGTCGACGAAGGCTTTGACGATCTGACTCCAGTGTTCTGGTGTGAACTTTTGGACGTTCTGGAGAATGAGCTGCTGCAGACAGTTGCTGCCAATGCGTGCCAGAGTGTCGTTCTCTTGGCAGATACACAGCGCTAGCAAGTCGAGGAACCGATCAAGCATGTACTCCAGTGAATCGAAGAAGTGAGTGAAGAGCTTGATCATGTTGCGGAGCGCCTGGATCATCGTTGTGGAGAGCCATACAGACAACTCCTCGTGGTTCAGGACTTTGGTCATCTCTGACTTCGACTTCAGGACCATGAAAATCGGGTACAACAGTTGTCGCCAAAGCATATCCCAGAAGTCTTGCGGGAAATTGCTGCCGTAACCAATGAGGGTATCGAACAAGTAACTCAGCGCTCTCGAGCGGACCTCGAGGTCTTCACCGGTCATCAAAACATCATGGAACGCGAACAAGACTGGGAACCAGAACTGTTCTTCCTGCGTCTGTCGAGTGGGCTGTTTGGGTATCGAGGAGCCTACTTCGGACTCTTTCAGGTAGCCAGCGCGGGCTGACAACGAACATTCAGGCGTGCGTAACATCTTGGGAACGGACGATTTGAGCAGCTCAATCGCCTGCAGAGACTTCTTCTGGAATTTGTAGTTCTTCGAGAACTCAGTCAGACAGACGATCAAGTCGGCAAAGGCGCCTTGCGATATAACGACGCCGAACCGTGTGTTGTATACTTGGGTAACGTTTTCGAACGCCAGGTTGACAATGCCCTCTGCTTGGAATTAGTAAATCAAAGGAGGTAAGTAGAGCGCCGACATACCATACGGCTCCCTGCCGGCAACGGTGAAGACACCAAACATGGTCTTCCAGCCAGACCTGATGTTCTCGCCGCGTGCTTGAATCATCTGAATCAGGCAGCGCAGGACCATGTCCTTGACCGAGACGACGCTGGCATTGTTGATGATGTGCTCGAAGGGCTTGAGGAAGTCCTTTTGGAACTTGAATCCAGGAAGCTCCTCGATCTCCATGAACTTCATCGACAACTGCCGCAACGAGTTCAAGGCAAAGTACACAACGTTGGTGTTGGTATGACAACCAACTTCGTTGAAGTGAGCACCCAACACTTGCCAGATGCTCGTCCACTCGAAACGCACACGGGTCATGTTGTACCCACTAATCTCGACCAGTTTCTGCAAACTGTACGTACGCGGCGACTCGCTCTGGCCTGAGGATTGGATCTCCTGCCAACTGACCTGGACTAGTGCCTTGACAAAGTCAACGATCGCCTCACCAGACAGGTTGGCGCTGTTGGTGAAGATGCGATCTACTCCTCTGACGATGTCTGTGGAGCGGCTCTCCTCTGCTACATCCGCTGAGAAATTCACGCTGTTGATGTGCGATTGTCGCCGACGGCCGCCGGGGACGCTGAGGTTTTTCTTCGACTGCGATCCTGTGTTCGACTTCAAGACGTCAGGCACTGCCCGCTCATCGATGCCAGCCGAAATCAGTTGGAAACGATCGAGTTGGGATACACAAGTGAGGATCTCGCGCCAAGATTCCCTCAAGAGGTCACCTTCTGTGTGTGCGACCTCAATCAGCGTCTTCAACGCCTCCATGTTCTTCGCCTTCATCTCGCTCAGGTTGTAGAGGTTTGTAAACCTGGCCAGGAATGACACGAACGCCTGGCGAGCATCCTCTACATCGAAAAGACAGGATATCCGGATGGCCAGCTTGATGCCCTCGATACACAGGCGCACAATCTCAATGTTGTGATCTTGCGCTTGACCTGAAAGAGCCATCAGGAACGGCATCCAAGTGACTTCAAACATGGGCCCAACGTGCTTCGATGAGACAGCTGGGATGTACTTGGACACAGGCATGCTGGTTGCAGTCCTGCGCTGAGCTCGGAGAAGCTGCTTGTACAGTTGCTCAGTCTTATTGGCCATCGCCTCAGACGCCTGAGCTATAGCCTCTCTTTGGAGGTCGCGAGCACCGCCTGTAAGTGCTTGGCCGATGCTGGCGAGACCAAGGCCTCCAGCGGGCTGCTGAGCAATCAGTCCCTTATCTGCTGCAGCTTCCTGCTCCGTGTTGAGAACAATCTCGTTGTGGGCAATTTCATCGTAGATGCCGCGAAGGTAGTCTTCTGGTAGATCGGCGTTGTCGTTGATACCACGGTTGTTCTTGATGAAATCTTCTGGCGTCATGCGAGGGCCCTTCATCTTCTTGCTGTGCTGGTCGACGTTCAACATGATAACTGAGTACGACAGCACGTAGGCAGTGTCGGCATTGGCGAATGCATTTGGGTTGCCTGTCATGTAACGTTCGGCGAACTTCAACATGAAACGATCGATCTTCTGTGCTTCACCTGGCAGACGGAAACTCTGCAGAAAGCGTCGCAGCGCATCGACGAACCGCGTCTTGGTGAAGTCCATCAGATCGACAAAGGCATGCATGATGGCGATGTTTTCGGCATCAGCTTCTCCGAGGAACTCACCAAGAGCTCCCTTGTCTATCCGATCATTGTCAAGGAAGAATCGGGCGACGTCCTCAGGCGCATCGGAAGCAATGAACCCGTCCTTGATCAGGACCTTGAGACCTTTCTTGGGCTTGTAGTTGAATTGCCGCACTGCGTTCGTCATAGCTGTCTTCCTTTGCTTTGCCTTCTCCAGTGAGTTGTAGTCGTCCTCGGCTAGGGGAGTGGCGGTACCCGAATCACCACCGACGGCAGGTGAGTCAGTAAGCGTTCGCGTGTCCATGGATACTCTCATATCTTCCAGCGATAATCGTGAATCTTGCGGTTGCTGTTTTGTGCTTTCAGGCAGGGACTGCTGGGCCCAATCCACGAGCGACCGCAAAATCTCTACGAGAGCTTCTAGAGACTCTTGCTTCATCGCATAGTCTTGTGGGTATGCACCATCGGCTTCGTTGGCCGATGTCATCGAAACGGTGGTGAGTGAAGGCGGCAAGGTCCCCCGAGTTTGCCAGTCCATCTGCTTGGACTGTTTTTCTCGGTACTCCTGGTATGCCTGCTGTTGCATGGGTGTGATGGTGACGGGGTTGCCGGAGATCTTGGAGAGGTGCTCAACGATACGCTGGTACATGTTGTCGAGGGCGGTACGATCACAGTCGTAGTTCAGGTAGACTTCAACCAAAGCTCTCGGGTCTGCGGCCAGTCGACTGAAGATGGCTAGGACATACTGCTTCTGGAAAGCAGGCGCTGCACGCTTGTCCAGAGTAGCAAGGTAGATCTCTTTTAGGAACACCTCGACTTCCTTCTTCAGCATGACTCGCAGGTACTTGAGCATTTGCCAGAAGATCTCCGCGGCAACCTCGAAAACAGGCTTGACCGAACTGGCTCCATTCCGGCTTAGACTGAGACACAAGTACTGCTTGATGGCCTGCACGAAGCTTGTCGGCTCATCAGCTCCACTCCTGATGGTGGCGTAGGGCGAGACGAAGACGGCGATGTTGTTGTGGAGGATGGTGTGCACCATGTGTAGCGAAAGGAGCTTCGACCTCATGCCTTGCGAGCGCACATCCTGGGCATGGTCGACCGAAAGACCCTTGGTGCTCAGACGACACATGGCACGGAAGACAAGGTAAGCATCCTTGACGAAGATCTCGTCCTCTTCTTCCTCGTCCGAACCACCCTGTGGTGTGGATGCATCTGCGCCAGATACGTGCCGCGAGCCAGACTTGGCCTTTATCCTGGTCACCAATGTCGGGGCGTTGTCGTGTATGCGGTCGTCATTAAAGCTCATGTTGTTCTCGAAGCTCTGGAGCGTAATCTTGGGCCCGGTGTGCATAGCTACCGCTTTGTCGCTTGGCTCCTGTTCCTCGCCCTCGTCACCAGCCTCGCCGTCATCGAGGGTACCTGAGCCGTCGATATCTTGCGAATCCGCCTCCTCTTCCTGCTCCAGGCTCTCGTCCGAGTTGTCCTTTTCATTCAGCGAGGCACGCGACAGGTTGACTCGAGCCTCCTTGACGGCCAGCCTGGCCTTGACACGCTCGAAGACGGTACCAACCATCTGTGTCAGAGCGCCCTGGGCGACTTGCTGGTTCGCACTCGATTTGGACAGCAGGAAGATGTTGTAGGTCAAGCGCACAGCCTTGAGCAGACCAGCTCCGTGCACGACAATCTTGTCGTTGAGGATGGCGGCCAGCAGCGACTTGACAATCTGCAGCTGAACGTCTGGGTGTGTAGCCTCGCCCTGGAAGCAGTCGCATATTGTATCAATGGCTCGCTCGATCAGGGGCGCGCCCTCGCTGTTGTCGGGTTGGGTTTCGGCTGGGACGGAGAAGTACGAGTAGCTGATGAGCTTGCCGATGCAGTCCAGAGCCGTGATGGACACGGGGACGTTGGGGACCTCAGAGGCCAGCTGAAGGGGCTCGAACAGCAGCTCTGGGTTGATGCGCGCCGGGTCGCCCTCGCGCTTGATGGCAGCCAGGGCGGCATTGGTGGCATCGCCGAGCTTCTTGTTCTTGCGGGCGTCTTTGGAGGCGGCAATGGTGTCGAGGGCGGTGCCGACGAAGACGAGGGAGCTGCGGGTGGAGGGTCTGGTGGTTGTGGCGGTGGTTGCGGCGGTCGACTGCGAGTCTGTCCGTGGACGGGCGTCGGCGTGGATGCGCTGGTCGAAGATCTGCTCTGACGAGCGTGGGGCGTCTGCGCCATTGGGGATGTTGAGGGAAGGCGTTGGCGGCGGCTCGAGGTCTGGGGCGCCGTGCGTGGGGACGCTGGTGCTGGCGTTGCTGTCGATGGGCGTCGGCCGCGTGTCTGGGGCTGCGTCTGTCTGTGATTGTGACTGCACCTCTGGCTGGAGCTCTGGCTCTGCATGTGTCTCTGCCTGCGCCTGCAGCTGCGGCTCTGGCTCTGCCTGTGTCTGTGTCTGTGTCTGTGGCCGCGGCCATGTCTCCTCTGTCTGTGCCTCTTGTGCTGCCTCGGCGGCCGCAGCACTGCTCCCGCTCTCCTCGGCCCGTGGTTCTGTAGGCAGCATTTCTTGCTGTGAATTCCCCTCGGCGGCCTGCTGCTCTGCCGGGGGCTCTCTTTGGTGGTGGTCGGCCATGGTGGTGGTTGGTGGGCGGGTGCGTGTGCGTATGCGTATGCGCGATGATGGTCCGGATATTCTGGGATCTACGTATGCAGCCTCGCCGACGGTCGATGGCTGACGCTCAATGGGTGCTCACTTCAGGACGGCTACGCTATTTCTGCTGCACGCATGCTGTGCGCCCTGATCTATGCAGGACTCGAGGGCAATGGGCGTGCTGTCTGCCCCAAATGCATGGGGAGGGGGAGCTGCTCGTGCCTGGTTGAGATGACAAAGTGTCCCTTGCACTACGACGACTATGGTACTACTACCTACGACAGCAGCATCGGCAGCCACAGTGGCTGACGCCGCCCATGTCTCTAGAGCTCCGCGCGCGCCAGCAGGCGGCCGACGCGCGCTTGACCGGGTCGGGCGTTAGCAGCAAGAGAACCTCCCGGCTCCGATTAAACACATTTTGTTGGGCTGAGCCTCTCAACCATCACCTCGCACTGCACCAACCCACCGCGCCGCCGTGTGCCAGAGATCGCCCATCCCGCCCGCCCGTCGCTCCTGCTGCCGACGTTCCCTTCGCTCACCTCCATCGCCCGCCCACCGCGCCCCGTAGCACACGACCTTTGCAGCGCAGCCCCGGCATCCCGACACAATGCCTGCCACCACCATCCTGTCCCGCGCCGGCGCTCAATTGAGCTCGAGGGGGTCCATTGCCCTGCGCGGTGCCTTCCAGAGGTGCGTCTCCATGGCTGCTCATGGCCGGCCAGCTCGTCCAGAGCTTCACGCCCGCCGCAACGAGCACGCCGCAGCTCGCCAGGCGCCCCAGCCAGCCCAGCTAACACGCCCGCAGACGCACTCCCGCTCTCTCCGCCCTCGCCCGCTTCTATGCCTGTGAGCAAGCCCCCCAAACCCGCGCATCCTGTCCAGCAGCCCACTGACGCATTTCTCCGCAGCCTACCCCTCGCACACGGTCGTCAGCATGCCCGCGCTGTCGCCCACCATGACGGCCGGTAACATCGGCGCTTGGCAGAAGAAGGTCGGCGACTCGATAGCCCCCGGTGATGTCCTCGTCGAGATCGAGACAGACAAGGCACAGATGGACTTTGAGTTCCAGGAGGAGGGCACCATCGCCAAGATCCTCCGCGACGCCGGCGAGAAGGACGTCGCTGTCGGCAGCGTGAGTCTGCACCGTCACCTTAGACGCACTATATACGGGAGCTAATATCGATTCCAGCCCATTGCCGTCATGGTCGAGGAGGGCGAGGATGTCTCCGCCTTTGAGAACTTCTCCATCGAGGACGCTGGCGGCGACAAGGGCGCTTCCAAGCCGGCCAAGGAGGGCAACGCCGTCGAGGCCAGCGAGCCCGCCGACACTGGCTCCAAGACAGCACCCCCCAAGCAGGAGTCGGCCCCCGTCTCACAGGAGTCTGACTCGACCGGCGCTCGCCTCGAGACGTCGCTCCAGCGCCAGCCCGCCTACTCGCCCGCCGTCAAGAAGCTCGCGCTCGAGAAGGGCATTGCCCTGAAGAACATCAAGGGCTCCGGCCGTGGCGGTGCCGTCACCAAGGAGGACGTCGAGAAGGCCCAGCCCGGTGTCCCCGCTGCCGCTGGCGCCTCCGCCGCCGCCGCCACATACGAGGACGTCGAGGCCTCGAGCATGCGCAAGGTCATTGCCTCGCGCCTGACCGAGTCGATGCAGCAGAACCCCCACTACTTCGTCGCCTCCAGCATCTCCGTCTCCAAGCTGCTCAAGCTCCGTGAGGCCCTCAACGCCTCGTCCGAGGGCGCCTACAAGCTGTCCGTCAACGACCTGCTCGTCAAGGCCCTCGCCGTTGCCGCCCGCAAGGTCCCCGCCGCCAACTCGTCGTGGCGCGAGATCGACGGCAAGGTCATCATCCGCCAGCACAACGTCGTCGACGTCTCCGTCGCCGTCTCCACCCCCGTCGGCCTCATGACCCCCATCGTCAAGAACGTCAACGGCCTCGGCCTGTCCGCCATCTCCTCGCAGATCAAGGATCTCGGCAAGCGCGCCCGCGACGGCAAGCTCAAGCCCGAGGAGTACCAGGGCGGCTCCATCACCATCTCCAACATGGGCATGAACGCCGCCGTCGAGCGCTTCACCGCCGTCATCAACCCGCCCCAGGCCTGCATCGTCGCCATCGGCACAACAAAGAAGGTCGCCGTCCCCGGCGAGCTCTCCGAGGACGGCACCCCCTCGGTCGAGTGGGACGACCAGATCGTCATCACCGGCTCCTTCGACCACAAGGTCGTCGACGGCGCTGTCGGCGGCGAGTTCATGAAGGAGCTGAAGAAGGCCATTGAGAACCCTCTTGAGCTGCTGTTGTAGACTCGTAATGACTGAGGGGACGATGAGGCGAACGTGTGAAGAGGCGAGGTGGAGATTTCTATACGAGGGAGAGGATTGAGAGAGAGTAGAAGGAAGAATGAGGAGAGTGTGTAACTTTACCCCAGCGGCAGGGGGGGAAATCTCTTGTACAATGAACTTGCGACCTTTTGAGTATTTCAATATCTAGTTGCATAGGGTTGAAGGCATTTTTCGTTTAAATCCCACATGCACCTACCTACCTACCTCGCTCTCGCATCGATCATCGTGAAGGCGCCTTGAACTCTCCATACCATACCTGGCTCTGTCTGTTTGTGCTGTTGTCGCGCTAGCGTGATGAGGATGAGGCTCAAAAAAACAAAGCGTCTGTGCTCCTTCTCGCTCGAGCGATGGATCATGGCACTCACTCCACTCTGGACCACCAAGTGGGGCCAGCACTTCCGACTTCTCCCGGACGGACTTGGTCATGACCACACACTCACTACTAGGTACACAGTAAGTCCACTACCAAGTCCCCTTGCCCCAACTTGCCTGCGTCAACGTCAGCGTCAACATCCAGTGTGTGCGTTGTGTTGTGTTGTGTTGCAAGTATATACCTGCGCGATGAGTGGGTGGGTGGAATGAGCGAAAAAAGAAAGGAAGAGAGAAAGACAGAAACAGGCACGCTGTCAGGGAGATGGAGATGAAGTGCTCGATTAGAGCAGCATCGATGTTTGAGAACTTTTGATGTGATGTGATGTGATGTGATGTATACACACGCCCACGCCCCGACACGACACGACACGACACGACACGCTACAGATTGCCCTAGTCTCGCTGCTTCTCCTTGCGTTCAACTCCAGTTCATTTCATTTCGTCTCATCATACAACCCCCCCCCCCCCCCGCCACTTCACAAACCCAAACAAACAACCAAACAACCACTCAGCTATCCTCTCCACTCCATCTACTGAATATCAAACAACCCCTTCAGCTGAATCAACAGCTTCCACTCCTCCTGCGAGACGTCGTTGCGGAAGAACTCCTTGAGCGTGTCGATGCTCTTCCTGCTGATGGCGCTGTAGAGCGTGTCCGACTCTTCCAGGTGGCGGCCGTACATGGGCTGGTTGTTGCCTTCGATCTTGACGGCGACCGACGGCTGGCCCTTTTTGCACACGGCGATTTGCTTGTGGTCGCGCTCGATGGAGGTTCTGCATGATGAGGTTAGTGGGGGGGGGGGGGGTTCTTGTGGAGGGAGGGGGGATCGTAGGGTAGGAAAGGCTGGAAGGGGGAATCGTATGGGAGGGGGGATCGTAGGGTAGGAAAGGCTGGAAGGGGGAATCGTATGGGAGGGGGAAAGGCGGGGCACGTACACTCTACCCAACTGGATAAACTCCTTCGCGCCAGTGACAGGGTTCTTCTTGATCGCGCAGATGGGCGTGGTGATCTTGAGGTTGCCCTCGATGACATCGCAGCCGATAACGATCGGGTCCTTCTTGTTGAACACGGCGACGGGGCGCAGCACGCACGGGAACACGGCGAGCATCTTGCTCTCCTCCTTGCGCTGCTCCTCCAGCTGCTTCATGTGCGCCGTGAACTTGTCGAACAGGTGGTAGATGATGTCTGCCTCGAAGATCTTGACGCCGATTTCGTCCGCGTACAGCTTCGCTTCTTTGTCCACCTTGACGTCGAAACACAGCATGACGGCGAATTCTTTGGCTTTCTCCAACATCACACCGGCGCGCAGGACGTCCTTCTTGAAGACGGGGCCGATGGAGATGGTGGATACGGGGATTTTGGAGACGCGCAGGAACTCGAGCAGGGCTTCGAGGGATCCCAGGGTCGAGGCTTGCACGGACACACCGCGTCCGGATTTGGAGACGTTGCTGAGGAGGTGCTCCAGGTCGCCCATGACTTCGTCCATGAGATCTTCCTCGTCGTCGTCGGGGCCGACGACCAGCAGGCGGGATCCCGCGATGGCGTTGTCGAGGCCGTCGGCGGCGATCTTGATACCCATGGCTGCCTTGACTTCCTTGTTGTGCACGTATTGCGACTTTACGCGCAGCTCCTTCATCTCGGCGGGTGTCAGGAGCGCACGGATGTTGGTGACGATGGGTTCCGGGTTACCACAGACTACTATCCTGTCGCCTTCGTGCAGGACACCGTTGGACAGGACGACGTCGATGGTTGTGCCGAGACCCTCGATGACCTTGACTTCGAGGACGGTACACTCGACCTCGGACAGGTACATGAGGTTGTTGGTGAGACGGCTCTGGGTGAGGTTGACAATGAGCTTGATCATGTCGGGGATACCCTCACCGGTGTGGGCGGAGGTCGGGCACACCGAGACGTACTTGGACATGCTCTTGTTCTTGAAGTGCAGCTCCGAGTTGAAACCCTGCTCAGCGAGCTGGGTGCGGACAAAGGTCCAGCGCTCCTCGAACTCAGACTGCACGGCGGGCTTCTGGAGGTTGAAACTGTCCTCGAAGCCGTTGTTGTCGATCTTCTTCCAGCCGAAGAGACGATCGATCTTGTTGAGGGCGACGATGAAAGGCGTCTTCCTGCCCCTGAGCAGCTTCATCGACTCGATAGTCTGAGGCTCGAGACCGTGCATGATATCGATGACAAGAATAGCAATGTTGCAGAGAGAAGAACCACGGGAACGCAAGTTGGTGAAAGACTCGTGACCAGGTGTGTCGATGACCAAGAGACCGGGGACGTTGAACTTGAAGCTGTTGTCCTTGTTGACAACGGCGACCTTCTTCTCCAGCGCCTCGACGGGGAAGTATGTGGCACCGATCTGCTGGGTAATACCTCCAGCCTCGCCCTCCTGGACGTTGGTCTGACGAATCTTGTCGAGCAACTTTGTCTTACCAGTATCGACGTGACCAAGAATACAGCAGATAGGAGATCGCAGGTTGTCCTTGGAACGCTGGGCCAGGGCAGCCTCGTGTGCCTCCTTTCGGCGTTCGGCCGCGGCCTGCTTGCGAGCGGCTTCGGCACGCTGGTGGGCGGTTCCCTGCTCGTCTTCTGAGGAGTCGTCGCTGTCGTCGTCAGAGTCCTCCTCAGACTCAGAGTCAGAGTCAGAGTCAGCAGCTGTCGCAGCTGGCTTCGCAACGGTCTTGTCTGATGGGGTGGGTGCCGCGGCTTCGGCCTTCGCTGCAGCATCCTTAGCTGCCTGTGCCTTCTCTTCCTCGTCATCCGTATCAGCATCCCAGCTGTCCTTGACATCGTCCATGTCATCTGCTTGAGCCTCCCAGTCATCGAGAGACTCCTCGCCCTTCTTGTCTTCGGCATCAGCGCGAGCCTTCTCGGCCTCAGCTGCTGCTTTGGCGGCCTGCTCCTCGGCGAGCTTCAACTCTTCGAGCTTCTTCGCGGCCCCAGCAGCCTCACGAGCCTGCTCCTGCTGCTGCTTCCTCTTCTTGCGGTCGTCGTACTTGGGCTTCTTGGGCGCCTCAGGCTCGCCGTCAAGCGCTGCGACCTTGACGCCGCTCTCGAGCATCTGCTTCAGACGGAGATCGGCCTTGGCCTTGGCCTCCTTCTGCGCCTTGGTCATGTACTTGCCCTCCTTCTTGAGCTGCTCAATCTTCTCCTTCTCGCGCTGCTTCTTGGCCGCCTTCGCCTCTTCCTTTCGCTTGCGGTCCTCTTCAGCAAGTCTCTCCTCCTCCTCGGCGCGGGCCTTGTCTTCGGCCTGGAGACGGGCTTCCTCCTCCTGCTGCTTGCGCAGCATCTCCTGTTGCTTCTGGAGAGCGGCCAGCGCGGCTGGGACCTTCTTCTTCTTGCCGCCAGCAGCGGGTGCCTCGGCAGCGGGGGTTGGTGCAGCAGCCTCAACAGGCTTGGACTCGGCAGCCTTGGGTTCAGGCTTCGCAGGACCGGTAGCCTTCTTCTTCGCAGCCTGTGTAATTCCAGTCAGCCTGGGGGCTCAACGTAGCTAGCGCGTTCAACGTAGACATACCATCTCCTTCTTGCGCTGCTTCTCCTTCTCCTTCTTCTCACGCTCCTTCTCGGCCTTGGTCTTCATGCGCGGCGCTTCAGCCTCAACGGGCGGTGTTGCTGGCGCAGAGTCATCCTCCTTCGGTGCAGCGGCGCCACCCTTCTTGTTCTTCTTGCCGTAGTTGCCAGCAAAGACGTCATCGTCGTCGTCGTCGAAGTTTGCTTCTTGGGGTGCCTTGTCCGCGAAGTCGTCGCCGGCAGCCGGTGGGTCTTCGCCCTCGACTTCTGTGTTGGCGCCCTTCTTGTTCTTCTTCTTGCCACGCCTCTGGAGGGCAGCCATCAGGCCGCCACCCACTTCTTCCTCAGCGCCGGCTTCTTCAGCAGCCTTGGCTTCCTGTGCAAGCGCATCGTTCTCGGTGGTGACGGTCTCGCCGAGCTCGGCCTCCCAGTCGTCCTCCTGCTGCTTCTTCTTGCCCTTCTTTGGCGCCATTGCGACGGTCGAACTGCTCGTGGGTGTGGGAAAGGTCGCTCGTGCGTTTTGTGTGGGTTGCCGGCGGGAGTGTGGCGGCGGGGCTAACGAGGTGAGGTCCGAAGTTACCAAAAGTCTTTGGTGGACGCTCAAAGTGGAGCCTGAAAACCAGCTACCTAGGTATTCTATTGAGAGATCCCGTGAGTGAAATACTCAGCCAACAAAGGCCTGAGATCTAGCAAGGTAATGACTGGGTGACTGCGTCTTGAAGCGTGAGGCAGACGCACACAGGCGATCGAAATCGAAATTCTTTGACGCGGGGTCGACCAATCGGTGACGCTGTGTGGCGTACGACGTCGACCTCAACCATGAACATCAGACGTCTTGGCACTATCTCACGGCGCATGCTCACCTCATATTTAGATCCGCATTCAGAAAGAAAGAAACCGTTCGATCCGTGTAGCTTCTAGATAGCTTACAGATGCCGCCCTCTATCCCTCACGATTGTAGGACGAGGAGATGCTCTAATGCAATAAGTTGGGCTTAAGATCGCTTGTGCCTCAAGAGCTCTGCAAATGGACTCGAGATTCGGACATACTTTGAAAGACGAGTAAGATCTCACCAACGTCACATTGCTGACACGGTTGCACTCGAAAGCAAAAGTGTCCTTGGAGCCAAGTCAGGTCACCTTTTACTGAGAAGACGTGGACATGACATCCTTCTCGAATGCACACTCAAGCATTCGTATTTGCGGGCAATTTGAGTCTTTCCATTGTACGGTTGTGGTCATCAGCCTGGCAAGCAGTTGTCGCTTCATTGAGGCCTCTCCACCCCATGAGACTTTACCCAAATACTGAGTCTTCACCCAAATATCTTCGATTTCTTGCGGTGGACCCTGCGTCTTCCCACTTTCACTTGGACCCGTTTCATGACTTTGGCGTTGTTATTGACTCTTGCTCTTGCTCTTGTGTCATGATTTTTCTTACGTCGTAACGTTGTTACCGTTGCAGTGATGAAGCTCCCAATCTCCATTCTCTTCTGGCCCCTTCTATCCATTGCAATCAGTAGTACCATTCCACAATGGCATGCCACTCAATCAAGCACTATCCAGCGCCGAGCCATCGATATCCCAGCCGAATGGGAGAAAGCCTGGTGCAGAGGCTCCAAGCTCTCCTTTGCCATGATCAAGAACGAGCAACAAGCCGCCGCCTACGTCACACCAGTACGCAGCCCCTGGGACGGCGATCTCGTGCGAGACTTCCGCACCTGGGGCTATCGTGAGATCAAAGATCACCGCAGTGAGCTGTGTGACTTCGGCCCTGACCAGCACGACCTCAAGCGGGCGTTCGGAGAACTCGGCATTGGGACAGCATCGTCGATTGATGGCGGCCCTAACCACTGTTACTACGTCGAGCATCAATATGGTTCAGCTGTGGAACGGCCTCCGAATAGGTGGCCAGATCCAGATGACCAATACTATATCGTGGGTGAAAAGCGATATCGCGTGAGTAGCAACGTCAATTCGGCTCTTCAGCGTTCACTGATTCCTTTCAGGAAACCCAAGCATACAGTACCATCGGCATTAACCCGGAAGCTGGAGCAGTCTACTTCCTGAACCGCCTATCGCCGGCCACAGCTGCGAGGGAGAACTGGGATGTGCCTCAGGTCAGGACGGACTGGCTCCCCGCGCTTGCTTCGAGTTCAGATCACGCGTGGGGCTTTTGGACTCGCGTCAACGGCAGGGACTTGAGTGGCATCAAGAAGATCTTTTCTTGCATGATCACCAACGAGATCACTCTTACGTTGATCCACGAGGCACTGAGGACGTACCCGCTAAGTCCAGGGGAGCAACGCCCGATGGGTGTGGAGAAGTGGCCAGGCACGACGTTTCCTTTGCGATACGATGCTGCTCAGGCTCTGCTTGGTAAGCCTAACATGCTGAATGTGAGGTCAGCATACTGACTCGATTGAGGCTCACCCAATGGGCTGGGCGTAGGATACTTTTTAGCTCAACACAAGCATCACTTAGGAAACAAGGCGGTTGAGAAGGTCACGGTATTTTGTCCAGATCGAGGTGGTATGCCGTACCTGCTCTTCTGGATTGAAGACGCCCCTGTGATACACCAGAAGCTGCCGACAATGAAAGTGAAACCGGTGCGTGCCCAGCTCTGAACTGGCGGTAGTGTGGCGGTGAATGATGAAGAAGTGAAAGCGGATGTTTTTGGATAATCCAACGGACGACCTAAAGGTCTACAGTACACGTAGTGCGGCAATACGCGGCTGCTTTATCTTCACTGCTCCTACTCGAAGCCACATCCTTGATTGCAACCCATCTGGCCGTAACACTCCGACTACTTCCACAAAATCTCAACTCCTCAACATGATCGTCGTACACGCATTAATAGCGCTGTTCTTCTTCTTTTCCTCCGCCCATTCCTTGCGCACCTATCCAAACAACACCGTCTTTGCCCCACTCTTCCCCCGTGACAGCACTCTCTTCAAGAGCGCCGTATGCCGAGGCCTTCGCCTCTCGAAGGCGATGCAGCTCCCGGCCAGCTCAGCAGCACAGTTTCTCAATCCTATCGACAGTCCCATCGATGGCAACATGTTCCGCGACTATCTCTTCCACTGGGGCTACTCTGAAACTGATGAGGAAAGTAACCTGTGCGACTTCGATGAGCACCACCATCTCGAGACTGCATTCACCGCGCTAGGTTGGGATCCTCGAAGCAAGACTAGGGGCGGGCCGAACGAATGCCATCACACGAAGCATAGAGTCAGCTACGCATCTGACGTGCCAGATGACAAGAAGACGCCAATTCGAGACCAAGTTTATTGGGCCGACGATAAGAAGTATCGCGTAAGTAGTCTTCCACTCACTCACAGCTGTTCTCTTCGAAAACAGTAAGAAAGTAGAACCACTGACAGACAACAATCAGATGACAGGTGCATTCTTCACCATCGGCATCAACCCCAACTCAGGCGTTATCTTCTTCCTCAACGTGCGCAGTGCACAGAAAGCAGCGGCGGATGTCTGGCAGAACCCAAATCCTCCCAAGGATGAGCTGCCAGCGCTAAGAACTACTTCAGATATGGCCTGGGGGTTCCACAACCGCGTCAACTTCGGCAATTTGGGGAATGTACGCGCACTCATGAGCTGCATGATAACGAACGGTGAGACGGATCAGATCATCGAACAGGTACTGGAGAAATACAACGCCAATCTACGTCCCGGCCAGTCGATGGTGTGGGGAGTGCCGCCATGGCCGGGTCTGACCTTCAGTACTAATGACGAGGAGGGACAAGCTTTGCTGGGTGAGTGGAATCCTTAACAGTATGTGCCAACCCGCTAATGAAGGTCTGAAGGCTGTCCAAATGGAATTAGCGCAGGGTACTTCCTGGCTCAACATAAACGACAACTGGGTGGGAATAAGAATATCGTGAGGATCACAGTTTTCAGGTCCGATGACGCTTACTCGTTGCCAAACCTGCTGTTCTGGGTGGAATGAGTTTGCCAGGTACTGAGGAGGTAAACAGCCTGAGACTGGAATAATTTTAGGGCCTCTCCCATGCGGACAGTCATTGCGTTGGTACATAGGCTTCATAGGACATATGCGTGGTGGCCTACTGAGGCCTGTGGGCAGTAATTTCCACCCATGACCTCGTGTGAGCTCTCACAACCCTCCACCTCCGTGCGATCCCAAGTCTTCACAAACTCATTTGAATCATTGCGACTAACGACATAAGACCCAGGTGACTTCCAGAGCCTCAGAGTACGCCAAAGAACATGGCAACCAGACCGAAGACGCCAGTCAAAGGCTTAGCAATGTTTGCAGCAGCCGCGCCTGACGACTGCGCCGAACCAGTCGAGGATTGAGTCGGGGTACCAGAGCTTGCCGCCGAACCAGAACCAGAACTAGAACCAGAACCAGAAGGAGGAGCTGTAGACCTAGTAGAAGACGACTCTGTGTTGCTGGCGACATTTCCGCTCCCACTGGCACTGGAACCAGGAACACTGCCTGTTGTCGAAACCTCCTTCACGATGGTGAACGGAGCCTCGCCCAGGTCTGTCGCCCAGCAACCGAGATAGCTCTCTCCGCTCGTTGCTCCTGGGGTAGCGACCAGCACAGCGGTGTTACAGTATCCGACATCACATCTAAGGCTTGTGGACTGTGCGAATAATGTACCTCCACCGCAGGAGGACCACATCTCACACGACTTTCCGGGCTTGGCAGTGAAGGTCAGACGTTGGATGTCGAAGGGGAGTGTGGTTACTTACAGAGCAACATTGTGCAAGACTGCCAGATGTCGAAAGTGTTGCGGGAAAGTCGCAGCTGCGAGCGTCGGAGACTATGGTGTCACAAATGTCAGCATGGAGACAGGCAGCTACATGGCGGTTCCTGTGCTTTGGAGAGCATTTGCTGCATGGAGACTTATAGCGAAGACGAGGACTTACAGCTCGACGCGCCACTCTCACTGATGTAGCCCAGCCACGCAGGGTCCGATTGGCGCTTCCCCAGCTGTGCTTTAGCCGTGATTTGTGGGTCCGGCGAGGCTGCCGCGATCGCGACCAAGCTGAGAAGTGCAATTGTCGACTTCATGGCGATTACAGTTGATCGTTTGATGGCACGCACGCGAGAGAGCGAGAGATGAAGAGGCAAGGGGCGTCAGGCGCCATCTTCCTTCTTGTACCTATCGTGACGTTGCCGCGGTTGCTAGCTGGTTCAGGACTAGCCAGGTACACCCAGTCATGCAGTGCTTACAGCCGATACGCACTATCTTTGGAGTTTACATTTTCGGCATTTCAAACGAGATTGGAATTCTATTTTCGCTGTGTATGTGGAGTATTGTCTGCATTCGCACACGGCTATTCCATTCGCCGGCAAAACTTCAGTCTCGTTTCTCAGAGACAACAGGCACAACCACTCCTTCCTGGCTACCGTCGGCTCGCGGACTATTTACTCCACTTCTTGTCATCCCTGGCGTTGTTGCACCAAAGCCATTGAGCACCATCATTCCATCTTCTAGGTCGGCATCGTGGAAGTACTTGAAGTCCAGACCCCTCAATTCATCGTCTTCTGTGGCTCGAATGTGGCATCCTGGGATCTTATTGATGATGAAGAGCAGGATAATAGATACGACGAAAGACCACAACGCGCACGTACACGCTGCAGCAAGCTGGTAGCCCATCTGCTTCCAATTGCGATTCAACCAGCCTCCTTCATAGGTGTTGCTGACACCATCCATAGCGGGAACGTAGTCGGCTGCGAAGAAGCCTGTCAGGATGTCTCCAACAAATCCTCCTACGCCATGGATAGCGAATATGTCGAGTCCTTCGTCTATGCGCAGTAGGTACTTATATCGGACGGTAAAGAATGAAGCGCAAGACGTCAGCACGCCTACAAGAGCGGCGAAGTAAATGGGTACAAAGCCTGCTGCTGGAGTGATGCCGACTAAGCCAGCGATAATACCGGAGCAGAAACCGATGATTGAGAATTTGCGGATGAAGATGTATTCAAGGAGCACCCATGCTAGGCCGCCACCACAAGCTGCGAGATTAGTGTTGCATACCACGTAGATGGACCGGATGGATAGGTTGGCAGTGGATGCTCCTGGGTTAAGTTAGTCGATGTGCCAGTTTGACGCGCTCAAGAGACTGACCATTGAAGGCATACCACCCAAACCAAATCAATATTGTCCCCAATCCCACCAAGAACGGGTTATGCGGCTTGAAATGCGGCATCTTCGGATGATGCGACTCCTTATGCGGATCGATGCGCGGCCCAAGCATAACCGCCCACGCCAGAGCCGAGAATCCAGATGCAATATGCACAGGTCCGCTACCGGCAAAGTCGTACACGCCCAGTTGATACAGCCACCCGGCAGGGTTCCATTCCGCGTGTGCTAGAACGTAGTACACGAATGTCGTCCAGCACATCAGGAACAGCATTGACGGCCACAGACGGCCGCGCTCCAGCATGGCTCCCGCTAAGATCATAGCTGTTGCAGTGACGAAAGTGAAGCCGAAGCAGGCGTAGAGAATATCGGGGATGTCTGAATTTGCTAGCGATGGGTACGCCAGAACATCATGCAGCCCAGCTTTAGAGAGATTGCCGAGGAACGGGTTCGTGGTGTGCGATTGGTACAGTGAGTATCCGTACACCCAGAACTGAATTCCGGCTGCTGAAGCGCAGAAGAGAGATTGAAAGATCATGGTCAATGCGGCTTTCCGTCTGTGCATGCCAGCATAGAGAAAGCCAATGGCGGGTGTGATCTGCCTGATTTCGTCGGTCAGAGGTACTGTCTGCTTTATGACAATGCTTCTACCTACCAACAAAGCACACTACTGACCAGAAGCCAGCAGAGGTCGCCTTTGTCGTATAGAGCATTAAGGTCTTGTGTCATGACATCTCCCCCAGTTGGCATGACATTGTAGTCTGGCCACTCGGTGACGGGTGTGGGTGCAGGCACTTCCGCCATTCTTTCGTACTGCTCTGATCAAATGAGAAGTCTGTAGCAGATCTACCAAGTCCAAGACGCTGCTAAAGATGGGCCGTGGCCGACTCTTTATATGCAAGTACCCGAGCTTATCCACAGTCTCAGACAGAACGAATGCTATTACGCGGTCCTGGCACACAGTGCCCTGCATTCATCCAATAGCCGCAGGCCCAAGACCGGGGTACGAACATGCATAGAATCATCGCACCACAAGCAGAATAGCGAGACAAGACGGCCTCGAGCTTATCGTTACACATCTCAGCAGTACATGTCCGGTTCAATAGTTCGGCGGCATGAGCGGAGCGGAGCCATGTGGTATCTCTTGGCGAAAGATAAGGACGCGGGGTGAAACATGGGGTACGATGGAACCTCGAACTACCTCAAAGGAATTGACGGCTCGTCAATTCGCAATCACGACGAGATCCCAGCATTTGCGCATGCCGGTTGATAGCGTTTCATTGTCCATTGCGCTCGTCTTGACCCATTTACGAGCGGGAGCGCCGCTGCAGTTAATGCCTTTGGCGTCGACCTTATCCGTGATACGGTAATGATAGGCATGCATGGTCAGCCGGATGTGGCTGAAAACATGGACGATAGGAGGGTTGAAACTAGCCACATGGCGCGCTTTGGTCATATCGATGCCGCCGGCACTCACACTCGAGATGTACTTTTGAGCCGAGGTCTTGCGCTGAGCAGCCGTCATGTCTGAGGTCGACAATGTAGTCTGCGGAAACTGCCATAGCGATGCCAGAAGACCGGTCGCTGGTCTTTGCTCGATGAGCCACATGCTCTCTTCATCTGGCGAGCATAGCTCGATAAGGCAGACTGCACAGTCTTCCTCCCTAGGCTTCTTCTTCGCTACCTTCTTTGGGAAAAGTGAGCAGTAAATGTTGACAGATTTAGGTGTCTTCGGGGCCGCAGATGCTTTGCGTTTCTTCGTTTCGGTGTTCGCTGGTGCTTCACGTTCGCTGTCGACGTGTGAGCTTTCGCTTGGTGTGCCGATCGCGAAGTATCTTGACAATGTGTTACTCTGTTTGACAGCAGTCTTCCTCTTCTTGACAGGCTTGACTTCTTCGTCAGACAATTCCTCCTCAGGTATTGTCGCCAAGTCCTCTGTGTCCAGCTGTTCGCATGTCGTGCAGGCGTCTTCGATATCAGTTACTACAGCTGCGGATTGACGGTCTCGGGACAGCGCTACACCCTCGCTATATGCTCGGCAACTCTTCTGTATAGGGCACTCTTCGCACTTAGGTCGAGGTGTGCAGACTGTGGAGCCGAGTTCCATCATAGCTTGATTCCATTGTCCAGGCACAGCACTGAACTCAACCTCTGGATGTTTAGACACCTGTTTGACAATCGCATCGGCAACCTTCCAAAGTAAATCAGAGGACTTCTTGTCTTTGACATCAACGTAAAGACCAAGCTGTCGACTCAACACTCTCGCGACATTACCGTCCAACACAGGCTCAGCTCTTCCAAACGCAATGCTAGAGATGGCCCCAGCTGTATACTGACCAATACCAGGTAGCTCAAGCAGACCGGCGACCTCATTTGGCATCGACTGTGATGGGTTCGCAACGACAGCTTTGGCTCCCTCATGCAGGCGCGTTGCCCGTGAGTAGTAGCCTAAACCTTTCCAGGCGGCTAGGACGTCGTCGTGATCTGCGCTTGCGAGATCTTGAACTGTAGGCCACTTCGAGATCCAATTGTTGAAGTAAGGGATGACAGTCGAGACTCGCGTCTGCTGTAGCACTGGATGTGTTGGTCAATTGATCCTTCGATACGGCACATGCATGTGACGAGACGTGTCGGCACCCAGTCGCCATCGTATACTTACTGACTTCACTGACCCAGACCTCGTACGCTCTCTTATTCAGAATCTCCTTGATCTCTTCTGATTTGCCAGGTGCTGGCAACGGATCAATCCAAGCTTTTCGCCACGGCATCGTCCTCGAGTCCTCAACACTCTCAAACCAATCCAGAAGGCCGCCATAGTGGGTTTTGTCGTCAATGAGAAGCGGGTAGTGGTACGCAGAAGTGTGATTACGCGTTGGTGGTAAAGCGGTCGTGATTGGCTCTGCAGGCTTTCGGAGGAAATCCGTGGTTGTTGGCTGCGATGCTGCGCGGCGCGGAGCCATGATGCAAAGCGGCCGAGGTGTAGCAGGCCTAACACGAAAGATTTTGTCTGAATATGGCTAAGCTGCAACAATATGCACTATTCAGATTGTTTCAATATGCTGTTGTTGTAGGGTTATCGCGTTGTGAAGCAGAGAACTTGAAGTGGGTCGATGCAGACGCGTTCGATCGCGCTAACATGGACTCTCGCGTGCCCATCCTGTCCAACCTGCAGACCAGCATATTCCCTCCCACGATTTATCTATGTGAGGTTTCTATGCTGTTCATACCAGCCAATTTAAAGTTCTGTATAATCCTGGAGTGAACGCCTTTCTTGTAAGATGCAGGCTTACTGTGTTAGTAATGGAGATGTAACAAGCGTCGATATCATAGCATGGGCGACTAAGCCCACATTAGGAAAGGTGTCCATACATCATTGAGTGCACTTTCATACGAAGTACATCGAGAAATATCCCATAATACAATTGGAATCTATGGTCTTGACCGGACGCTAAAAGCGGCTCAGCCGCTCGAGTGGCAAAAACACCATCAACATCAACTGGAACTTTGGATGGTCCAGTCCAGACCCCGGAAGCTGGTCTGAGTACCATCGGTGGTACATTGAGGATATCACACGTCGCATGATCCAGACTTGACACTTGGTGAAAGCTCGGTCAAAGAAGCAACCTTCCTACGGTACAGGGTTGACCTTACTGGCTCATACATGCTGGTTTGCAATACAATAGTAAAGAGCAGTGAGTACACAGTACGCTCATCTTGAAGAGTCCGTGCCAATGCAACTGCCTTGTGCATGTCACAAACCCCATTGTTCGTAATAAGTCATAAGTCAAGGTGGAATGCCAAGTCAGGGTGGAATATTTGGGCAGCCTCGTCCTGACCCCTGACCGCGCTAAGATGATCTGAGCTTCGACGCTACGATGTCGGGGTTGGTGCGTCATTACCGATTACGATCGAATGTCGACGATCTGTGTGCATTAGTATTACACTGTAGGCATCATACTGGAGTATTGTGAGGTAATTGCTGACCATAGCATCGGTAGTATCACGACCATTGCAACCATGTTGGCAACTGACTTGTCCTCTACAAGAGGTTCCCAATGTTGATGGTGACATTCCTGTAGAAGGTCAGTGTCCATATAAGGGGTAAGCCACCGCCGGCGTTAGCGACGAGAGGCGCTGAAGTGCTCAGCTGGAAGTCAAATATGCTACTCGATCAGGTACTCGCCTTTTGAGTAGGGCTAGAGCTGGTAGCAAAAAGGAAAAGACAGAAAGCCGTGACCTCTACATCTAGACTCGCAAGCAAGACAGAGAGGTCTGCTAACTGTGATATTTAAGACGCTGTTCCGCCATCATGGAAAGCATCATACAGTTCACTGGTCTTAAGGCTTCCTTACCACACGTTCGACATGGCTCCCGCACTTCTTCGAGCTGCCTCACTGGCACTTCGCGCCTCGTCTGCCATTTGCCCAACTACACCCATATGCCCACAGGACAACCAGTGTTCGTATGTGTCAGGTGGCGTATCTCTCCAAGTCAGCTGTGCAACTGATTTCTATGGAGGTGATCTGCAGCTTGCACAGGTAACTCTGCCATCACAGTTCCATACTATAGTCAACTAACATGTCTAGACCTCAACGCTTGCAGGATGTTTGAAGGCCTGTGCTGCCACGAGCAACTGTGCAGCTGTCAGCTATGTCGGAGAGAACTGCTACATGAAGAGCACAGTGAACGCTGCGCAGCCGAAGTAGGCATCCATATCGAGCTTGTGCTTGACATACTTACAGATACAGTGACAATATCATTGGCGCATTTGTCGTGTCCCGAGAGACTACCTCCCCAGGAACTCCTGGAGGCCCCACCACCTGCCCAACAAACTACACCTGCCCTGAGAATGACGGTTGCACATACACAGGAACTGATGGGCGCACATTTGCCCTGAAGTGCAACGCAGACTACTACGGCGGCGACTTCGACAACATGTACGCTGAGAGTCTTCAGACCTGCAACAAAGCATGTGCAGACAACGCTCAGTGTGTAGCCGCCAGTTTCGTAGGTGGTAAGGGCGCTGGCCACTGCTACCTCAAGAACAAGAACAACGGTGCTGGTGCGAATGACAACGTCGATGGTATGTTTCCACCGTTGGTTCCTTGCTGCCCGCTAATCTATCACAGGTTTTGCCATTGATACCCGCGTCCCAGCTTCTTCGACCATCTCATCCAGCTCTTCGACTTCTTCCTCGATCATCAGCGTCATCACATCATCAGTATCGTCGACCATCATCTCTTCCTCGCCGAGCGCGACTCCCACCGAGACTACCTTGTCATCCGTGATTGCTTCATCATCTCCATCAAGCACACCCACGCCCACACCCACACCAACTCCTACCCCTACACCCACCCCCAAGCCCACTGGCCCGCAACTCATCGTCAACCCCAGCTTCGAAGACGGCAACGGCAACACCCCCAGCCCCTGGACCCCCAACGCCGGCCGCAATTCACCCGCCACCTTCGGCCGTGTCGCCAGCGACGCCCGCACTGGCAGCTGGAGCTACTCTGCCACCGCCACCACCGGCAGCACCTTCACACACTGGATCGAGCAAACCGTCAACGTGGTCCTCGGCCAGGCCTACGACGTCTCGCTGTGGGCCAAGGTGTCTCCCGAGATGCCGACCAACTGCTACTCAATCACCTATATCAACAGCTCGAGGCCGGCGACTCCAGTGGGCACGCTGAATCAGTCGTATAAGCAGTTCACGGTAACTTACCCGGCGAGCTTCTTCAAGCAGGTTACGAACACGTTTACGGTTGTGGTAAGGTGTGATCGCGCGCCGGCCGGCGGGAAAGTTTGGGTGGACGATGTCACGATGACGCAGGTCGTTTGAGAATGGGAGGTTTAGACATGAAGCAGTGCAGAGGGAAGCAGGTGATAGACTTATTAATTCGTAATGGTAATTCAACTTCACCAATGAGTGGGAGTACTATAGTCGTTCTTTCTCCGGTGCCTACATGCTAAGCGGGGGACTGGCCTTTCGATGGGTTGCATACGCTCCTCAACTCAACGAGACGATCACTGACGATAACCAAACACACCATCAAAGTCTTCAGCGTGGTTTCAAACTATACATTTTGCGCCTCTCTTATTACCGGAGTTAAATTCATACTCGACGGTATCACAACGGTCCCCAGCCATCGCTAGCCGGGAGTACTGGCAAACTACAAAGAAGATCTTAACCTGAACACAGAATAACAATACACGAGGCGTAGTAATACATTAAACCAAAATAACGGCACCGCAAAGTACGCATATCCACGCGAGAAAAACAGACAGGACAGACTTGGTATCGTGCAAGAGTAACAGCAGCTTCAAAGCAAAAAGCAATGCAGAAATATGGCATAACGTCGTAACCCTCCATAGACAGGACGCGCCGCATGAAAAATGTGATCAAAATGACCAGCCCAATCAAACAGCAAGACTTTGTCGGGTAGCAAACGTAGGCGGCGCCGGGAGCGGCATGTTGGGCGGCGGAGCAGGCAGTGGCATGTTGGGTGGTGGAGCAGGAAGAGGCATGTCTGGTGGTGGGGCCGGGGGTGGGAGACCCATGGCTGGCATGCTCTTGCGCTGCAGCAGGTGCTTTGCGGGCAGCGGGGCTTTGAGAGAAGCTTCCTGCCGAAGGGCGCCGGTGCTGGGGCTCGAGTGTAGGATCGTGGGCGCGTGATTGAGATTGAAGGAAGGTGGCGAACGGCGGCCGGTGCCGGGCGTGAAGGAGGGCGTTGAGGAAATTGCGACGGAGGGGGATGGGCGGATGGAGGAGAGGAAGGGCGCTGGGTCGGACCGTACCTGGACGGAGGTCGGGCGACGAAGGGTCTGCTGTTGGAGGGAATGCATTGCGGGCTGGTTGGAGGATGGTGAGATCACTGCTGCCGCGGATGAGGCGCGTGGCGGTGCGGTGACAGATCGATGCGCCGCAAGGGTAGATAGTGAGGGGGAGCTGGAGGGCATTGCTGATGCTCTACGCTGTATGGCGTTGACTGAGGCGGTATGTTGAGCCTGAGGGCGGACTGGTAGGGGTCGAAGGAAAGGCTTTGGTGTTGCGGAAACGCGGCGCTGACGAGATGGGTCAGACTTGAAAGGTGCCAGTGACGAAGGGTTCTGCGAAGTGAACGACGCAGGCTGAGTAGAAGATGGACGAGAAGACGACCGAGGAGGTAGCGGTGCGGAGTCACGGGGCGGTCCAGAGGCAGTCCTCTCGCGTGACAGAGCGCGGTAGCTGGCAGTATTGAATCTGACTGGGCTATCCTCGCGGACTTTTGAAGCAAGGTCTTCCGCAGAACGAGCCTGACTGGCGATGTGTGCAGTGAGACCCTTCGCTGCTACGAAAGGAGGAGCGACAGGTTTTGTCACGTTAGTGATAGAGGGCAAATCTTTGTGCGTTTCCGCTACAGGCTCTTGCATTACAGGGGAGGCAGGTTCGTAGAAGGAATGCCTTTGCCTTATTGAAGGCACCTCAACGGACAGGCTGTTGTCTTCAGTAGTGACTGGCAATGGCTGCACGGATCTGCGACGATAGCCTGTGTCACTACTTGGGTTTGAATGGAAAGACCTAAAGGGCCTGAAAGATTCTGTGTCTGTCTGAGGACTGAAGCTTTCTTTCAGAGGTGACTGTGGCGTGGGTGAGGTGTCTCTGGAGGTGTTTCTGGTCCCGCTGCCAGATGCTGTTGTATTTGTGGACATGTACGAGTAGCGGGAGCGTCCTCGTAATTGATCAAGCTGTGCCTGTTCTGGAGATATGGGGGTAGAAGATGCGGAGGACGCCTCAACTGAGTGACGCTGGAAACTCTGTCTTGAGGAGCGGTCGCGCGTCGAGCTCGTTACGCTGGGTGCTCGCTCTGTGCGAGTTCCTTCCAACTCGGAGGTGGCGACTCTCAGAGGAATCGCATGATATGACTGGTGAGGGGAGTCCACCGGAGGAAGAGGCTTCGACAAGGCGTGAGGATCTCGCTGCACGAGGTACCGGTGACTTGTCTCACTAGACAGTTTGGCGGACGAGCCATCAGTCGAGGTAGATGCTCTGATCGATTCGTCTTTGGCCCTCTGACCACCGTGGTTCTCGATTTCTTTTCGTACCGTGGTCATCCATGCGTCCATCTCCTCTGCATTCTCCAGTACCAGAAGGAAACTATTTGCCGCCTTTCTCCCAATAGCATTCTGTGTCCGTAATCGTGAGAGGAGTGAGCTCTTGGGACCCATCTCAACAGTACCATCATCATGAGCGTGACTCGATATCTGCAACACCCAATGCTTGCCTGGGATCAGATCGCACGCGAATGCCGCTGAGTCTTTACCAAGCTTCAAGACCTTCTCAGGCAAGCGATCGAAAGGTCCGTCCGCTGCGTATTGCATAACGTATCCAGATGTAACGAGAAGGTAGATCTTGTTGACTAGCTCGGGAGTAGGAGGGTAGAGTACCGAATTGGAGATTAGTCTCTTGTGCGACTTCTCTAACTTCTTTGTCTCAGTGCTGTTCTCCTCAATGACAGACAGATCACGAGCGCTGTCTATCCTCTCCTTCATCAGCTCAGCTTGTCTTCGCTGACTTTGCGTGCGCATCAAGACCTCTGGAGGGAACACGCATGATTGAGTCGTAGCGTGCTTGATCGATTGAGGAAAGGCTTGGAACAGGGGCGGAGGTTCCCAGTTGCCTGTCGCGTTCTCTGATGGTGGTGGCTTCATAGACATTGGACGGAATATCAGACTCGACCGAGACCGTATCGACTGCTGCGCGGGAGGCGACGGGTTCTGTCTAAGAGCAGATTTGGGTGGTACTGCAGGCTTTGGAGGTGTCTGTGGGCGCATGGGGATGGCTAGCCCAACTTCCGTATGGCCTCGGGCTCTCTCCACTTTCGGTCGGCTGAAGAGGTTGAACAACGACATCTTTGAGGGTGCTCGTGCAAGCTTAGGAGGATTAGTCTGGTTCGAATTTGAGCCTAGACTGAGATTCGAGGTCGATTGCGAAGCTGCTTCCCGCAGGTTGGCCGTGGACCGAGTGAAGCGCCATCGTGAGTTCGAGGGTTGTGGCGCGAGATTGCGCAAGTTGTGACCGTCGTCGGGAGCCATGGCGGTTACAGCCAAAGGAATAACTTTACTGTATGATTACTGCATGTATTGTGATTTTGTTGTTGTGGACGTAGAGACGGTGATTCTCGTATTCGTGATGTAAAAGGGTCCTCTGGAATGTGATACTTCAAGATCGAAGACCCGGCAATTGTAGGGCACAGCGCTCGTGAGATATGATATATGGGGACGGCAAACTTTTGCGAGGCGAACAACAAGGATGATGCTGTCGTCGAAGAATAGAAGGGTCGATTGGCAAACAGCGGCGCTTTGACGAAACAGGTTGCTGGGTGTCGTAGATGATCAATCCGTCTGGTATTATCCAAATTGCGAAGGGAAAGGGTCTAAGGAGCGTTCTATAGCCCTGTGCGGCTATAGGGAAAGTGGAAACAAATATCAAACGAGAGGACAGGACGTCAGCCCCTGGGCACGGAAGCTCAAAGCTATTATGGAAGCAGCTGAGAAGGGAGGGAGTGCCTGAAACACGTCTCGACGACGACGGGATGGTGGAAGAAGGAAAGTGGCGGAGGTACTAGCTGCCGCGGATAGTGGTTCTAATCATGGCCTGGGGCTTTCGCTGTGTGATCCGACGGCCGCACGGCCTCGAGTGTGGCCCCTTTTGCTGGGAGAAGATGAACGGCGCCGTAGCACTAAACGAGATTCAGACAAGGCACCCCTGCGGATGTTTGAGCTTGCCCGCGACGGTAGAGCTCGGCGACAACGTCTTTGTGCAGGGCTGCTTTTTGCTATATAACTCGACCCACCGCCGGTTGTTTGAAGAGGCTTTGCTTGTTGATCGCGTGTGGTGGCCTGGAGGGTGTCGTGTTTCGAGAGTGAACCTGTCAGGTTTTGGCAGACCCTGAGGAGCTTGAGACCGCGGCGGCTGGGTTGGCGTCTGTTGACAGACGCTGGCCGATATCGACGTGATTAAACTTCGAAAAGCACAACAACAAACTTCATCTGGACATTAGATTTGGTGGAGTCGACCGTACATCGGACGCCTCCTCCGATCCGCCTACTGCAGGGTTTATTGCCGACCTCACACTACCGACGACGCAATTTGGCGAACAGCAAGCCAACATCGATTACGTTCACGCTGACGGAAACGCTCCACATCCTGTGTTCGAGAGCTGCCCATCCCCCACGAGAGAGAATTAGGAGTACCCCGTGCATTTGCGTTCATGGGTTCCTTTCACAAACTCCAGTTGCTTTGCTGGTAGTGTGTGTGATCGACATTGCTCTGCAGGACTAGTTTCGTCGTTGCTGATGACGGAGTAAAGTTTGAAAGTCCGTTGACACGTTCTGTGCAACGTCCCAGAAGGTGGAAGGTATCACTTCGAGACCCACGTTAGGCAGTCAGTTGATTCCAACGCAAGACCCTCGGCACGCGGTTATACTCCATCGCCCTTATTTTGAGCGCCGACGTTTGTTGTGGCACAGGGTGGACTGACCCAATGCGCCTCTTTTGACGCAGGAGGATCAAGCTACTCGCATATTCAGCACGGTGCCAAGAGATCTTCATCACTTTCTGCGCTGTTGGTTTTTCGCAATAACAAATACTGCAAAGGCGCTCAGAGTATTGATCGTCATGGTAGATGTACATAGTCTTATCTTGATTCACAGTCCTTCATACTAGCCAGGTACGAGGCTTCCACTCAAACAGCATTGCATGTGCGCTCTGCCGGCGCCTCCGGTGTCACAAACGTCGCTATGTTCGTACAGGAAACGTTGCTTGGCCAGGACCAGGGCCAGTCTGTGCTTGTTCTGTGATGCATGTGCTCTATCACGCGGAGCTCCCCTTGTGGAAGCTGACTATTGAGAGGCGTGAGAAGCACGCTCGCCGCAGCGCGCATCAAGATGTAAACATCGCGTGCAGGGAAATGAAGATAATATACTGGCAGACGTGTTGCTTGGGACCGTGGCGGTTGGGTCACCCAAACTATGGGCGGCGGTTCCTGCGCAAGTGCCGTGCTAGAGGGCGGGCGAAAACGCGCTCCGTCATGGTGCCCCGCCTTCAGGCCGCCCAGGTGCTGCTGTTGGACATCACCCCACCTGCTGCCAGTGCCAGTGCCAGAACATCAGATCAGCTCACCGCATTCGCTACCGCAGCGCCGCTCCGGTCACATGCAGTCCGTTCTGCCGCCGGTTTCCTAGCACCTCACCTGTTATTCCTAACGGCGAGTGACCAGCGTTCACACCACCGCGCTCGATGGCTCCGGATTTGAACACGCTGCCGCCCTCTCCTCTGCAATCTCCCCCCGCGTCCAACGGAGCCTCGCGCAACCAGTCGCCCTCAGCATCGCGCAACATGGCAGCCTCTCCCCACTCGCTAGCTGCCACTGCAGCGATGAACGCAGGTATCCACAACGAAGACCAGCGTCGACCGTCCTCTGGTAGCATGCGGAGAGACGTCGAACGAGCCCGCCGCCGATCCAGCATCCGCATGAATCTCAGCCTCAACGACCCCTCAGTACCTGCGCCTGGCGAGATGCAGCGAAGCCCGTCGTCCCGCAGCAGAGGTCCATGGCCACATAGCCCGCACCATGAGCGTACACCAAGCCTGGGCGAGCTGCATCAAGAGCTAGAGTATGAGCAAGAAGGGCAAGTGGTGCGTTGCTAGTGAACCCAGCATCCCAGCCGTGCATGCTGACCATTGCAGAACCGCCTTCTCAACATGATCCGCCAGCAGCAAGCTCAGATCGACACCCTGACAGCCGGTCAGCAACACCCCTCCAACTCGGCGGTCGATGACAGCACCCCCACCTCCGAGCGATCCATGTCCCTCTCACGGTCCCAATCGCAGGCCGCGCACGCTCCAACATCGACCATCTCCCCACTTCCTAGCGCTGCACAACCTCGCTCACGATCCCCCTTCAACATCAGCCGCCAGTCATCCTTCGCAGATCGCTCGCGAGGGCCCAGTCACACCGGGTCACCCGCGTTGCGACCCTTCCCGGGGGCACCACACGATGTACACGAGATGCTGCCCAGTCCTGCAACCGGCAGAGACGAGAGTGCATTCTACCAAGCCGAGACGCAGAACCTGACACGTGAGAACCAGATGCTCAAGCTGAGAATTAGGGAACTCGGTAGGTCGTCGTCGGTGCTCAATCAATGAAGATCCCTGCTCTAACATCTGCACAGAACGTCAGCTCGCAGACACAAATCCTACAAGTCAGGTCACCAACTCTCCAGCGATTCACTCCGGTCTTGCACCGACTGCAAGCCGGGATAGTGCCGAGCCCAGCACTGCAGCAGAGTAGGGGGAGGAACTGAACAGTGTTGTACACAAGGCGTTTAATGGGTGTTATGCATGGCACGGTGACAACGTGTCGACGATGGAACGACTAGCATGTCACGGCGTTCGGGACAGCATTCTCTCTTCTACAATTCTACTGTATACTTACAACCACCTTGTGTCTTGAGACTGCAAGCATCTTCACAAATCTGCAACACAGAAGACAGACCCTCCGTTCCCTTTCCGTCCCATCCACCACTCCGCACTGTCATCCTCTCACCGCCACCTGCTCAACCCAGCAATGCCCCGTCGAGTCAGTACACCAGCATCCCACTCCAAATCTCATATCGACATAACCACACTAGGCACTCTCAAATCAAGCACAGGGCTGCACGCAGTGTTCAACACGGCGATCCTTCATGTCCAGCACTGACCCACCCATACCACGAGTCATACCCGCCGGCCTCACAGCCGCTGACTAAGTCTGTAACACGCGTGTAGTCTGCCTTGAAACCACGCCGCACGCATGACACCGTGTACAATCTTCAAAGCAGATGCACATGAAGGAAGGGAGCTTGGTGCCTTATGCAACAACCAGGGAGCGGGATATATCAACATGAACAAGAAGAGGGAATTTGTATGATGTGCCTGTACATGCAATGCTTCTCAACGTTAGGTAACTGCACGACTTATTCGCGCACGTGCGCCGCGAACCCAGGTCGCTTCCTCACGTTGCCTTGCGTTGTCTTGTCTTGCCCTGCCTTGCCTTGCCCTGCCCTGCCCTTTGCTCGTCCCAACTCTCTGAAAGAAAGAAAACACCGGAGCGCCTGCTAACCCATGCAAATGACTTTGACTCCAACTTCCAATCGTGCTACCACCACCATCACGGACGATGAGAGTGTTAGCGGTGTGTATCCACGCGCATACTCTTACTCGTCGTCCGCCTCCTCCACTGTCGCCCTCGGCGGACGCTGTGTCACATCGCCGGTGGGCGCAGGCGCGGCCTGGGAACCTGTGGGCGCGGGTGCGGAGTCTGCGGGGACGGGCTGAGGCTGCTGTTGGGGGTGGGGCTGGGGCTGCTCGTCAGCGAGCTCCTCGACGTGGCCGTGCTCGTGTTGGTGGCCGAGCGGGGTGAAGCCCTTTTTGCCCTTGGACGGCCTGGGTTCGCCGTTGGCTTTTGCGGCGAGCTTGGCTGCTTTGCGCTCTTTCTTGGCGATTTTCTTGTTCTTGATGTCTTCGGGGGTCTGGATGGGAGGTCAAGTTAGTTTTGGGTTCTGAGAGGTGGGGTTTGCAGGGATGGACGAACCTCTTGCCATGCCCAGACGGGCCTGAAGGAGTCGAAGAAACCCACGTCCTCGAAGAGGTTGGGGTACAACCAGAGACCAGGCGAGGCGACGAACATTGTGATGATGAAGAGAATCAGGCGTACAATCGCCATGGCGAAGAACAGTCCGATCAGGCCGAGCATGCCCATGCTGAGGTACCATACTCCCTGTCTGAGGAAGAGCGGCCACAGCGGGAACAGGATCAGCGCGATGACGATTACAAGCGCGCCTGCGGCGTACAGCTTCTGCTTCCACTGCGAGCCCTCGTACAGCCAGATGTAGTAGTTGTCGTCGTTAGCTTCCTGGTGCTGCTCGATGCGAACGGTCCAGAGGCCCTTGACACGCTTAGGCTTTGCGTGGTTGTGGCCCTCGTGGCCGTGCTCGGGGTCGACCTTGGAGACGCGGAGTGCGAGGAGGGAGAGGGGCAGCAGCTTGAATGTGTTCTCGGCGGAGGCGCGGTCGTGGACTTCAGGAAGGAGGGGGTTCTTCGCGCGCGCTTTCTGGTAGGCGGGGGATGATAGAGCACGGATGGCTCGCATGACTGTAGTCTTGGTCAGTGCCGGCTGGGGCAGAGGATCAGTATGCGCTCACCTCGGAACATGTCCTTGCGCTTCTCGTCATGGATGACAGTCCTGGGCTTGAGATCTTGCGACTTGAGGAAGTTGGCTACGGCGATCGCCTCAGGCTTTGGCGGTCCGGGCTGGATGGGCTGCTGCTGCTGCTGCTGTTGTTGTTGTTGCGCCTGCATCTGTGCCTGCATCTGTGCCTGGTGCTGCGCCATCGCCTGTGCCTTGAGCCTCTGAACGTATTCCTGGACCGAGATTCCATGCTTCTCTGCCTCAGCAGCAAGCTGTCGCTGCATCATCTGGATCTGCTCGGGCGTGGGCTGCTGGCCGGGCTGCGGCATGCCTGGCGGCGGCCCTTGGAACTGTCCTTGCGGAGGGCCCTGGGGCGGTCCTTGAGGTGGTGGTCCTCCAGCTTCAGACATTGTGAATTCTGTTCTGGTAGTCTGCACGATGTGAGGTGCGATTCTACAGGTGCAACTATGGCACGGTCCAAAGGAGTGTGGGAGTTGGGTGACGCGCTCGTGGGGTGTTATTCACTATCGTTAGAGCCACATTTCAATGGCGGTTACAGGGATCCACTCCGTTTGTTCTCCGGAGATGACTAAGCGAGATCCTCATACAAAAACTTTGCAGCTTCACGATTGTAGCAAACACCAACAACACTCAGCTTTCCCACAGCCGCCGACAACTCACAACACCTTTCCTGCATCAGGATCTGACGCGTGATGCACGCCGCATCCTGCTCTCATTGAGCATGTGCCGCCGAATGCTTTTGAAGTAGAGCTTTCACGACGGCATGGACAGCCTTCATGTCAGGCATACTCATTGCTGTACGAGAAAGTTCACGGCGATCCTCGCTTACCTTTCTTCTCTGTTTACGCAGCGTCGGGACGTCGTGCGGCGGAGGACGCCTTTGCGGCGCGTTATGCGGCATGGGCTTATGCTGTGTCACAGCCATGCCGCCTTGACGAGCAAACATCATCACATCGTGCTACTTACGAACAAGCATCTCTCCGACCTAGCCGTGGCTGATGCCATCGGTGTCCGCAGCCGGACCATTACATAGACCTTGAAGTGACGTACTACTTCACCAACACTCTGGGACTTATCTCCATGTCTTTGACTGGACCATGATATATCCCTATTTTGGTGTGAAGGAGATTGAAGAACCCCTTACTCATCGCGGTAGTCTTGCCTTTGGTTTGGCTTCAGCGATCCATCATCTAGGGTCGACATCACAAGCTTTTCAAACACGATTCATGTCGTTTGCAGTGACATGCCACTATCAGCCCTACGTTTCGGAACTGTCTCGATTCGCTAGCATTGGTGATCTTGGCCCGCAACCAGATGTGCGTGTGTTGATGACAGTCCCACTATCAGCTCCACCGCGTGTTGGTGATTTGATTCCACGTTTGGCGAGCACTGTCAGACTACGCTATAGGCAGTCCGGCGCCTGTCCAAATAGTAGGCGTAGTCAGCACCGAACGGCGCCCGGACTGTTGGCCGTGTGCGTCGCAATCTAAAGTAAACCCACTGGCTCAGCCAAACGCCCCGCAGCAATAGAAAAGGTATCAGCCGGGGCCGGGATGGTTGAGTGATGCAACTCTTTCGGTGCTGTTCGTTGCAGCGGACTCCACAGAAACTGGGTAGGGGTGGATCCCGCTGGTGCAGGCGGCCTAATCGGTGACGATCTCAAAAGAGACGTTGGAAGCTGGAACGGGGATGTCGCTGCTGTGCACCACGACCCATGGCGGAGTGTCGGATTTGAAGCGCCTCGCGGCATGGCAAGTAGGTTTTCTGTGATGTCGAGTCGTCTGGCTGCAGCTGGCGCGCTGCACCATCCATTGCATGCTTGTCGAGGCAATCCTGCTCGCCCGTGCCGCCTCCATCACATTACGAGCGCCCCAGACGGGGCTTGACGCAGGCAGGGATTGTCCAAGCCACCACTGGGACGACTTGCATGTGTGCAGGAGTGGATAGGCCAACGCTTGCTGGGAGCCGCTGCATTGAACCTCGTCATCTCGCCGCCTATCCCGCCGTCAAAAGGGACGGCCGCCCGCGCGTGTCCTGTCAGCGTTCCTGCGGTTCTCTGAGCAAGAGAGCATTGCAGTGCGCTTTCCAGCATCCGCAGCGCCCCGCGCTCCCCCCAAGCGGTGCCACGACGGTACCTTTGTTTGACGGCCCCGAACGCCAACGCGTAAGGCAGCGGCCCTGTGCTCCGCGAGAGAGCGCTCTGCCCTACACGCGGCTCCAGAGCGTGGGAGCGCCGGTGGCTCAGGCCTAACGCGCATTCCGATATCCACAGCCTGCGCCAACACCGCGTCCTGGGACCTGCCCTTACATAGCTGCATCTGCATCGACACCGACACCGCTCCCTCGCCGCAGCTCGTACCGCCCACCGCTCCGCTGACGCCTGCTGGCCGCCGCCGCCGCCGCGACCCGACCTTATACCTGCCTGCCTGCCTGCACCGCCTGCTGATACCGTCCCGCCGCGCCACCAATACGTCCCGCCGCCGAGTGCTGCTGCTGCTGCGCGGATCTGCAGTTCCGGGCCGACTACCACGGGACGAGACGAGAAGAGACGACTGCTGCTACTTCTTCACCTTCACCACACCTCCGCCCGCCGGGGTCTCTGCTGGACTGCGCTGCCAGCACGGGGACACCCGGACGCCGTGTTCCTCGACCGCGACCCGCAAGACATGTCCACTGCAGCAGAAGGGCGACGATTGCGCGAAGGCATAGGCACCAGCCGGTCTTGGTGAAGCTGTGCAGTGGACTGTAGTCCCTCACTCTGACGCCCACGCGCCCTGAACAGCACGCAGCCGCCCTGTCACGCCCCACGCCGCACCCCCCAAGGCCCCGCGGCCGCCTCACAATGACCATGGTCCGGCAATATCCACCCCAACCCCAGCCGCCGCTGCTCTCTCCCTTGGGCTCCTACACCACCAACAACCCTGCTGCACCCGCCCAGCCCTCGCTGCTCCGCCACAACAGCACCCCAGACGGCATCGGCCTCGGCCTCCAGCAGCGCCCGACCCAGTACGCCCACCCTCTCTCTCGACACAACTCGTATACTTCGCAGACGTCCGAGTCGGGTCGCTCGAAGCCCCCAGAGCACATGCTCCGCCGTAAGACGCCGAACGGAATCCTTGCAGCCGCCTACGACGGGACGTCAGTCGAAGACAATGGGGCACCGCATGCCACGAAGCACATCCTGCTGCCCGTCACGGCCGAGTCCACCCTTCCTTACGGCATGAAGCAGGATCTTGCTTTGCGCTCTCCCAACGTAAATGGCCCATACGCGCACTTCAAGCAGGAGAGGTCGACAGACTGGAGTCCAAGTCGATATTTCGAGACGGGTTCTGGAAGATCAACCCATCACATCCCTCAGATTGACTCCATGCTCAATCAGATCCCACCACTACAGCCAACGCAGCTACCCTACCACATGTATGGCCAACAATTTGGTGGAGTCATGGGGCCAGGTCCACTCAGCCCGTTTGCACCAACCGTCTCAAACGATCAAGGACCGTTTGGGCCGTATTGGCCTGACGGAGCCTATGTTCCGTACCAACCTGCTGCAATGCGTGACCCCCGCTACCTACACCATCCTTCAACAAGTTGGAGTCATCCTCAGCATCCATATATGGGACGAGGCTTCAACGCGGGGCTTCCTGGAGTCTCTGGCTTCACACCCCAGTCATACCAACTTAATCAGCCTATCTATCAGAACCCTGGTGCCATGAGCCATGAATATCCCGCCTTTGCTCAAGGCCCTAATATGAACTTCCAGACTCCCAATCTGCCACCTCACATGCTTCAAGCTCGTCAGGACTTTTTCGCTTCTGGTCAACTTGCACCTGCATCTAGTCAGTCTCCTGTAGTGCCTCCACTAACCGAGTATGGGCCGCAGTCGCTCAACGGACAGTCCAGAGAGAAGGTCTTTGCTTGGGCACACACTGTCTATGTGGATTTGCTCAAGTTTCTGCAGTCAACGAGGAAGGCACACATGCAACAAAATAATGGGCGACAGGCCCACAGACCGCACATATATCCCAAGCCTCCTCGACAGCCGGGGGCCAATATAGGCAAGGAGTCTAGCAGCGGTAGTTCCAGACCGACCACACAGCGACGATTGTCGTCTCCATCAATCAGTTCACCGTCACCTTTCCAGCCTCCCGCAGACAATGCTTCCAAACGCCCTGCGCATTACAGATCAGCTTCATCTTATTCTGCGGCGGGATTAAATTTCGACCCAAGACAGCCTTGGCAGCACGCGAACCCACAGCACTCGATGCGGGCCCTAGTGCCGGGCATGGATCCTGTGCGTACTCTCCGCCGCAGCTCTGGATCGATCTTAGGTGTGCATCAAGGATTACGAATGGACCTGCCTCCGAGCATGACAGCTGCAACGGCGCTGGAAGCAATAACGAAGCATTGCGAGGAGAGCAAGTGGAAATGGATAGATGGCATGCTACTCGGGGGTTGTCTTGCGTATGCCTTAGGGGATTACCAGAAAGCCCAGAACTGGTACAAGCACATTCTCACTCTCGACACTGATCATGTGGAGGCCATATCCAATCTTGCTGCCACTGTTCTTGCCCTTCAGCAGAAGCAAGACGCAGAACGATACTGGAGAAGGGCTGTCAAACTGCGTCCTAGCTATTTTGAGGCTGTTGAACACCTGATAGGACTTTTGTGTAGCGATCAGCGAGGGCGAGAAGCCGTACAAGTCATTGAGGAAGTCGAACGCGCTCTGCGGTTTGCGAGGAGGTCCGATGCTCTCAAGAGCCTTGAGCTTGAGAACGAGCGTCCCCGTTCAGGTGTCAGCGAGTCTCCAGGCTTATCTGATGCTTCTGATAAGCCGCTTTTCGAGTTCGAAGGAGAAGACGAAAACATCTTCAAGGATCTGGATGAACTCCCCGGCTCTGATCAGCCCGGATTCGGATCCAGTGGCTATGCCATACCTGGGTGCGACAATGGTAGGATCCTTGCTCTGGTACATGCTAAAGGCAATATGCTGTATGCTCTTGGCAACAACGGTGAAGCAGCGAAGGCTTTCGAAAACGCGGTCCTGATCGGTGCCGGTACACAAGCCAACGGCATTGGTGGTCTTATCAAACGCATACTATGTGTTGTCGGCTACGCAACATCGGAACGATCACCTGGCGGCCGTAGAATGACCTCTTCTTCGGACCCTGTCCTCCTCCCACCAGATTCGGCTACTAGGACCGCGCACCTCTGCTTCCCTCCACATGGTCAACTGCCAGGCCTTGCACACGTCGCAAGTGAAGGTCTCGCGCGCAAAGCAGCTGTTTCAACTACAAGCAACTCCTTGTTATCTCTAGCGAAGATCTTCCAAGACGGCATGGCGACTAACTCGCCAAGAGCTGCCAGCTATCAGAGCAACTACGGGGTCCGTGAGATATTGGCTCTCTACTATCTTTCATTGTCCTTGCAACCCAGTCCATCTACCGCCAACAACGTTGGTATCCTCCTTGCCAGCGTGCAACAGTCAGCGCCTTCCAAGCCTATACCTGTCTCGAATCCTACGCCATATCCGCAGATCCCAGGTTTGGTTCCTGGGAGTGGCATTGCGCTTGCCTTGGCGTACTACTACTATGGTCTGCAACTCGACAAACGTCATGCTCACCTCTACACAAATTTGGGTAGTCTGCTGAAGGACATCGGTCAACTGGATGTTGCTATCTCCATGTACGAGCAAGCAGTGCAGTGCGATCAGAACTTCGACATTGCCCTAGCCAACCTTGCCAATGCTGTCAAAGATAAAGGACGCATCAGCGATGCAATTGTGTACTACAAGAGAGCTGTAAAGTCTAGTCCTGACTTTGCCGAAGCAGTCTGTGGACTTGCAAATGCCCTCAACTCTGTATGTGGCTGGAATGGCAGAGGAGGTATCGCTGAAGATCACGGTTCCCGCGATCGTTGGCATGTCGACGAGAATGGCATGCTCCTGGATGCAAAGATTCCTGGCGCATCTAGCTCTGGCTGGATCCACAAGGTTGTCAAATTGGTAGAGAAGCAACTGGCAGATGGCGAAGGCTGGGGTCGTGGCACCATGGATGAACGCTTCCTCAAAAGCATTTGCCGCCCCCTTGCTCTCGCAGGCAGCACTGCAGAGGAGGTTAAAGAGAAACAGGATAGTCTGGTCAGCGTTGTGACTGGCTGGAGGGGACAGAAATGGGAGGGTGCCCGCATCGTACGCCTGGTAGAACGCGCTATCCGACGCCTGACCTGGCAGTGGTATCAGGATCGCCACGTGACAGCAAAAGAACGGTTGCCGGAACATTACGCCAGGCCACATCTTCCTGTCGCACTGACTGTGCCTGCAGCGCCCACAGTTCTGCCTTTTCACACTTTTACATGTCCAATGTCTGCTGAACAGATCCGAATGATCTCGCAGCGGAATGGACTTCGCATCTCTTGCTCCACTCTAAGGGCTCCCTGGCTTCCAGCAACAGTTTTTCAGCCACCAGCTCCGCCAAAGCCGTATCTCAAAGTCGGCTACGTCTCATCAGACTTCAACAACCATCCTCTGGCTCATCTTATGCAGTCTGTATTTGGGCTGCATGACACAACTAAAGTCAAAGCGTTCTGCTACGCCACGACAGCTAGTGATGGATCCGAGCATCGAAAGCAAATCGAGAAAGAGTCCCCTGTCTTCTACGACGCCAACAATTGGTCGGCCGAACGATTGGTCAAACAGATAATCAAGGATGGCATCCACATTCTGATCAACTTGAATGGCTACACCCGAGGAGCTCGGAATGAGGTCTTTGCTGCTCGCGCAGCCCCAATTCAAATGTCATTCATGGGTTTTGCTGGAACACTGGGTGCCGAGTGGTGCGATTATCTTCTGGCCGACGATACATCGGTACCCCCAGACACTCTGCGCCAGTGGCGAAGGAACATAGACATGGAAGACGCTTTGGTAGATGAGAATAGCGGAGGAACAGACAAAGATTGGATCTACGGAGAGAACATTGTGTTCTGCCGTGATACATTCTTCTGCTGCGATCACCGTCAGAGCGCACCCGACTCGCAAGGCAGACAGCCAGACTGGGAGGAAGAGCAAGAACGGAGATGGGCTATGCGCAAGGAGATATTTCCTCAGCTACGGGATGATGCAATCATTCTCGGCAACTTCAATCAGCTCTACAAGGTAAGCCTGCGTAAAGACACCATTACGAGTGAGTATTGACAAAAGCCACAGATTGAGCCCACCACATTCCGTACCTGGCTACGCATCTTGCAACGCCTCCCCAAAGCCATCCTGTGGCTTCTGCGATTTCCAGATCTTGGCGAGACCAATTTGAAGCAAACAGCCCTCATGTGGGCCGGACCCGAGGTCGCCAACCGAGTCATCTTTACCGACGTTGCGCAGAAGCATCAACATATCTCGCGTGCTCGAGTTTGTGATCTCTTTCTGGACACCCCTGAATGCAACGCTCACACAACTGCGGCGGACGTACTCTGGTCTGGAACACCTCTACTCACCCTCCCTCGCTACAAATACAAGATGTGTTCTAGGATGGCCGCATCGATCCTGAAGGGTGCACTTCCGAAGTCTCCAGAAGGCGCATTGGCAGCCAAGGAACTCATTGCGTCGAGCGACGAAGATTACGAAGAGAAGGCTGTTCGCCTTGGCAACGATTGTATCTATCAGGGCCACCGTCCCACAGGCCGCCTAAGCCAGCTGCGCAAGATGCTCTACGAAGCTCGATGGACAAGCGCACTTTACGACACGAAACGCTGGGTCAAAGACCTTGAAGAAGCTTACGAGATCGCCTGGAGGAAGTGGGAGAAGGGTGAAGGAGGAGACATCTGGCTGAAAGACTCGACACCTCCAAGGGTGCAAGAGGTTGCCTAAAATTACACCAACAGAGAGAAGAGGAGAAACTGTGTCTAGACGCAGACGCTTGTACCGTTCTGGATACTACTTTTGTGCAACAACTTCTGGATTTAGCGAGCACACATCACCGCAGTTGCTGAGTTGAGCCCTCGAGGCTCTGATACCCCCTTTTTGTTCAGATCTACGCATTTGTTGGTACTGTACCACAGCTTACTTATCTGCTTGTAATGGAAAGTATGTTCATGTTGGGTACAGGGAATGTCGAACGGTCGCTATCCCTAAGGCGAATGCATTGTGGGCGTTTGGCAGTTGTAGATTGGAGTTAGTCGCAATTCTTTCGGCGCCGCAAGGCTGCCTAGACCCTCAAATATGTCTGCGTACACATGCTTGATCCGACGTGATGGCCTGAGCTACAGACTCGATCAGCGAACCCTTGTCGATCCACAGGGCTGAGCGTTGAAGCGGACTGACTTGGACCTGCATTTTACCTGTTCGGGCTAGAGGCGGGTGAACAACTGCCCGCTGCGGATGAACTGCTGCACATAAACACCATGAAGGCCTCCAAATTGTTCCCCAGATTCGCAAAAGGAGTCAAATTGCTGCAGTGAAGCAGACATGAGCCACATTTCACGAGGCCACCGGTCGGCCGAGCCACACTATGATCGAGTGATGTGCTTGTGTATAAGAGAAGCTGGGCCCACGGGTTGAAGAGAGCATCACAGCGCAATCATTGAAAGCACAACAACAATCAATACTACCCATATACACATCAGAACCCCGGTTCAAAATGTCCACGCCACCGCTCACCCAAACCCTCGCCTTCTTCGGCGCCACAGGCGGCGTCTGCAACACGACCCTCGCCCACGCCCTCACCGCAGGCTACACCTGCACCGCGCTGGCCCGGACCCCGCAAAAGCTCATCGACATGCTGCGTACCAACCACTCCATCGCACTGTCTACCATCACCTCGCACCTCACCATCCACACCGGCGACGTCAAAGACATCACCGCCGTATCCCAAACTCTCCGCAACCCGCTCTCGCCATCCGCCCTCGTCGACACCATCATCTTCGGCATCGGCGGGTACCCCGTCCTCCAGTGGAGCTTGTGGCAACCCATCACCATCAACGACGCGCATATCTGCGAAGACGCCACCGCGACCATCTTCGCTGCTCTGGATGATCTCGCTGGCAAAGGCGTTACTGCAACGAAGCACGGTGTGAAGCCGCTGATGGCTAGTATCAGCACCACAGGCATCTCGTCCAAGACCCGCGATGTTCCGATGCTCTTGTACCCGCTGTATCACTACACGCTGCACGTGCCGCATCTGGATAAGAAGAAAGCGGAGGGGTTGTTGGTGAGTGATGCAGGGAAGCACATCAGGGACTGTGTTATTGTGAGGCCGACGTTGCTTACGGATGGGAAAGCGGTGGGAACGGAGAAGTTGAGGGCCGGGTGGGAGTGGACGGGGGAAGAGCGGGTGAGCGGTGGTATCGAGGAGGCGGGGCCCGAGTTGGGGTGGAGTGTTGCGAGGAGGGACGTTGGAGGGTGGGTTTTTGAGAAGGTCGTCAAGGAGGGAGGGTGGGAGGGGAGGTGTGTTAGTTTGACGAATTGATGGGGAGTGGGGTGGACGTTGCGGGGATTGAAGCAGGAGGGTTTCCTGTTGCTTTGGGGGCGGGCGGTCTGTCTGCTGCTGTTCACGTTATTGTTTTTGACGACTTGTAGAAGTATAATGTAGGTGTCAATCTAATTGCTAGTGTATAGTACTGACCTACGCAAGAAAATACGAATATCATGAATGGCTACACTGTTCTAAGAAGACCATAACAGACTCCTAAAAGCGTCCCAGTAGTACCAAGCAGTCATTTGACGGTAAGGTGGAATGGAGTATAGGAGTGCTGTTTTTGGTTGATTGAAACATGTGCAGACAAGTTCCTCTTCCACCGCCTCCCCACTTCCACAGCCTCAGAACAGAAGCGCTGTAATCATCAACGACTGTTCAACTCCAGAGCTACGGTTCGCTCTTCCACCTGCCACCAACGCCCTAACACAACGCCTCGTACCTAATCTGACATCCCACAACTAACCTCGAGGCCCGGCCCCTGGTCGAGACTACCCAGCCGAAGGATCCATGGTCCTGGGATCGATGATGCTGACCCTGGACCCTGTGGGAGGCTCCAAGAGGGACGGCTTTCGTTGCCGACATCGCCTGACACATCGCATGCACGCGAGTAACGCACGCATCGTTAGGCAGTGCGCGTGTACCGTAGTCGCGCCAAGTCTGTACGGGTAGGGATACGTGGTCGTGAGGAGGTGGCTTGGTGTGAAGAGGCCTCCGTGGCTGGTGCTGTTGCTTTGGGAGGTCGTCTGCTAGACATGGACGGGTCGGGTGCGAGTGTCTGAATGGTCGTGTCTCGAATGGAATTCGTGCTTTTAGTCAGTACTCTGGTGCCAGTCCTCTCTTCTTCGGCTGCATGGGCGCGCTGGACGGTGCTCACACGTGGTATCCTTCGTTGGACAGTCACCCGTAAGAGTCTAGTAGACAAGTGGTTTCCACGACGAAAAAAATTCCCAAGTTTACTCATGACCTTTTGACTTTTCCTTTGTCTCAACACTCATCTGTTGGAGTGAGAGGTGGTCAAATGGCACGTTTTGTCGAGCTGTGCTGTCTCAACATCTGGCTACCGGCATCGTAGTATAGCGCACATCTGCTAGGCGCCACCTTACGCAGGTGATCAAAGTCTGTAATTGAGTTTAAACCCGTTCTAATCTATCGCTTTCATAGCGAACCCAAACGCCGCTAATGCATGTCTTATGATGCTTTCAATCCAGATCCGCGTATCTTGACATAGTCGTACAGTATGTTACAATTCTTCATCTATTCTCACAAGCGGGTGCTGCTCAAAATGTCTCAATAACGTCTGGTATAATACCAGCATGGTTCCGCTCTGCACGCTCGTCCAGACGAAACGGGGGCCTACACCCCTGAACCACCCTGCAATGCCTTCTGTTTTGTAAATGATCTTCAAACCGGTGTATACGGAGGATGTGTCGAGTGTTGCGGCGCCGTGCGCTTTGAGAGTGGTCGAGGGTGACGAAGTCGAGATCGGGCGGCTGTGGGAGGTATGTGTTGTTGTTGGTCGTGATGTGGATGTGTGTTTCGAGGACGAAGTCGGTGTGATTGCTGGTTTCGTAGGGTACTTCGAAGCTTCTGGAAGCTGGGGCAATTGAGTTTGGATCCGTGTCTTCACTACGTCCAGCGGGGTTGTGATTACACCCGCTGCTCCTCCTGCGCTGGCTGCAGTTGCAATTTCGAGGAGAAGACCAATGTTGTTGGATCCCATGTAGCTCTTCGCCAGATTTCTCTCCTTTTCGTAGAACGTAAATTGCAAAGCCGAAAAAGGCAGATCTCGCCATAGTGTCGCCTTGTATCCGTGGAAAAGGGCACTGAAGCCCTCTTTTCTGATAATGACTCGGGCAGCATCGGTGGTGGAACGATAGTTGTAGCCTGAATTAAAGTAGGGATTGTTGTATCGTCCCTGTAGTTGCAGACGCGTTTTGAGTACTTCTGAGGGGACGTATGAAGGCGCCGCAGCTAAATCACCAAGCAAACCTACTTCCAGTCAGCATCCAATTCTGTATCAGCGTTATGCAAGACTCACCAGCTGTGAAATATGCCACGGACGGTGTGATGCCATTATCGATCATGTATCGTTTGCTGTACTCATATGTCCCAAAGAAACACACAGTGCCGCAGAATGATCCTAGAAACGCAGGCTGCACACCGCCATATAAACCTCTTACGAATCCCTCTTGCCGCCAGATTGTATAGTAGGTGCTACCCATGGACGTATATTTCGGTGGCATGTGCGGATCGCCTTGTTGCCGTGTCTTGACCGTATCCAAAGAATGCATAAGCATATCTCCAGTCAACCCTCCTAAACCTCCAGCTAGCATCGCCTGCGTGAGTTGTCAGCATCGGTCCCTCCACTTCTAAGTCGTATGTATCCTTACATGGATATAAGCCGGTCGCCCCTCCTCATCCATGTCCTCCGCTATTGTCTCTGCCGCATTTGCCGCAGACGATGCGACTTTGTCCATTGTGACAGCAACATCTCTCCTCCTCTCCTCAACCAGCTCTTGTGTAGTTTCTCCGTTCGAAAAAAAGTTAGCCACTCGGGCAAGGACCATTAGCGTCGAGCCGCGACAGGGGCGCCGTGTCTATGCAGTATGGATTGAGCGATGCACAAGGAAACAGAAAAGGTACAGAAGTAAAAGTAGGATGCGCAGGTGGACGTTGCAAAGAGTGACGTTGTTGTTGTCTCGACAGAGTGACGCCTGGCGAATTTCAACGCCAAGACCCTCGAAGAGGCCGTTCCTTGCCGGCCGCCCCTGCTCATTCACTATCAGCGGCTCGGAAACGCCCTAAGATAAGGAACCTGGAGTACCTCAAGCATCACGTCCCAAGAACAATATTCGTAAACAATGTCTGCATCCTGCAAATGCAAGCAATGTGCGCGCAAAATAGTATCCATACTCGCGATCAGCTGTAATCCGCATATGGTTAGCGCCTCCCGTGACATAATGTATCCCAGCCACCTTGTTGTTTACAATTCGCGTCAAGTATCTCCCCCACATCATCACGCATCCCAGAGAATCCACCGCAACGCGCTCCGATCATTTCAATATTGATATTTTCTTGGTCGCAACACATACGCGACTGCATTGATACTAGTCACGATGTCCCATTCTTGGCTGCAAAAGAAGCGCAAAGGCGAGCTACTTGAGCTTGCACAGACCGCAAGGCTCGCTGAGTACGTGTAGAATGTCACCTTGCGTGTCGCCACAGGTCACTAAATTCTGTCGCAGCGCAGATGGTTTGTTGAAGGACGATTTGGTACTTGCGCTTGAAGGTCACCTCAACCGCAACGAGACAACATATGCCAAACATCCGGATTTCACAAGCTACTACAGTCGCGGAGGATCTCCTGTAAAGCGCGAGCAGACATCGCCGGAACCTTTCTCTACTGTGAAGTCCACGCGTCGTAGGACTCTTGTAAAGACACCTTCGTAAGTCTCAGAAGATGGCGTGACGCGTGACGCGCTATGCTGACTATAACGTAGTGAAGAAGCAACACCAGAGAAAAGAATGCTTAGCTCAGCCCGTACGCCGCGTGCTGTTGCCCAGTCCGTTGCACAGTCGGCCTCCAAATCGGTCCAATCCGCATCCCAGAGCCTCTCTCAGACTGCCCAAGACTTGACGCAGAGCCTGTCGAAACAGACCCCGAAAGCCATCCCACGACGCATTTCCCAGATCGGCAATGAGATAGACCTACCAGCATCGTCATCCCAGCTTGCTGAAGTCGCTGATCAGTCGCTTCAAGCTGCGAAGACCAAAGCCTCAGAGCTGTGGGAGAAGACTCGGATCGACGAGGTCAAAGAGGCCATCCGCGAGAACGTCAGCTCAGTTGCTGCCATTCAGACATTGATCTTGCTTATCGAAGCTGCCGGACTTCAATTCAACACCCTTCAAACAACACCCGCCTTTGCTATCGACGCGTCGAACAGTCATTACCTTCACATTCCGGACTTCTGGACTCTCTTGACAAGCGAGTGGTGGGGTCCAGCCACATTGTGGTCTTTGACAAGCTGGGTGCTTCCATTCGTGTTTTCTTACTTCTTCAACTTGACCCTACGATCGAATACGAACCATAAATCCTCCTACCGACAGTACCCTGCCGACCCGCTGGTCTTTAACATTATCAAGGCTATCTTGGCGTATAGCGCCTACCGTCTGCCTGTTGTTGACGCGTCCTTGGTGGGCGAGGCAGGACTAGCCAAAGCCGTTGAACTGAGCTGGGGCCCATTCTCAGAACAGACGGTTGGAGTTGTGCGCAACAATGTACCCGGTGGCTATCAGGGACTGCAGATTGGTGCTTTGGTTGGTGTCCTGGTCAGTTTGTACGACGCTGCACTCAAGAAGTAAGAACTTGGTCTAGATTTGGTAGAGGACCAACAGGCTGTTTCAATTATGCTTTTGTTCAGATGACTTTGATTGTGGCATTCAGGTTGGGCTGCATCTGTCGGGCTGTGGGGGTATATCGGTGCTTGCAGGAAACGCGCTCTTGTCTTCTTCCACTGATATCATCGTCAACGATTCCAATCTATCTCATTGCGATTGTGGTCGTGTATCACTGCATTAGCGTCTCAAATATGGTCAGTGATTCCGCTGGATATTGGCAGGGCGGCAAATTCTTGTTGATCTGCTTACGACCTCAGGCCAACCATTGTCGAATCTGTCGACTTCTTTGATCGACACGGTTTTGCAACTTTCAATGCTCACATGCTATCTTGGTTGAATGGCGTACAGCATATTGACGGGTGTCGTGCGCGCTGACAGGGTTTGAGCGGGAAGTATCTCTTGGCGCGATGCAACGTAGGAGCGCCTTGATGCGCGCGCCACTCCATATCACCCAATGGTCTTCAGGCCGCCGCGGCCAGACTCGTATGTTCTTTACAGCTATCAACCTCGTCTCTATATCCACAGCGAACGCGGATAAGATGAGAGTTGAACAAGCTCGTTGCATAAGCTTTGCTCGGTGAGCTTCAGCGTGAGTACCGATAATCATATGCTAGTTCACGCATCAGACGCCCTGCGGCCTGCGGGGTAAATATCTTGCTTGCATCAGTCTGCATGCGGCACTAGGGAGGACAGAGTATGCTAAGCTCGACCAGGTACCCTGGTAGCCTCGAGAAGCCGAGCCCTCCCTGTGAAGTTACAAAGGTGGCACTTGGCTAGAGAGAACCGTGGAAGCCTATCTATTCAGACAGGAAGGCATGCGCTTAGCAGCAAACATAGCAGTATTCCTCTGTCAACTGCCTTCACAGTTCGACACGTCACAGAACAAACAGCTCACTGAGCCTGGAAGGACGTGCATGGAATGAAGATCAGGATTTAGGATCAGGCAATATTGAATAGCGCTTACTATCCTTGAGTATTGAGTCGCATGAGTGCTTCCAACTCATGGCTGTAATACTGTGTACAAAGATAACTGCTGCGAGGAGATGCAGCACAGGCAAGACCACATACAAACACAAGACCGGTCATCGCTGACGCCGTCAGCCTGGCCCACAAATATAGCGGAAGCATTCAGTGTCTCCTCATGTAGCGATGAGCCACTATTTCTCTGTGTGATCCGTGGCGCCGGCAGCATGTCGGTACGGCAATGCCCTGACATCCTAGTGGGCAGCCCGTGACAACACAGCGCGCAGTTGGACCGCTCACCTAACTTGTGGCGATGTACCTGGGAGTCTGTATAGTCAGTGCTTGATGCAGCATGTCGTGTCACGCTGTCAGCAGTGCTCCACTCCGTGCTCTGTGCTCCACTGATCGAAATGCGCAGTCTTCACTATTGGATCAACGAGTATATCACAGTACAGTTGCACGTAGGCTGCCCGGGCATAGAGTGGGCCTGAGGATAATTTATTTGAAGTACCAATTGATTCCATCGCGGTCACGAATTTCATAATTGCGTGGGTTCTCCATCTCATGTAGTGAAGTCGTACACTAGACCGCAAGTGGGGTATGGCGTGACTCGTTCAGCCTTGTTGATGATTCGATGACGACGTCACGTTCTCTTCACGACGCTCAGATGTGAATAGACGAACATGAGAACAATGTGCAAATCTCATCATATTCGAGTTGTCAGATTTGACAGATAATATGCGACTTGATCCAAATCGTGAACGAAACAGCTTTCCGAAGCGCTCCCAGCTCCCTGTTGTTGCTGGCACCCCGGAAGGTTCAGCATGGTTCTGGGGCGGTTCTGACGAGCTGGGCCGCCTCAATCTACTGACACCTGAGCGCATACGAAAGGCAACAAGAGACAGCGTCAGGACTGGATCTGTTATTTCGCTCAACCTATCTCTGAGCGAGCCATCGCCTCCATTCTTTGGGCGGAGACCATTTGAACATAAGATCAAATCGATCGGCAAGGGCGCCTTCGACGACGAAACAACATTCAACACACAGTCGAGTAGCCAGTGGGACGGGTTCCGGCATTTCGCGGACCCCAAGTCAGGGTGCTTCTACAATGGCATTGTGTCTGAGGAGATAGAAGGAGACGACGACTCTGACGAAGCTGGGGTAGAGAGGCCAAGAAGACTCGGTATCGACGCTTGGGCGAGAAACGGTATAGTGGGCCGTGGTGTCTTGCTTGATGTATACAGCTGGGCGCAAAAACACAGTCCCTACGATCCCTTCACCAACCATCCTATCACAGCAGCTGATCTGCAAGCATGTGCAGAGTCTCAGGGAGTTACATTTGAGACCGGAGATATCCTCTTGATACGCACCGGCTGGCTTGAAAGGTACAATAGCCTTACTCTACACGAGAAGCGGGACCGCAGTACATGGGATCTGACGGAGCATCAATACGCTGGTTTAGAAGCCTCGGAGGACATGAAGGACTTCTTGCACGATTCATACTTTGCAGCTACTGCAGCCGATAATACGAGCCTTGAAGCATGGCCGCCACGAAATCTCGAAGGAAGCTTGCATGCTGCCCTGCTTCCACTCTGGGGTATGCCGATCGGCGAGTTATGGGATCTTGAGGCGCTTAGTCAGAAATGCCGACGGGAGAGCAGGTGGACTTTCCTCATGACAAGCTCCCCTGCGAACGTTCCGGGCGGTGTTGGGAGTCCGCCGAATGCTTTGGCATTGTTCTAGGTATGGCTGCAGATACAGGAGGATTTTAAGTGGAGTCGTGTATTCATAGGGCTTCTCCTACATATCAACAATATGTCAGACGCCCAATACCTTAAGAAACATCTTCCAGCGAAATAGTGAACCTCTTGTGTCCTTTCATCATTACCACAGCCTTTGACTGCGGCCAGATGATTTATGATCGCGGGTGGTCGGCAGCATCGCTTCATTCCTCGATAAGACTCAGGTCACAGTTTTTCACTCGTTGCCACTTGAGTGCGTACAGTGTGGGTCACTTCCAAGGTATCTTCTTGCAGTCTTTGCAAAACAGTGTTGCGCAGAAATTGCACTGTTTCTCAAAGTTATAGAATCTTTGTTTACAGCCGCAGCACTCCCACGCTTTCGGTGGGGCGGGAAACTGGTCGGAGTGCCCCTCTGGATGACCCATTGATGGCGCACTTGGGTGGCGGCTGAAAAATGATTGTGTAAACATGTGGCCACGCTATGTCTTCGACCGTGTTGGCTAGTTCGGATTGTGACACGTAGTTGATGTGAGGTACTATTAACTCTGTGTGTATAGGCTAATTGCTTTCCTGTGAAAGAGTGACAACTGGGATATTTCAGCATTCGTCACGTTTCTCAACTGCTACATTTGGTCTACCAGTGTCTCTTGCTGAATGGCGGGATCTTTGGGCCAATTGTTTGGACTAGCATAAATAGAGTGATCCAGTTTGGATGCCCTTTTATAGATTCTCCATACGAGGTGTATGCCATGCTCCATCACTAGCCAATCACAGGCTTGCACACTATCGGACCGATAGATTCCCAATTCGCATAGTATACGATTTGTACAATCCCATAAGACTGGCGGAAGGGAACCTATCATCTGCTGGAGCTCCCGTATACATGCGATGGTGCTAGAGCAAGTTGCCACTCCCCGTGCAGCCTTACCTTGCAGAGGAATTTGCCGGAATCCGTCTCGTTAGAACAGCCACTGTCTCCAAACCTCTCAGAACAGCTGAAAGGATCAGCGCATGGCACAGAGGCACATGAAGATCTAAGTGCTGACTGGAGGAGTATGCTTTCGAGCGGCCTGGAACATTGGTTGCACCTACTAGCAGCAGGGTCCTCGTCCATTCTGCAACTAAACGGTTGGCATCAGCGGCCCGTTGATGCACTTGCAACGGTAGGACGAGGGAGATTGTTGGTTGCAGAATGTTCGGTGGGTACCCTCTCTTGAAGCCTCGGTAGTAGATACGGTATTCCAAGCCATACTCCCAATTTATAGCTGATCTCATGTAGACTCTGCTGGTCTGTTTCTGCTTCAACAAGACTGCTGCGGAGCTATTAACTCCACGTGGACTCGGGCCGACCCACAGAGGCGGCACGTTCAACACTTACGCCAGCAGACTCTTCATGACGCGCATGAGGCGCGCAGTGGTACTCGGGCCTCTGCTTGTAGTACAAAGCTCTGACATTTGCCCAGTTGCTGAACAGGTAAACGATGGTCCAATCCAAAAGGCGTGACCGATGTCGGCGTCCACTCGACAAACTAACACGCACCTAGAAGGAGGATGGATTAGAGATTGCACGCATATTCGCTTCAGTCTGATCGCATGACAAGTCGTTTCGGCATTCTTCGGATGTGACTTGGGAATATGCATGCGTCCCTGTTGCCTGTCTCGTCGTTGTGTGTATTCTTCCACAAGTGATACTGTCCCCCGGTCCCAGTCTTCCATAACCGACTTGTGAAGAACGCCATCCTTTATTTGATTCGTGTCATCAGCTGAGACGGAGCACAGCATCACACATTACGGACGAATGCCACATTTTCTGGCTTTAACATCGCTCATTGGAGACGTAAAGTCCAATCATCTTACAGGAGGCTGAAGGCTAGTCCTTTGTGTTGACGAGCTGCGGGTCAGATACTGTTCACTGCTCCTCGACTGTGCCTTGCGTTCACGCTGCCGCCTCATTGGCGATGGAAAAGGGCCCAAGGCTTGCATTGTAGATCATCAGAACGAACGTAGTCTCTGTTGAGAATTGCCCGCCTCAATCCTATCGCGCAGCGATTCGACCAGGATGTGTCCGGGAATGGCGGCATGGCCGGATCAGGACCGTACTAGGCGGTGATCTTTGTGGTGCTGTGACCGGAAAGCGAAATATCCAAGAGCTCGAGTTCTGTCGTAGTGTAGTATGTGGCAAGCTCTATGCAGAAGCTGGTTGGAAGCAACGCTGAATAACGTGCAACTGTCAACACAAGTAAACGAAGGCTCATCCGGTTACACTCATCACCCTACGGCTTTACACGTACTTTCGAGTAACCCTGTGGACTATGACAAAGGATTGGGACGTTCCATTGAAACGTTCGTATTGGTGGAAACTGATCCGAGCCAATAGCGGACAACAATTGGACCATACATAGAGCCTGTGTTGATCCTCTATCCTTGACCTTGATTGGATATCGAAGAGCTGATGGCTTCTCATGCAGCATACTCCGCGCGTAACTTTGAAGAATGGGCTCGATATATGATTTTGTGGGTGAGGCGATACAGGTAATGATCGGCAACTCCTTAGAACAAGGCCATCGCAAGAGTAGCAGAATTGTCCTGAGCCAATACACAGTGTTGTTGGTGATCGCAATCTGTTCAGGAATCGATGCGGAATACCGTCGGACAAGTCGAGCGCATCCACCTCGGGTCACACCATCCTGTCTGAGCGTGCGACCCGCTGGAACCCACGGCAGACTTAGAGCAGGCTTACGATTGGGAAGTCAACGTTAACGATCCTGAGCTTTCGCGACTGCCTTATGTGGCCGTGTAGATATACGAGCAGATGACATTGCGGATCTTGTTGGGCAGACGAGCAATATCGCTATCCTCGGCGTCCATGCTTACTTATCATTTGGGGTACTTCTCAGTTGAAAACCAGCGGGTTACATGTCTGGGCGCAGATTTCCAGATATGCGTTCTTGAGATTCCACAGAAGCCACGCGCAGCTTAACCTTCTGATCTCAGTGGATAAACGAAGCATAGGCAATTTCGTACACGTTGTCGAGAGAGGATAGCCGTTTCCAGAATGCGCAGATCCTCCCGACTCTTAACATGTCGCCACCATATGTGACAGGCAACTGAGACATACGGCAATGACCTCTTACCTACTAGCGCAAAATAATCCAGAGGTGTGAGAAGAATAACCAGGAACGTGGAAGAGCGCCTGCTCGTTAGAAGGGAAGAATCTCCCGTAACTATAGTGGGTGTCTTGTATGACGTGACAATCACGTAGATGGAAGCTCCGCGGAGTTGTTTTGTGACATATGTGGGTGGCTGTGAAGACACACTCGAGGTCCCTCAATGTTCTCTTTTTATAGTACGTAGTATTTCACTCTCCCCTGTCGTGATCGAGGTACTCTTGCCTCTTAGAGTTCCGGAGTACCAAAGTCACGTGCCTTGGTGGAAAATACTGACATCTGCTCTGTTGGGTAGTGCGTCAGTCCGACAGCACCACGGAGAAACATTTTTGGGATGGGTTCCTCGTAATCAGCCGTGCCTGGTGAGCTTTAGGGTTTACAACACCTCACAATTGATGTCGAACGGGCCGCGCCTTTACCACTCTTAGTTCCTCCATCAGGTGTCCTTACAGAGGGCAAGAATTCCTGATCTAACTCCCTTTTGTCTGGAATAAGCTTCGTAGTTATCTAACAGACTCTTCGCTTAAAGCTGCTAGCCTAGTAAGTTTTAACTGTCATATCTCAAATGCAGGATCGTGATTGCAACAGGCTTGAATCAAGCAACAGTGGGCAACAGTAAGCATTCATTTGTCACCTCAAGCTCCGCTTCTTCACCTTTTGATCTTCCTCATTTTCTTCTTATCATCTCACATACTGAGAGCATCATCTTAGACATGCACCTCCCTCGTCCTCTCGTCCTCGTCAACACTGTAGTTCCTTGTCTTCTGATCGACCCCCGTAACTGCAGCCATGTCCTCGTCGGCAGCCACATCGAAGTTTCGGCCCCTGTGTTCTGGTCCCACGAATGTGAGCAAGATGACATAGGCGTAAACACAACCCATGAAGATACATATCACCAGCCCATACTGGTAGCGCGCTACCTTGCCCTTCGGGGGAAGAGGGAAGCGCTCGCCGATGGTAGCCTCAATGGTAGAACTAGCGGACGAAACGAGGTTTCCAAGCTGGTAACTCGTACCTACGACAAAAGTGCGGAAACTACCAGGAGAAAGTTCCATGAGGTGGATTGGGATGACACCCCAAGCACCTTGAACACAGAATTGTTGAAAGAAGGCTGCAGCGATGACGGCGTCACTGCTGACGAAAGTGTATGGGTAAAGTAGTGCGCCGCCGAGGATACACATCACGATAATGCTGAGGCGGCGGCCAAAGATGGACGAGCCGTAGCCGACGAGCGTGCCGCCAGTCATCGCGCCGAGGTTTGCAACAACTTGGGTAACGGTCACCTGGTTGGCGGAGAAGTTGTACTGATTGCTGAGCATCGTTGGGTACAAATCCTGACTGCCATGGGACATGAAGTTGAAGCCTGCCATGAGGAGTACCATATAAATGAGGAGAAGCCAGTGCTGCTTGAGAGCATGCTTGCCTTCTTGAACGAATATCTTGGCGGCATTGGGCTCTTCCTCGCGGATCCGTTTGCGCTCCTGGTATGCTTGAGTCTCCGGGAGACAGAGGCGGAAGATGATGATGAGGACGGGTGGTCCAGCGCCAAACCAAAACAGAGGACGCCAACTGTGTCCGACTGTGTTGACGAAGGCGCGCGCGAATACAGTGGCGAGAAGATATCCGAACGCGTATCCCTGTTGCAGCATGCCAGAGATAATACCACGTGCCGCCTCAGGGCAGTCCTCGAGAGCTATGTGTCGTTAGTTGGAAGACTATGCTGACTAACGAACTCGCGTACCAGTGGCAGCAGCATTGCCATATAGACCGCCCATGGCGATTCCAAAAAGGGCTCTCACGCCGAGGAATTGCTCGTATGTCGTACAGAATCCAGTGCCCAACTCCAACACAATGAAGAGCAAATTGTTGATCTAGTGATTATTAGCGAAAACGCTTGACTATCTGCAAAGTGAGACTTAAAATAAAAGGCCATTTTCTGCCGTAACGGTCAGCAGCAAGGCCGAATATGATGCTACCGACCGATCGTAGCATCAGTACAAGCGTAATACCCCATGTGATGTCTTGTTGGAAGTCAGAATTAATATGAACTCAAAAGATCTGACAACCTACCCTTTTTCGTCTTGCCAAAACTCTCCGCCAGATCCTCAACCGTAAGAGACACAGTGAAGAAGTCGAATGCATCCCATGACCAGGCAAAGAAGGCGACAAAGAAGAACATCCATTGCTGTAGATTGAGCAGACGCAGGAGCGAGATTGGATTTCCTACTTTGGCCATCGCCGGTTTGAGGGTCGTAATTCGCGTTGCAGCATAGCGGCCGATGCTCGTCTTCTGGTGAGGTTGAGGGACGTACTCGCGCTGTTCTGCGCCGTTCTTTTCATCTGCCATGGTGAAGTGTGAAGCGGGAGGAAGGCCTGTCGATTAAATGCTGTCCGGGGAAGAGCAGATGGTGATGCTCGAAACCTGGGGAAATTCCACCTTTTTAACATCTACCCCACGCAACGCACCGGTCCAAGCTGTCCATCACCCGTCACGGCCAAAAAACGATTCGATTCGCTGGATCTGCGTCGATAAGACGTCGCGTGCAACCCGCGGCCGTCTTCTTTCATCGTAGTGACGTCCTCGCCCGTACGTCCCCGCATTATTGCCGCTCTCTGCCAATGGAGAGACCGGGAATATCTGGGGTCTTATGCCACTGTACTCGTAAGAGACTAGCAGACACCAAGAGCTGTTAAGCGTTACTTGGCACTTGTAAGCGGCGCGAAAAAGCTTTGTCGAGGCGCGCCTGAAAGCTTGGTGCGCGCTGATGGGTGGAAGTCTGGCTGACCTATCGTCTGACCTGCCGATGCATTTCGGACATACTTAATACGCCGTCGATCGGCAGCATTTCAGCCTCAATTCTGACATTAGCAGTGACAGGTCCCATGCCAAATTGTTGGATGTAGATAGTAATGGATATAGTGACGGAGGTCCGTTAAATGGTGGCTGTGTCACTCTTTCTCGAATTGTCTCCAGCGCTCAGCTGAATCCTGGGGTAGATGGCGGGGGAGGAAATCGGAGCCGAAGCATGGTCTGTCGCGACCTCCGACAATCAATAGTCCTAAGCTCTGTCGGTGCAGTTTGTGGCTTGCGATACGAGAATCCATCGGCGTTTGGCTGTCGAGGGAGCGTAGAGCCCCGATCGGAGACATGTCCATTGGCCAGAACGAAGCTCCGCGCCTGGCATTGTAGAAAGTAGGTAGTCGGAGAAGCCGTATTTGGATTTCGAGAAAAAGCGGGGGAAGTCGGCACCCTCGACTTGCACCTTCCCTGAACTGCGCGAAAGAAATGCCGCATGTAGCTGTGTGCTTATTTGAAAGATGGCAGCTCTGATAATGAGGACAGTAAGTCCAGTAGTGTGCGCTCATTCATGAGACGCGTGGACACTATCCAAGTGGGCCGCCAGATGCCATTAAGCTCTCAGTATGCTTAGCTCGCACCAAGTGCATTGACTCATTAGAACAACTCCCTCCGCAGCGCCATATAAGCATTGCCACTACATAGCATAGTCACAAGAACCCTATTTGAACAGACTCATTGCTAGATTGACGGCAGCTTGTATATGTATTACATGTTAGGCAGAAATCTAGAAAGTCATCCTATGCTTGGCAGCCGGTGGGAACCCCTTTCAACATGTCCCTAAGCGAGGATTTTGAGGAAGGTTTTCGTCTCGTTGGCTTTCAGACTCTGACCCTCAGGCAAAAGCCGCAAGTAGAAATAAGGCATGTTGTAGCTTCCAGGGCCGCTAGATTCTTGCCACTGTACACCCCAGGTCGTGGTGTTATAACCACCCAAAAAGTACCCGTCTTGCTTCTCGCCAGCAACATAATGCTCGTAAAGAGTTGGTTGCTCGCCGTCAATCAGGTACATAAGGCCGGCGTCATACGGATAAGGCGACAGAACCAACGGCGTCCAGCCAGAGTTGATCGGGGCACCGGCGGGCGACAGAGCAGTCCTGGTCAGCAACTGGAGTTGACCATCCTGGCATCGCAAAGGAGATTTGGCGAGTTGGTTGTTGCTAACGATGGAGACCTGAGCTTGTAAGCGACATTCAAACACGCATCGACCTAGTATCACTCACGTGACCCCAGCGCATGACCGGTCCCGTTGCTGGATGGTAAGAGGTCGAGTAGACGACACTGTCACCCCAACCCTCGATAGCAGCGTTGTCGCTGTTTGCCAGGTTTAAGATCCACGGCCCAGCAGTGCCAGTCTGCTCGTCGTACTGTGGGAACGACGCGCAACCGGCTGGAAGGGCTTCCGCAGTGACATCAGGAAGAGCGAGAGCTGAGGGGAGCGCAGCGAGTATGGCCGCAACTGAAAGAGATTGGAAAAGCATCTTTGAGGTGTGATTTAGCGAGTGTACACAAGAAGAGTGGATGTCGATGCAGTTAAATTATGAGGAAGAACTGGCTCTTATAGGTCTTTACTGTCACAAGTTATCGACCCCAAAATCTTACTTGCTCACACGAAGATCGTCAACGCGCTGTCGACAGGCACTGGAGCTATTTTTCGAAGATTTTAATCTAAGAGACGTTCCGCTGCCTTCCTTCACGCCCGAAACAGGCAGTACGACGGCATTAGCTGCTGGCCTGAAAGGCAGCTGGAGGCAATCCTAAGCCAAAATAGCAGTCGCCTTGCCATGGTGATGCAAATACCTGTATGCCGGATAAAATAGATCCTTGGACACAAGAATTTGAGGATTTGAGATTCAAAAGATCTGCAAGAGCGAATGATGGACGCCTGATTGTTGAGATGGGCAGAGAGTTGATTCGCGGTTGCCTGTGAGGCTCTAATGGTCTTGCCGTGTGTGGTTAAATCGCATCTCACTAGCGCGCTACCCCTGCGTCACCGGTCAACATCCCAGTGCTGTCTCCGCTGACTGATCCTGACGGCACATAAGTGTATCCTTGGTAAAGGCAGAACTGAAGAGGTATACGAAAAGATCCCAGTCTTGGATCATAGAGGCGACCTATTCAGCGTAGGCTATTCTGCAGGACATGTCCCATACGACACTTGTAAGCATTGTATCTGCTGATTAAACCTAGGTATATGCATTCAGTAATCCATGTTATTTCTGTTGGATCGGCACCATTCGCGACAGCGCTATTCCCCTCTAACAGCGTGTAAAGACTGCCCAGCACTCCTGGAGAAAGAAGACGTATAACGTACCTTATCCGAGGAAACAATCCCTACCGAGTAGAGAAGCTGTGGAAACTCCGCCCAGACCCAGTCGTCGCTTCAGACAGTCATCCATCCCAAGAGCGAATGATATTCGCGTAAACTGTTGGACGAGCGTGGAGTGAAGAAAAATGCAAGTGGTGGTTTGGGTAGCGCAAGAGATCAAATGCCAGTACATCAGCACGCATTATGCTTCTAAGCCTCCATCCCACCCTCTTGTGAAGGTGACAGCGGCCCACCAAACGGCCTCAGACCTTCTACTCAGCGCAGGTAGTGTCTGCGTTGGAGAGAAGACCTTTATTGCAACCACCAACCCTCATGTGGAGGCCGCAGCCGTTCACATACCAGCCGGACCAGTCTCGTCTAGAGCAAGCGGCGTTTGCTCACTTGAGCGAAGGCATCCACCGCAACCATCGATCATCATGCAGACTTGGCAGCGATCCATGTCCCGGTTGGAGCCAGAGCAGTGGCTAAGGGGAGAATACGACATTCAGACGATGATCAGATACAGGAGTCAACCGACTCACTTGTCTATTGACGCCATCAGCAAACCCTCTCCACCACTGCTACGCGTAGTGGGGTACAGCACAAATTATCACCTTCATTGCCCTTCATGCAGAGTCGTCGACGTACAGCTCCTTCCACCAAGCCCACTTGCGAACTGCCTTCACCCTCTTTGGATCAAGTGAATGGGTTAGACGCTTTCTTGCCATCGTGCTACATGTCAGATTGCCCCGGTGTCTGATGCCTTTACCAGAAACACTACGACCGGGTACATCTAGGTCTCAAGAAAGGGAAAGAGGTCTGGAAGGGTATGAAAGCTTCGAAGCCTCCATGGTGGCGCTCAACATTAGTAGCTGGAAGACGGTAGACCTTCTCGTATGGTGGACACGCAACCATTTCAAAGGATAGAACTTGCGTGAAACACTTGCTCCGAAAAGTTCAACGTTGATTGGAACTGCCTGTGCCGACTGCTTGTGATCATGAGGTGTACACAATCTTACAGAAATTCAAGCTTGCAGGGCTTACAAACTCCTACCTCTCGGGCTGCAGCTCCAAATGAAGAGTGATTCTCAGCAGCTCCGTAGCCTGTGACCTCACGCGCGTGGACATCGCGTTCGTCTTCTCCCTGACTGAACACTGCCCAACTGTCTTACCCTTCGCCTCCAATGATCTCGTACCCCGTCTAATTGGTAGTATTTGATCTTGCCACAGTGACTGTATTCGAAGTGTATGAACAGCCAGTCCTTGGTAAACACGTTGGAGGAACGGCCTTCGAATGGGCTTGCCCAGAATTTAGTTTCCTCCTCCTCCTCCTCCTCCTCCTCATTTGAATTGACAGTGCTTTCTATATGCATGTTTCTGTCACTTGACCGTGGTTCACCGCTGTCCGATGCAATTGGGATCTCCGCTCCATCAGCGGATCTGGCAGGTGTATCTTGTTGGGACAGCAGCTCCCTCTGCTGTGGGATTGTGCCAATATCGTGCTGCTCTGTGCGAGGTGGGGTCGAGGATTTCGATGATGGCGACGGGTTGTAGCGTGAGGTGTTGACTGTGACGAGCGAGTATTTGAGTGTACCTGTGACATACGAGCCTCGAGATATATAGGCAGCGTCAGAGGAATGGGCTCTGTTGAAGCGAAGGTAGATATGGGCAGAACTGGTGGCGTGTCAGGGACAAGCGTGAGCGATGCGAACACACTCTTAGACTGCGAGTGTGTCATAGAGACCAGTGTTGGCGAGGATAATGTGGGATGAGGTGTCGAATGTGGTGGTGTAGGCTGTAGTGGTCGAGTGGCAGTCTCGGATGCGACGGATGGACGCTGTGCTGGGCCGGTGGCTAGGGATCTGAATGATTCAATTGCTGCTGGCCTCAAAGCTCCGGCAACACCAGCGATAGGCAAGTTCAATGCAAGCAGTTTTTCCATGTTGAGAGAGTATTGCAGGATATCGCTCGGCTGACCAGTATTTGATCGCAGGACGCGAGCGATGAGTGCGCGGTGAGACTTGATTATCCTCTCGATCGCTATCTTTGCTTTGTCTGACGAAGCAATTTCTAGCAGCTCTTCTTTCGCTGGGCCAGGCGCATCTCTCGATTTCTCATAGATTCGCTGGAATGCAGCTCGCTCCATGCGCTCCATGGCCCTTCGTCTCTCTTGGCCTGCTGTTCCAAGGCAGCCGCCTTGCGTTGAGCAGCCTTTGCTCGCCACTGCTGATTTTCTGCACCTTTTTGCTCCGCTGGATTTGGGTATTGCTTTTGAAGTCTGGCTTCATGAGTGGCCCTCTTCTCTTCGAGGCGAATGAATTTGTTGTGTTTCCTTTCTGGCAGCTAGTTGAATGGCGCTCGGTTCTCGTCGGTCTTGAGCCTGGACGAGGCGCTCGGGGGGGGGGGGGGGGCTGTCTGATTATGTTGCTGTGACATTCTTCTACCTGACTACTGATGATTACTCTTTGGTAGACTGTGAGTAGGGCCTGACTTACACCGTGGTATGTTAGGTGCTGGCTAGAGCCGCAGCAAAGAGCGAAGAGTAAAGAGACACTGAAGAGATGCTGTACCGATAGCGCGGTACCACAATGATACGTGGAGCGAACGGGTATTGCTATAGCAAAGCTATGGCGGTTGGGGCGCGGCTACAAGTGTTGGAGCGAGGCCATGGGTGCGAGAAGGAAGCACTGCGCGATCTGAGGAGCTATATCGGCAACGTAGTGCTACAATAATGCGTAGAGGTGAGAGAGGAGTCGCAGCGCGGAATGACTGTCATAGCGAAGCTGTGGCGGTTGGAAGGAAGCAATGTGTGCAGTGAGTGAGTGAGTGGGGCATGGTCAAGGAGGAGATGCATTCGGCAAAACAGTGATATTCTCTCTTCATCACCAGCCATGAGTCACCGCTGTCTTCACGGATTGCGGCTGATCTCCATCGTCATGCCATGATTTACCGCATTGCTTGATGGCGTTTGTTGGTTGGCTTTTTGGATTTCATGAGTTGCTACTGTCTTCACAGACTGTAGTCGATCTCAGGTGGTGACCCTTGCCCTAAACAATCGGGTGTACACAAACGAAAGACCGCAACGTCTTTGAACTATGCCCAACGATAAATTCACATCTTTGCGAGGTGTTGGGGCTCTCCACTAAGATGACTCTGCGTAACCGCGTCCCTCTACTGCATGCCAGCCTCATGGTCGTTGGTTACGTGCTCCCCCTCTTTCAGCCACTTGAGTAATTTCCTATTTGACTGCCGTAGTCTATGGTAACGCTCTTGTGGGAGCGGGATTGCTGCAGCCTGACGGTTGGTGCACGTGGCTAACGTCGCGGTTAACGTCTACCCATACTGGTTTCGTCTCTCTCCATTTCAACCTGCGCGTTGATAGTAAGGCGCACGTGGACAACGACACCAAACCTTCGCGGCTCAGCACGCCTTTGCGTATGCTCCTCTAGTTCGTTTGTCCGAGGTACGTATCTGACGACCTTTACAGCGCTTCACTGCCAGCGCGTCTGACCGAACCTACCTGGATAATGCGGCCTGGTCCGGTCTCACGTGCGTACCTATATTGCGCCTTCCTCAAGCGCGTCACTGACGCGAGCAGCAGCGCCTCACTCCCAGACAGTCTAGTCTGCTAGCGACCGCAGTCAGCAACTTCACCAACTGCCTACTGAATCATGCTGCAGAATTACACAATGCCGACGATTATGGATACTCGAGGCAGCCTTCACGTGGCTAGGGACAACTTCATACGACGGCGCCGTCGGGCTGGCAAGGACGACAGCGGTTTCATATGTCGCTTGAGGCGAGCTATCTTCAACGACGTCATCCCATTAACGACGAAGCTTTCAAAGATGTTATACTTAGCCCTTTTCTCACCGATATATCTCGCCAGTGTCGTCGACAACACAAGGAGAATCGTCGTGTCCAAACAAGACAGTTGAGGACACAGCAAGCGTCCACGGCTGACCATCAGCGAGGCGGAGAGCAACAGACTGCCAATACCGGCGCCGCGCAAGCAGGACCTGGGGCGTAGGCGTCTGGGGCGTTACCTGTTGATGCGACCAACGACATGTCAAATGTCCCCCACATGCTTGCTATGGCAACACCGAAGCGCATCTCCCAACCGGAGGGCAATCTTGTGCCAGCAACTTCTGGACTCGATGCAGTCGGCGTCTCAGACGAACACGGCCATAATGTCAGCATGTCCAATGATGCTGACAGCATGGTCAACCACGACGATAGCGTGCAATGGAACGGGGAAGCATCGTACTGATGATGTAATTGTTCTAGGCAGTGACTCTAAGGGTGACCTGGCTTGCACAGGTTCAATCTATCGGCGGGGACATTAGTCTAGTCGCATACTTCAAGGAGTTTTATATACAAATCGTCGGCCGGGGCTTTGTGATGAGATGAATAGGCTGCACGCAGTCCGTCGTTTCTCTCACAGAAGTGTCAGTCTGTGTCATGATCCACGACAGTGTTGTATGATCTTGAGCCCGACAAGCCATCCCACCGATCTTCTTCATCTAGAAAGTCGGAGGCTTGGGCAGTCCATTGGGCACCAACCCATTGCAAGGAGCCACCAGATCAGCTTCCTTGATAGGCTGCACTGCTTTGTTCTCCCATCCGAACAAAACTGCCTCGCCAGCCGGCTCATACGCCTCCCATCCGGCATCTGGCAGCCCCTTGACTGGGTTCTCTGCAAACGCAAGCCAGTAATCCTGCATCGCCTCACTCACTGCAAACTCAAGAGGTGTCGAGTTGCCGCGAGCAATACTGTGGGTGCCAAAGACCAGAGGCATATCAGCCTGGTGGTAGGCACCCTCCCACCATTGCGGGGCGATGTTTGTAGCGTTCAAACCGTAGAGGTAGCGGAAGGTTGTTGTATTTGTAGCAAACCTGTCATGCGTGGTCTGTACAACAGGACAGAGGAAATAGCCAATCGTGAAAGCGTCGGCTTGCTCCTGGTTAGGGCCGTAAGTCTTATTGTAAGGCAGGAATACACCGCCCTCGTCAACAGTCGTGCCGATGATCGCGGGCTTGCGAGTGTAGTTGCCAGCAAGCGCACGCGCAGTGTAGTTGCTGAACCTGGTGCGGTTGTCGATAATCGGGTTGAATGTCAGGGCTGGAGTTGTGCCGTTGTCGGCGCGGGCCTTGAGGAAGGAGATGATCTTTGAGGAAGGCACATCGCGGAGGCAGTCGACTTCGGCTGTGGCGTTGAGGTTGCCGCAACCAAGTGATGTCGCCACACTGGTGAAGTTTGTGTGGTCAGGGTCCACTGAGGTGAGTGACAAGAAGGAGGTTCCAGAATGCATGATAAGTGCAGAGACGATGGGGTCGTCAGGGTAGGCGAAATTGTAGTTGTCGACCGAGATAGCACCTGCTGACTGTCCCCAGAGGGTTATACGCTCTGGGTCACCACCAAAGTTGGCAATGTTGTCGCGAATCCATTCAAGCGCCAGACGTTGGTCGAGGAGTCCCAGATTCTGCTCATCTTCGACAAGACCCGCAGAATTGGGCTGGCCAAAGATGCCCAAACGGTACTGAATGCCTACTACGATGTGCTTTCCGCTCCTCTGAACCCAGCGGCTAGGATCCTGGTAGGGAACATTCGCACCGCCTGTCTGGAAAGAGCCGCCATGAATCCATGCAAGAACGGGTAGCTTCTCCTGAGTCTCGTAAGCCTTCTCGGTGCAATTGCCCTCCTTCGCCCCCTGCCATGGTGCCCAAACGTTCACACTCAAACAATCTTCTCCAGAATGGTTTCTAGGTGTGATGACAAACTCCGGTGCATCTGTGAGCCATACGCTGTCTCCCTCGCCTTCGAACTGGGAGCATGCAGGTCCAAAGGTGGTGGCATCGATGGTGATATTCTCTCTCGCCTTGGGAATGGATGGTAACCAGCGGCGCTTACCCAGCGGCTGCTCCGCGAACGGTACGCCGAGGAAGTGCGCAACGTTAGGAGTGATTGAATCAACACCTCCCTGTACTGTTCCAGATGTCGTGTCAATCTTCAGTGAGCTGACAGCATGGGCGATTGGTAGTTGGGCAAAGCCCAGCAGAGCGGCTAGAATAAGAGACATTCTGAGATTGGAGGAGAACCGCTGGAGACCTCATCATGGAGATCTGGGGGCCTTTTGTTGTGACGCGATAGCCCCCTGTAGAGGCGGTAGGATCGGCAACAGGCATGCGAGCGGCTTCATCGATAATCCATCGAAATCCCGGTGCTTGATCCATATTGAGCACGACCGAGGTACGAGAAGAGGAAGGTCAGCGAGCGGGCTGTGGACGGACCGACATGAATCGCGGCTCGACCTTGACAGGCGGGAAAGTGGAAGGGAAATTGCTTTTGCCACCACACTGGAAGGCGAGGCTGTGGAACTTCAAGATCCAATGGAAAAAATCCTCGCCACAGATACATCACGAGACATAATCATGGTGTTGAAGGAAAAGGTGGGAAAACATATCCAGATGCTGTTTTTCGGCCCGCCCACCGAGTTGCCGACCCCGCGCTCATCGGTGGTTGTTCCCCCACCTTTTCAGCGATTGCCTCCATCCCAAGTCGGAACTTCCGCCGACGAGGAAACGTCATAAAGTGAAGCAGAGCTCCGATACCGTTGTTGGATTCTGTTCCTGCATGCCAATTCTACTCACGTCTTGCGAACAACAACATCCACCAGTACAAGCATAACCTTGCGTACACACGAGTCAGCAATCAACATGAGAGTTGTCATTACCGGCGCCGGCGGCTTTGTTGGCCAGATCCTGGCTAAGAAGCTTATTGAGACAGACCCTTCCACATCGCTGGTCCTGGCTGATGTTAAAGAGCCACCGAATCCAACGGATTCGAAGGATGTAAAGACGGTCGCGGCGGATCTGACAGATCATGCAGCAGTTGATGTTCTGTTCGAAAAGGCGCCCGATGCCGTGTACATCCTCCACGGCATCATGTCGAGCGGATCGGAAGCCAACCTCGGTCTTGGATTGAAAGTCAACTTCGACAGCGTCAGGCACCTGATTGATGTTGCGCGCGTACGACAGCCTGGAATCAAGATTGTATTCACCAGTTCATGCGCAGTTTTTGGGCGCGCTGCCGTTAAGAACGTAGCTACCGAGACGGACATTGTACCAATGCCCGAGAGCAGCTACGGCACACAAAAACTCATGATCGAGTTCCTAGTCAACGACTACTCTCGCCGTGGCCTCATCGATGGACGTGTGGTCCGCCTGCCCACCGTCTTCGTTCGAGCCGGCGCCCCCACAGCAGCAGCGTCGTCATTTGTATCTGGGATCGTCCGCGAGCCAGTAAATGGGGAGGATTCGGTTCTTCCTGTCGACCCCGACATTGGAATCTGGTTGACATCGCCACGGGCCCTGGCTACCAACCTGGTGCACGCAATCAAGGTCCCTGCCGAAAAGTTCGGCCACTTTAGACAGGTGCTGCTGCCCGGCTACACGGCGACCAGTGGAGAGATTTTGGATGCACTGGAGAGGGTCGCTGGAAAGGAGACACGGTCGAGGGTCACTGAGAAGATCGATGATGGTATTCAGAAGATCGTGCTGAGCTGGCCAGCAAAGTACGACACCACAAGAGCGAAGGAGTTGGGTTTCTCGGAAGACGTAGGGCTAGAACAGACCATTGTGGACTTTATCGAAGGCCAGAAGCAGCAGAAGTAAGAGATCAATGCACATATATCTCAATAAGTCCAATAGTGGCTAGCATACATTACCAGCATTGGGAAAGCTTAGCAGAATACAGACCGTGTACATGTAGAAGTCATGCTCTCGTGGTAGAACCATGGTGTTAGAACCCCGCTGCGAGATACAGAGCCCAGCGAAAGCAGGCGTACAGACAGAAGCATGGTTCGCCGATGTGTAGTAGCTACGTGAGCTGCTCGCGACAGCGAAGAAGGCGAAGAGAACATAAAAAGCTGCAACGCGGTCTAGTAGAAGATGTAATCCTGCAGTGTAGTTGAGGCTGCGGGAGAGCAGGATCCGAGGTAGGTGTAAGAGAAAGTAAGAGGAGGCTAGCTTGATTGGGCAACATTGACAAACTTGCAATATGTGCTCTCTCACTTTTCCATCCAACTAAGCACCTTTCTCTCGCTCAACTATTATCCACGCTATATATTTCGTCTTTGGCCTCCGCATTGTTCTTTCTCCTTCTTAATGGTGCGTTGCCTTCTGCTGCTGCTCCTCACAGCTGATGCTCCAGCCAATATCGAAAGTAGAAGTCCAGCTCGATCAGGAGCTTTCACGTCCTCAAAGCTCTGCGTCATTCGAATCGCTCACACTGTTGCATAAAGCTTGCCGCGTCACATCGCCTTCGATTATCGTCATGGCCTTTTCTGTCTTTTGTCTCGTCCTGATCTTCCGCGCCTGACCGTACTTCAAGACGTTTAGTATTCTTGCCATACACATTCTCTGCTGGAGATTTCGTCAAGTATCGTCACTCTTACCTGGTACTGTCTACTCTCTGCAGCGTTACTTGCCCGTCTAGTTCGTCTCATCACAGTATCTCTCACTCCACGCATGCCTTCACTTGAGATGTCAGCACGCAAACGAACACCATCTGGTAACGGCATCTTATTGACCTGCCAGATCTCATCCATTGTAACGCGCCACCAGACCTATGGCGGTGGTATCTTAGCCACGTCGTGCAGTACTGACGACAAACAATGCTCATGCAAGCCACACGACTAAACAGTGCAAGTGCACTGCGGAGAACATGATGCGGAGATATTCTGGGGTATCGATAACAATACAAGATTCTTAAAGAACATGCTACCGAGTGCTCCGTGTCACAACGACAAGGGGCATTCGCTGGTGTGAGCGTCTAAGCGGCAGCGCCGATGTCCTTGACGAAGTCTGTAACAATGCCGGGACTGTCACGAAGCGGTGTTGTCGTAAAAGCGACCACATTATCTTGAGAGCATTATTCTTGAGCAAGGCCATCAACGTGCCATGCCGTGGACAAATTTTGGCCGATCTAGCATCGACTCGCCGCCACGCTAGAAGGGCGCAGGAACAAATCTGGGCGACCACTCACAATGGCTTCCGAAGCACGTAGAGGGTCCTCGAGCGACCGGCGGAAGAGCCGCGACCAACATTGGCTAGACCTTGCACCGTCCCGATTTTGAGCAACTCAACCGTGGCTCCGGTTGTTAAAGAATCGGCGAAGACTTCGGAAAACAGCACAGATGTTCCACAGAGCATGTCCCTGAATCCGCCAAATGAGGCGCAAACAGCAATGGTGGGAGAAGGTTCTCTCGAGGATCCTCGCTATACTGGGGGTCTACGCAGCCGGCAGGTACTCGGCCACCTACGTACCCGCAACAGGTTGCTGGGTCAACCTGGGTTGATGAGAGCCTGTGGGTGATTGAACATCCCCAGTCTCAGAAGAAGACACATCGACAAGACAGTATGTCCGCAGGAATCGAGGCAGCACGTAATACTAAGGGTCTTTCCGGACAGAATAGGTGTCCCTGAAACTTGCTGCATAATCCGCGACCCTCGGTTTGTTGGGTTGGGATCTTACGCCTAGCCTTAAGCAAGGCGGTGAGTGCACATGCTGTACGTTCTGGTTTCGCGAAGTTTGCTCGCAACAGCGTGAACTTCAAGATGGGATACCCGCGGTGCACGCTACTGCGTACAAAGCAGCACAACGGATTGGACAGCCTTACGGCCTTCATTACCAAGTGGCGAGCAAAACAACGGGGAAATGGGGCCATGAGAAACTTCCAACACAATTTTGCCTCGCCCGCGCTAAGCGCACAGACGTTTGTGAATTTTTACGCCCGCGCCCAAGTCCACTAGATGAGATATAAGAGCCGTAAGAGCACCAAAATCGAGATATCAGCGCTCGCTGTAAACTTATCAGAGAGAAAAGCTGTCCATCCATATTGTTCGCGTTTTGCGCATTCTTTGATACCCCTAATAGACTTGCTTTGTCTCTCTTTCCGCAGCAAAAGGGACTTAGGCATTCGGTACTGAACCCCCGCTTCGCTTATCAGTACTATTATATATTTTCACATCGCCGCCCGCGCTCTCCCTCCACCCTCCACCACCACACATCTCCCTCAACATGGCGCCAGCAGCTCTTCACGACGCCGCCGCCGTCAAGTCTGAGAACTCGAAGGCCGTTAAGGTCCTTGAGGAGCTTCTCAGCAAGCTCAGCGTTTCCAAGGAGCAGGATGAGATCAACTCTTCTGCTGCCTCGATCGCCACCTTCATCAACGGTGACATCGAGGAGGCTGATGCCCCCACCAAGTAAGTTCAAAAAGAATACATAATCTGGTCAAGACGAGCATCGGACTAACACCTCGCCAGGGCTGTTGAGCTCCTGAAGAAGCAGCTTTCCAACAAGAAGGATGCCGTCGCTCGCGAGCGCGCCCTCGATGCTATTCGCGCTATCGCCCAGCACGCTCAGGTCTCCGCCGCCGTCGAGCCCTACCTCGTCGCCCTTCTCCCCAACGTCCTCGCTGCCGTTGGTGACAAGATGTCTGGCGTCAAGGTCGCTGCTCAGACCGCCGCCGAGGCCATTGTCGCTGCCGCCAACCCCAACGCCGTCAAGGCTATCATCCCCCACCTTTCACACTCTCTCGAGACCGCCCAGAAGTGGCCCGAGAAGATGACCGACCTCAAGTGCATTGAGACACTCACTACCTCTGCCCCCGCTCAGATGGCTTTCCGTGTCCCTGACTTGATCCCCGTCATCTCTGGTGCCATGTGGGACACCAAGGCTGAGGTCAAGAAGGCCGCCTACGCCACCATGGAGAAGCTCTGCTCCTTGATCTCCAACAAGGATATTGAGCGCTTCATTCCCGAGCTCATCAAGTGTATCGCTAAGCCTGAGAACGTCCCCGAGACCGTTCACTTGCTCGGTGCTACCACTTTCGTCACTGATGTCCACGAGCCTACTCTGGCCATCATGGTTCCCCTCCTTGAGCGTGGTCTCGTTGAGCGCGAGACTGCCATCAAGCGTAAGACTGCTGTCATTATTGACAACATGTGCAAGCTTGTCGAGGACCCTCAGATTGTTGCCGCTTTCTTGCCCAAGCTCATGCCTGCGCTCGAGAAGAACCACGACAACCTCGCTGATCCCGAGGCCCGTGAGAAGACCCGCCAGGGTCTCGACACCCTCATCCGTGTCGGTGCCGTCAAGGATGGCAAGATCCCCGAGCTCGAGAGGTACGGTGACATCTCCACCATTGCCGGCAACCTGAAGGCCGTCCTTCCCTCCAAGTACAAGATTGACGAGAAGTTCACCCCCGTCGTCGACTACATCGGCGCCATCGGTGGTCAGCTCATCGACGAGAAGGACTACGAGCCCCTTAACTGGTTGGCTAACGCTGGCCCCTTCATTGCTGTTCTTGTTGGCGATGAGGAGTCCAAGGACATCACTGAGAACCTCCGCAAGAAGTCTCTGCCTGCCTCTGCCGCCGAGGACGTCGCCGAGCCCGACGAGGAGGAGGGCGAGGACCTCTGCAACTGCACATTCAACTTGGCCTACGGTGCTAAGATCTTGCTTAACCAGACTCACCTCCGTTTGAAGCGTGGTCAGCGTTACGGTCTTCTCGGACCCAACGGTTCCGGTAAGACCACTCTGATGCGCGCCATCAACAACGAGCAGGTCGAGGGTTTCCCCAAGCAGAACGAGGTCAAGACCGTCTACGTCGAGCACGACCTTGACTCTGCTGACACTGAGATGACTGTCATTGACTGGACCGTCAAGAAGCTTCGCGATGTCGGTATCATGGACAACCAGGAGAGCATTGAGGCAACCCTCAGGGAGTTCAACTTCACCCAGGAGCAGATCAGCGGTCCCATCACTGCCCTCTCCGGTGGCTGGAAGATGAAGCTTGCGCTTGCCCGTGCTGTCTTCGAGAAGCCCGATATCCTGCTCCTTGACGAGCCCACCAACCATTTGGACGTCAAGAACGTCAAGTGGCTCGAGGACTACCTCACCACCTCCCCTTGCACATCCATCGTCATCTCCCACGACAGCAAGTTCTTGAACAACGTCATCCAGCACGTCGTTCACTACGAGCGCTTCAAGCTCAAGCGTTACAGGGGTAACCTTGATGAGTTCGTTAAGCGTGTGCCCTCTGCCAGGTCATACCACGAGCTCAGCGCCTCCGACCTTGAGTTCAAGTTCCCCGAGCCCGGTTTCCTTGAGGGTGTCAAGACCAAGGCCAAGGCTATCCTCCGTGCCACCAACATGAGCTTCCAGTACGAGGGTACCGCCAAGCCCCAGATCGCCGATATTACCTTCCAGTGCTCGCTCAGCTCCCGTATTGCCGTCATTGGTCCCAACGGTGCCGGAAAGTCCACTCTTGTCAACGTCCTGACTGGTGAGCTTGTCCCCACCTCTGGTGAGATCTACCACCACGAGAACATCCGTATTGCGTACATCAAGCAGCACGCTTTCGCCCATATCGATCACCACCTTGACAGCACTCCCTCCGAGTACATCCAATGGCGTTTCCAGACCGGTGAGGACCGTGAGACCATGGACCGTGCCAACAAGATCGTCACTGAGGAGGACGAGAAGGCCATGGACAAGATCTACAAGATCGAGGGTACCCAGCGTCGTGTCATTGGTATCAACTCCCGCAGGAAGTTCAAGAACTCCTACGAGTACGAGTGCTCGTTCGCTCTTGGTGAGAACGTCGGCATGAAGAACGAGAGGTGGACACCCATGATGTCTGCTGACAACGCCTGGATTCCCCGTACCGAGATCATGGCTTCCCACGCCAAGATGGTTGCTGAGGTCGATCAGAAGGAGGCTCTCGCCTCTGGTCAGTTCCGTCCTCTCGTCCGTAAGGAGATTGAGTCTCACTGCGCCAACTTCGGTCTCGACGCCGAGCTTGTCTCTCACTCGCGTATGCGCGGTCTCTCCGGTGGCCAGCGTGTCAAGGTCGTTCTTGCCGCCTGCTCGTGGCAGCGTCCTCACTTGATCGTCCTTGACGAGCCCACCAACTACCTCGACCGTGACTCCCTTGGTGCTCTCTCCAAGGCCATCAAGTCCTTCGAGGGTGGTGTTATCATCATTACTCACTCTGCCGAGTTCACCAAGGACTTGACTGAGGAAGTCTGGGCCGTCATGGACGGAAAGATGACTCCTTCCGGCCACAACTGGGTCCAGGGCCAGGGTGCCGGTCCCCGTCTTACCGAGAAGGGTGACGAGGAGGAGAAGTTCGATGCTATGGGCGTAAGTTAACCTACATTACACTCTGAGGACATTCACTGACTGTAACTCCAGAACAAGATTGCCGCAACCGAGAAGAAGAAGAAGCTCACTTCGGCAGAGATGAGGAAGAAGAAGAAGGACCGCATGGCCCGCCGCAAGCGTGGTGAGGAGGTCTTCTCCGACGAGGACGACTAAATGTATCGCCCCAGAAAAGTCTTTCTTTGTTCTTCATGACTGTTATGGTGCATGCATACCAGGCTTAGAGTTTGCCTATGATAATGAGGGTAGCAGTGGTCATGGCTGGCGTCTGGATTTAAAATTGCGAGATCTTTGCCCTGAGAGATTGCATACCCTGCGATTCGATCTTGTTGCAGATAGAAATAGATTCCCATTACACTTCACAACTCTGATTCTTTGATAGTCATGTTGTCGGTTTGGAGTGGTCACCTTCACCCACTACCCGCAGACTACACGGGCCACAATCTCTGAATGCGCCAACGGTAGGTGCCCTAGGATTGACTTACAGCTTTCCGCCATGCGGCGAACTACTGTTGGAAACCTTGAGCGACTCGTCATCCCAGAGGTGCCTGGGCAGGTTGCCTTACACTGATCACGTGACGTGCCCGCAGGCAAGTCAATCTGGAAGCCGGGACGTTCTGTAAGGTGATCACTCATCAGATGAGTTTCCGTTCACGCGTTAACATCTAGATCATTGTCTCACTTCGGGCTTTTCCTAAGTAGATCAGTCCCCAAGGATAGTCGACCGTTCTCAATGAGTATCTGCACGGAACGTGGGACAGATACAGCCATCAGGCTCACTGCCATTACAATGAGCTTTCGAAGTATCCCCACACAAGATTAATGTCGCAGCACAAAGTCGATTGCTGGGATGGCAGGATGTGTTCTTAGCTCTTTGGTTGGCTCGTCTTTTGTTACACAACCAGGCTGCATTGAAATTCAACGACATCTAGATAACTAAGGAAACAACTTCGACCTTGTTGCACCTGGTCACGGTTACCACTCCATCTTAGTCACCTCCGTCCACTCTCCATCATTCGCCTTTTCGCAAAGCTCTTTCAAGATCGGCACTGCGCTCTCAAAATCGGCCAGCTCCAAGTACACCTGCCCACTGAGCCTAGCCCACCACGCACCACCGTAGAACATGGTCTGCACAAAAGTGTTATATTTATCCACCATGATCTTTTGTAGCCAGATATTCATCGTCGCGCCCACCTTGTCCTCACCCAATGCGGCCTTCTCAGCCGCTTGTTGCGCCTTTTCAAGATCAATCGGCAAGCGCACCATGGACATGCAGCACTGGCTCATCGTCCTCGTCTTGTTATCAAGCACCTCAGTATCCAGAGCCTTGGCAACGAGCTGACCAGCATCTTGGGCGAGCTTGGTGCAGTACTCCATGATGACCTTCTCGCCGCCAAGGGCTTTGCGCCATTCAACTGCTTTGGGAACGCATAGGTAAGGCGAGTTGTCGATGGTGCCAACGAACTCGAAGTTGCCGATGTACTCCGAGTCTACATTGCCGCCGAATGCGCCTTTAGGATTTATGGTGTTGGGGACGGAAGCGAGGTTCTTGAAGCCCCAGGATGTGGGCAGCGTCGAGCGAATGATTTTTTGATTGCGCTCTGGAACGTAGAGGATCGCGCAGCCGCGAGGTACATGAAGCCACCTGATCCCTCTGTCAGTTCTCTAGATCGTTCAGCGCATTACAAGAGACTCACTTGTGACAATTGCTGGTCAGGAAATCCGGGTCTAGCTTCTCGACATCGAGATCCAGATGCCCGATACCATGCGCCGCATCCAAGAGACTCAGCACGCCTAAGTCATTACATGCTTGTATCAACTGTTCGAATGGTACTCGAACGCCTGGCATGCTGACTACAGTGTCGAAGATGGCGACCTTAACTCGTCCACCTGCATTCTTAACTTCTTGCACTTTCTTTTTGAAAGCCTCGACGAGCCAGTCATCCTCAACAGGGTAGGTGTACTCTACCCTGGCACTCTTTGCTGGCGTAGTCTCAGTCAGAAACTCAACAGTGGAGTGACACGCCTTGTAGATGGTAGCAAAGTACAAGATATGGTCGCCATCTTCATAAGGTATGCTGCGCAGGACCGTGTTCACACCGGTTGTGGCGTTGGGAACAAAAACTACGGTTTTGAGGGGCGCATTAAGGATACCTGCTACCACAGCGCGTGACTCATTAAGATATGCTGGATACTTGAACCGGATAAAGTCGTCAGGACGCGCTTCTATGGCATCTTGAAAGGTGTGAAGGACACTGCGGATGGGGCGAGGGTACGTTCCGAAGGAGCCTTTGGAGATGTCAGGGATTGTTCTCGAAAATTTCCAAGGGCTTTTTTCTTTAAATGCAGCAACACCTCTAAGCCTTTGGGATTCGAATTATTGCGGTGTCTTCAAAATAAAAAGCCACTTTCGAAGAGGCATTGGAGGTTTTGGTGATTTACTGACCGTGGTTTAGATTCAGATATCCTTCCCCGAACATAAACTCCTTTTCCCTCAATGATTTCCCAAACTTCACACTATCCTTCTGCCTTGCTGGCAAGGATATAGTTTTCTCTGTGATTGAACCCATCGATGATATTCTTTTGCTTTGATGATGTTGGTGTTGATGCTGCTGTGGATCTGATAGATATCAGGTGGCAAATTGATCCTTTTTATCACTCCCAAGGGTGACTCAATGACGATGAACTGAGTGCAGTCATACTTGTAGACCGACTGTAGGGCGCGGTGTTTTAGTGGGGCTTCGGCGTCGACGGCTTTATTAGAAGCAGGGTGACCAATGAGAACACGACGTCGGTTATCAACGGTGACTCGTCGAAGAGCCTTTCATCGGCCTCACGCCAGAAGTCTAATTGTTTTATGGTTTGGTGTCCATTGCTATCTCTGTTGATAAAACGCAATCTCCGCTGAGCGGTCTGGCTCATTCCGTCGTCTTTGTGTGCATCGCCAGGATGAAATTATGTACAATGTCTATATAAAGGGGTACTCGTAACGAACGTTTTGCCTGGCAACATTAGATTGTGCGGACACTCCTTGCCTTCTCAGCTGCCATGCGCCTCCTATATTGATCGCGGAACTGGATGCGACCATATGTGCCCAGTCCAACCGAAAGAAAGAAGAAAAGAGTCCATATGCTGGTGACAACTAGACCGATGGGAAAGAAAGCAAGAGCTGTGCCAGGTACAACGAAAGGAGCGGCCAGGAAGACGGCAGATGTGGCTGCTGCTGCGGCCGTGGGATCGGCATTAGAAGGAGTGTTGGCTTCGGCCTTCTGGGCAAAGACTCCGTTGACGAAACGAGCTTCTTTGTTAGAAAGAGTGGTCGTGACGTCCGCGTTCGTGGTGGGGTTACGTGCAGCAAGATCAATTTGAGGAACGAGCAGCGGCTGGAGCGCCTCACTGGAAAAGTAATCAGCAGCAGTTTTTGTAGGTTGCTCGAGTTACTTACTTGGTCATAGCAGGTCCCATTAGGTTTGAGTTGATCTTGCCAACATACATGAGTGTCTTGAGCTCGGTCATAGTACTGATAGTTTGTCGCTCAACCAGGCTTCCATCACTCCATCTCGCGCGAATCTGCGCTTCGCTGACCTCTCGCTTTGTGTTGTTCATGTTCATCGCCTGGACAGTAGCACCTAGGTAAGACAGTGTCATACTGACGTCGGCAGCAGTAACGCTTTGCCATGGATCGATGGGAGCCGATACGTTGTACATTCGAAGTTCGGCCTGGAATACACCAGTCGAGTTGTCAAGGAAGGGTACATTGTAACAGACAGCGATACCACTTGGGTTCGAGGCTTTGCCATTGAGGTTGCCCAATGTTTGCATGCACGCCGCTCGAGTGTCTTCCTCCCACTTCTGCAGATCCGCCTTTGAGGCATCTCCAGATGCCGGTGTCAACGAGGCCAGTGGTGCGCTATCGGCGGCGTTGGCATCTTGTCGTTGTGTAAGAGTAGCGAGAAGTCCTGCGTCCCGTCGAAGTACCTCCTCTAGATCCTCGCTCCGTCGCAGCACAGCATTGACCTGACCAAGCTTGATGGCAGCTACCTGTCCAGCAGCGAGTAGCCCACCCAGCACAACAGTCTTGCACAGCATGATTGCGGCTGATATTAGGTACGAAAGGGTTGATTAAAGTTGCTAGTGTGAATGTCAAGGGCCGACCAGCAGCGTACTAGAAGAGAGTATCTGGCTGCGAGGCTGAGAAAAGAGTGAAGAAGTGTACGATTAGGAACGACTCATGAGAAATGGGCTCTGCGTGGCTTCATTAGTAGCAGGAACCTGGCACGTAAGTGGATAAGAAAGTGGCTCAGCGGTGAAGAACGGAACAACGCAGTCTTGGACAGTCCGACTGTGGGTTCTCCATGGCGTGACTCAGTCATCGAGTCCTACTGAAAGAGCAACACCAAGCCAGGACGGAAATGCCATTACAGAGATGAGACCGGTGCTGCTCGAGTCTGCAACAGATGAGACGGAGATTCCTATGCGTTTGTCGAACGGAGCCTAAATTAAGCATAGGCCATGACTCCACTGGCGGACACGAACCAGATGTTTCTTCAAAGAACTATGGTATTAGAGTGCGCGGAGTGGGCATGACGACATTCAGCCCCTTGAGACGATTGGTGTTGAGGCTCTGTGTCGAGCGCTTGAGGAGCAAGGATATTGTGGCCAATCAGCGTCCCGGTCATCATCCCTACCGAGCTCTTCCGCGAGCTTGGTTTCATGCTCACACAACTCTTCGAACCCCGTTGTAGGCGCCACTGTCGTCTCAAGGCATTCGAGCCACTGCGGCAATCACCGCAGATGGCCATTTGGTCATCGCGAATCTCCGCTGTCGTTCCCCCAGCGTCAAAGAGCTGTGAGGCGTTCTTGGCAAACAGAGGAACATACTGGGCTCGATGCTGGATGCCTGTACAAATCTCGAAGCAGTGTCTTCTGTCGCGCCAAGATCCGGGTTCGTGGTATATTCTCAAAGCCGTTCAGATGCTGTGCATGAGTCTTATACATCTTTGAGTAAGAAGAAGACCACCAGCATACCTCCCTGGACATTCAATAGTCGTTCTCCACCCTCTGCGCATTTCTTCAGCATCATATTGCCCCAGGACAACAACTCGATAGACTGGTTGACCGTGTTCGTAGGACTCGCTCACGAGAAGCCCGTATCTAGGTTCATAGGCCTGCTGATCGCACGGACTCTGTTGCGTCCTCAACACCAGACACACAATCCCGACTCCGCGTTATGTGTTCAGATGCGCACTCATTCGACTGGAATATTAACCCGTAAGCAAAGCATTCACAGCGCCCCACTCAACCGACATCTTAGTCGGACATCTCTTGTTGCCGGTAATTGCGCGCTTGCGCCTGAATGGAGATTTGCGGACTACAATTACCTAAATGAGTTCCGTATGCTGATGCGCATCTGCATCATTTGCGACGCTACTCTCGAAAGAGATGCCAAAGTTACTTCCCCAGTGACACCTGATCTACCATATCCAGGTGAGGGTCTGTTCTGCCGCTGGGTGCCGAGAACATACGGTGAGCACTTGACGCTGAACGCTATACTCTAGTGGTTGCGCATTATCGAGCAATCAGCAGTCGCAAAAGCCCTCTGGTTTATCTGTATCTGACATACTGCTACACAATCATCGAGCATTGCGGCCATGTATCAGGTATGCTCGTGCTTGTGACACTGCAGCATCGATCCTGCTGCAAAGCGGCAGCCTCACCCACGACCACGAATGACGGTTGCGGCGGGAAGACCTTCGGGACGGCTCGCGCGCGACACAAGAGTCCCTGGATGATCTGGCACCACATAAAATCGTCTGGCTGCGAACGTACGCGCAAGTTGCTCTGTTACGCAGGAGGCGAGTCTCAGGTGGCCACGTTCGCGTGCATACGACTATTCCCCAAAAGGTTCGATGCTGCCCAGTTTGCGCTCGCCCAACACACATGTCTAAGGGCATATATTGTGGCCTTCTACTAATGTGGTACAAAATGCGGGCGACTTGCTGCCAGCACATCAAAAGCCTCTGCGCTGGTTGATGGAGGTCAGCCTTACGTTCCCTCGGGTCACGTCGACTCTCCCCGAGTCTTGCCCCAGTACTTCTGTCGTAATAGCGGCTCCAGCGCTCACCATTTCCCCATTTTCGATTTTCGCTTTTGCATTTTCAGATTGGACGTAGTTGATTGGTACTCCTCTAAGCATCAAATCAGAGAGATCGCCTTGTTCTAAAACGGTTCACGGATCATCACATTATCAGCAGCTGTTCAATTCGTCCAAGCATCATATCGGTTCGAAGATGCAGCACACAACGACCTCGCCATGGCGGACTCAATCTGGAGACCCGGCGAAACCCCAGTACAGCCTGTCACACACAATATCAATGGTAAATTTACACGAAGAACCAACCTGGTACAATCGAGGGCCGTCTTCTCCAACATCGTCTTCGGTATCAACATCCACCAGTCGGAGTGCCACACCCACTACGACTAGCAACAATCCTTGGTCCAATGTGATGACTAGTCCTAGCTCGTTGGCTGCGAGCAAGCAATCGTCGCCAAAGCACAGCCCAACACGTACTCCACCATACACAAGTCGATCGACCACACCGACACCGATCGCACCACAGCCCTTGAGACCGTTTCAGCCCATGGCTGGCTTCGTTCCCATGTCTCCACCAGCCTCGGTGAACGGAGATTCCTACCACAATTCTGAGTACCCAACCCCAATAACTACTGCCTTCCCGGGTTCTCCCAACCCTTACCGTCAGCCCACCGTTCCTTTGTCTCCACTGGTAAATGGCTTCATAAACACATCCGTCTTATCATCACAAGGCCAGTCTCTCTCCGGTTGGTTCTATGATCTTTGTCGGAAACAAGGATGGGATGCTGGCCAGATCAAGAGAATATGGCAGTGGACATTATCTAATCCACGTCTTGCTATACTGCTTTATGTATGCGACGATGTTGCTTCGTGGCGGCAATCATCCTTCTTCGATCTGAGAGACGAAAGCTTGCCCTTTTCGGAAGACCGTCTTCAGGGCATCGTAGCGGATGCCCGCAAAGTTGTGACTGAGCAGTGGCGTGCAACTTCGAAAGAGATGCCACTAAATGGAAACCATGTCGACTTTGTCGGACGTGAAAGTGTCCCAGTATATTCGGAGAGCATTGTCCGCACATCGAAAAGCTCTGAGAAGAGCGTTGACAACGTGCGAATCTTGGGGAATAATGATGACAAAGTCTTCATCCGGAAGCGTTTTGTCACCACTCGGCCATCCCAAAAAGCTTCGTTGATGGAACAAATCAACAAGTTCAAGGGGCTTGAACACAAGAACATCGCCAAGCTACTGTGCTCATATGCTCAACCGAGCCATGTTGGCATCCTCGTCAACAAGGCGCAATGTAGCTTGGATGACTATCTCGCAATGCCAGGAATCGACCCATCCCGGATACGAATACTGATCGATTGGATGTACGACCTCGCGTCCGCTCTCGAGTACCTCCACGCTCAATCAATTTGTCACCGAAGCTTACGCCCTCGAAAAATCCTCATCGACGGCACTCGCATCATACTCGGCCCCTTCGACATCGGGCAAAACATCGGCACCTTCAGCCCAACCATGGGCACTTCGCAACGCCTGGACCAATTGAGCGCCTACTTCGCAGATCAAAGCTACATCTACGCCGCACCAGAAGCCATCGTCTCGCGCGGCAAGCGCCCCGCCGATGTGTTTTCGCTCGGCTGCATCTTCCTCACGATTCTCACCGTAGCCCAAAACCAATCTCTCTCCGCATTCACACAATACCGCGCCGGCTCAACCCAAGACACCTCGTTCCACGCCCACCTCGACCGCGTCACCAGCTGGCGTAACAGACTGGTCGCTTCCACAAACGCTAACCTGCGTGCTGGACTGAACGGCTCAGGGCGCCGCCTGCGCCAGCTCAAAGTCGAAGCGGAGTGGCTCAGCATCATTGAGAAGATGCTCGCTGCCCGGCCTAAAGAGCGTATCAAGATGAGCCTCATCATGGGCAGTCTCGGCTCGGGGAAGGTCACGGGCGGGAGACGGCGCAGTCTGGACGGCGGGGGATATAGCGGGCAGGTCGGCGCGTCGTTGGGTTTAGGCAGTGGCAATCCTTCGCCTCCTACGTTGCTTGATCTGGAACCTCTTCCTGCGCCCAAGCCGAAGACTACAACGACGACGACTCCGCGGAGACCGGAGCTGAGTGTTTTCGACGGCTATTTCCAGCAGCAATCGCGTAGGCTGGAGCCTGCTGGGGGATGGTGAAGGGTGTCGGGCTACCAGTCGATACGATTTCCGTGCTGGACGAGACTCCAGCTGGAGCGAGTAGTGCCGGACTACGGTCGCATTTACTCCTGAAGTTGCTAGTACGCCCGTGTGATGTGGTCGCAGGAATCGGGTATCGAAAGAATTTGTCGCTCAGCATGGAGCAATCTTGCGGAAGAGAAGGATCTCCAGCAGCGAGACGATACCCCCTATGTTTTTCCCATCCGCTTTTCTTCTTACACCCCCGAAGATGTTCAATCTCGAGCGCAGACCACAACGATCGAACGCACAGCGTTCGCACAGAGTCTGTCATCTCATAGCGTCGGCGCATGTCCCCTTTTCTCTGTACATAGCATAGCCGCCCTTCTTGCCTTAGTCTTGCTTACACTTGCGAATACCAATTGTTTCGATGTCTGCTACGAATTTTGAGGGCTACAGGAAAGAAATCCACAGAAAGGAAAATCGGTTCGTGTGATTTGTAGCCATCATACCACATTCTGGAGTAGTGACTACTTCCCTACTTTCCATAGAGACCTGGTTTGCGTACGGACGATACGATTGAAAAGGGGCGAAGTGACAGAGTAGCTGAGAACTTTTGTAGCCATCGCATCACATTATCGAGGCGGTTCTAGCACTGAGCTTACAAGGTCACTGCAGCGAAGGGAAACATGGATGGTAACGTCGTCATAGTATTCTTTACAGGTTCCGGATCTCAGTGGTATCCCAAATGGTGTCACATATGGTACATGCAAAAATGGCGCCATATCCAAGATATGCGGCGGTTCTCAATCGTCTTCCCGTGTCCTCATGGATACGCTCTTCCCTCTACTTATCCGCTCCTTGTCTGTGCCTCATCATCGTTCCCCATTCAAGCCTAGTTTCGTCCCAAAGTGTACAGTTGAAGAAAGATGCCCAACCATCTATGCGTACAGTACATGCTGAATTAATCCTTTATGCGCCGATGTGCGTGTGCGTGTGCGTTTGGTGTTTTGCCTGCTTCTTTACACAATGACCTCGCCGCAGTCGATCATGTTCGGCCTCCACTTGGAGGTGTCGAGTTCGCCCTCTGTGCTGCTGGGCACTGTGACATCGAGAGGTCGGTAGAGGTACCATGCTTTCAGTGCCGCGGCCGCTGCTCTTGTTCGTGCCTCGTCAAGTGAGCTGCCCACGCCCTCGCCCAGCTTGTCCTTGCCGCTGTAGACGCCAACAACGAAGACGGGGTGTCTGCTCAAACGACCGGTTTCGGAGATGAGGCGTGCGATGGGAGCTTCGAAGCCTTCTCGTGCACAGAGTCTCGAGAGATCGCGGGTGGGTGTGCGGAAGTCGAAGAGTGTGCTGATGTCGAGATGGCGGCTGGTGAAGTGGGCAGTGAAGAAGCGCTTGACGAGCGGTGCGCCAAGCTGCAGGTGCAAAGCGCCGACCAATGCCCTGACAAAGGATTGTGCTGCTTCTTCTGTAGGCACCGGGGTGCTGCTGAGGGAGTGTGGGGTCGGCGAGGCGTCATCGGAGCCGAATTCGTCGGCCTTCATAATCTTGTGTGTTGTTGTGTTGTTCCACTTCCATGGGGCCTGACGCCTCATAGAGGCTGGCAGCTCTCCTCCTGACTGGATCCTCCTGAACTGAAGCAGGCCAGGGTCGACTTCACCTCCAGGCTCTGCTGCCGCCTCAATGCCCCATTCGCTAGCGATTGTGGCCAATGCCTTTGGCCCAATGTAAGCGTCAACGGCTGAAAAGACAACAGCCATTGGCAGACGTGGATAATTGCACATGAGCCATTCTGTGGTGTAGTAGCCGAGCAGGTGGCGGCCGAGGATGGACAGCGAGCCGTTGTTGAAGGCGGCGTTGGGGTCTGCGGAGGGATGCACGAGGGTGCGGGCGAGGGTTTGAAGGGGGAATCGCTGGGGGAGGGACAGACGACTCCTCAGTGCGTGCAGCTTCACCGAGTGCTCGGCAGCGCTGGGATGTGGTGAGGGCAGCTTCTCAAGGCGAGTGGGCCAGCGGAACTGCCGTGTGCTGGGAGATGCAGGCTGCTGAGCTACGAGCGAGGGCTCCTCGGGGAGCTCGACTTCCAATTCGCCGTCGTTGGGTATCGAGACGGTTGTCTGATGGCGCGCCTGTGACCCGCTGCTGCGAGCTGCGATGGCGCGCTGGGCGGCATAGAGGCACGAGGGCCGGCGAGGCGAGGACGCGGCCTGCAGTTGCGAGGCGCACCGGGACAGTGCTATCCGCTTCATTGGAGACGCGGTCGGACGGAGGCCGGCGAAGGGACGAAGAATAGGCGGTCGAGACAGCGGGCGGCGGACAGGCTCGTGTGTCGTCTCCTAGGAGTCGCGATGGTCAGTTTCTGAGAATTTGGGAAGTGCCAAGACATGACTAGCGGCAGCCCTCACAAGCACCGCCGACGGCACGTCAAGCAGCAGCTACACCCACCCCAGATATCTCCACACCTACACTTCACAATGGGCGGAGGAGGAAAGATCCCGTAGGTGCCGCCAGCCAATGCCTCGCTCGCCCGCCCGCTGACCGCACCCAGGTACCCTAAGCACGTCTGGTCGCCCGCTGGTGGTTGGTATGCGCAACCCGCCAACTGGAAGGGCAACACCGCTGTCGTCGGCCTTACCCTGGTCTCCATTGTTGGCATGGTCTGGACAATCTCTGCACAGCGCGAGTACCGCGACAAGATGCCCGAGCAAGGCCGATTCTTCCCCAGCCGATAGTACGTCACACCAAGAAAGAACCTCCCGAAGGAACAAAGCGAAGGAACAAAGCGGAGCACTGACATTGCGCAGCTGGAGCAAGCAGATTGTCGAGCACGAGAAGAAGTTGAAGGAGCAGGGGCAATAGAGCACAGAGCGGAGGTGTAGGATCAAGAACAAGCAATGAGCATTACGGCTGTACATACATATTCAGCCTTTGTTTGAACTCTGAGAGTCTTTCTTCGACAGCAACTCCATTCCACGTCTCGCCTTGAAGACCCTGTGCCAGCTTTGGCATGCCCACCTGCTCAATGGCGAAGCTTGCTGATATCGATCCCCAGGCTGCAGCTTCCTCAAGCTCCGCAACACCTCCGTTTCGCACCAATCCAACTGCTAATCCGCCCAGGAAGCCATTTCCACCGCCAGTGGGATCGACAACCTTTTCGCTGCTCTGATGATAAGCAGGCAACCACTTGCGCCCGTCTCGACGCGCAACCAGGCAACCATCTTTACCGCTTCGCAGTACAATTCCTCCACTTCCGTTAGGCCCTATCCCGCTCTCAAGCCACTGATCACAGAGAGATTCGATAAGGCGATAATTGACATGATCCATTCCGTCCGTGGACTGGTTGAAGAAGCCACCAAGCTCGCCATGGTTAGGGCTTACAACGTCCACGTACTGTAGTGCCTCCAGGCACCTGTCAAATTCTTCAGGGACGCAAAGATCTGGAACAGGTTCCCAAATGAACAGCGGACGTTCTGTGGTCGGCGAAGCCAGGATACGTAGCTCCAAGATGTTCTGAACGAGCTCTATGCAGCGTGCGGGCGAACAAATCAAATGGAACGACTTAGCCCACAAAAGGTCTGTATTCTCTAAATCTTCATGAGCCAACCGCAGCTTGGGAGTCATGTACCGGAATGCTGTAATTTTGTCAGAGTCCTACTACATCACTTCAGGTTGGCTACGAACCTCGGTGCTCGTTTTCTCCGTACCCATTCCATCCTCGCGTAGTCAGACGATCAGGTGTCTCACGGATCAGAACGCCACTCTCCCATGACGCAACGAAGTCTCGCAGCTCATTAGGAAAGTCAGAGCCGCAGTCGACAATCCAGCCAACGCTCCTTGATTGAGGCGGTGGTGAGAAGATGCGTGCGCCCAATGCAGAGTAAGATCCAGCCCCTCCAACAATATCTTTGACTGGTGGCTTTGGTGGCGGAAACTCGATCTCATCGATGATGAACATACCCAACGTGCAGAAGTCGATATTCGACGTCGTGCTCGACATGGTGACAGTGATTCGATCGTGACGCCTGAAACCTGATGCGTGAATCTGTAGGATCGGCTAGAATACCCGTGGCTGCTGAGGCTCGATTGCCAGAACTGAAACTTGACGGTGCTTTTCAAGGACCAGTTGCTGGAAGCGTCAAAGAACGAAAGTCAGAATGCAGTGCAGTCGCGGAACTTGACCACTCACAGACTTCCCCGCGGCGATGGTCGGTGATGTTTGGGTCCCGGCGCGGCTGGCCACTAGCAACGTGGACCCACGGCAAGGCGATCGTCTGAGGGAGTAGTAGCTACCGACGTCTTCTTGACCGGCCTACGTAACCTCCTCCTGAATTATCTTGTCCACCAGGCAGACGTTATATTCATCAAACGTACTGCTCGACAACCCTTGGTCCCGCCTGCCTTCACCAAAAGTACACAAAACGCACCCAAGCTGCAGGCGTCCGCTGTTCGTAACTTCCCCGAGCTCCTGGCCGTAGTACCTACCCTGCACGAGGTGCACTTTCCCCGCAGTGATGGCGCAAAACAATATGAATAGCTTGACCACGTTGATAAAACGGTACGTAAACCCCCTTCAGGCCTCTGCGCTCCACCACACCTACTATGAGCGAGCATGAGCATCGAACGATCGGGCCTCGTCCCGAGGGTGTGAAAAGACCAGACGGAGTGCTGACTTCGGTGATTCGCAGGCTCGAGGCTGCCACCTCCAGACTTGAGGACATTGCCTCGTCATCATTCGCAGCAGACGGCGACGCTCCCAACACAGGCGCGCCCGCCGCTGTAGCCGTCAGCGCAGCTCCTACAGCTCCTACATCCGCAGCGCCCTCGCCGCAAGTCGTCGAGAGCTTGCCCCCTTCCCTCGCCGCGTTAGATGAGCTTATCAATACCGAATTGAAGACATGGCTGGAGCTGAGCAGCAAATTGGGCACCGTCATCGAGACCCAGTCGAATGCGGTCAAGGGCGCATTCGCAGCGCAGCGCGCGTTCTTGACTATCGCCAACAAGGCGAAGAAGCCGGATGACCAGACCATCATGGGCTTCCTGAAGGATCTGCAGGCCTCTATGGAAAAGACGGACGAGGTTCGCCAAAGCAACCGCGAGCCTGCGCTTAAGGACCCGCTGTCCATGGTTGCTGACGGTGTCGGTTCGCTGGGCTGGGTCACTATAGGAGGTGGCGGCGGCCCCAAGCCTCATGAGTACATCACTGAGCTGTTTGGCGGCGCCCAGATGTATGGCAACAAGGTGCTTAAAGAGTACCGTGACAAGCCAGACAGGACGAACGTGGAGTGGGTGCAAGCCTACTACAAGCTGTTCAAGGCTCTCGCTGAGTATGCGAAGAAGCACCACCCTAGCGGTGTGGCCTGGAACAGCAATGGCATCGACGCCAAAGAAGCCGCCAAACAGGTCTCCAGCTCGCCTTCAGGCCCAGCAGCCGGCGTCATCCCACCACCGCCTCCACCACCTGCAGGAGGTATCCCTCCTCCTCCCGGTCCTCCCCCGCCACCAGGCCCTCCTCCACCGCCTGGCGCTGCTCCTCCGGCCAAGAAGGCTGCGCCGGACATGAACGCTGTCTTCGACGATCTGAACAGGGGCGCTGATGTGACGAGGGGATTGAAGAAGGTGGATGCCAGCCAGATGACACATAAGAACCCGTCATTACGAGCACAGGCACCGGTTCCCACACGGAGCGATAGCAACGGCTCGCTGCGCGGCAAGAGCCCTGCTCCTCCACGCAAGCCAGACACAATGCGCACCAAGAAGCCACCGAAGAAGGAGCTGGACGGCAACAAGTGGATTATCGTAAGTCTTTTTCCATCCAATACGACACCAAACTCCCTAACATGATAATAGGATAACTTCGACAACCCAGGTGACATCGTCGAGTTCGACGCAGAGATCAACCATTCCATCCTTATCTCGCGCTGCAAGAACACCACTATCCGCGTCAACGGCAAAGCAAACGCTATCTCCATCGACAACTCCTCCCGCACGTCCATCATCATCGACTCCCTCGTCTCCTCCGTCGATGTCATCAAGTGCCCCAACTTCGCCCTCCAGGTCGTCGGCACCCTCCCCACCGTTCTCCTCGACCAGGTCGACGGCGCTACCATCTACCTCGGAAAGGACTCCCAGAACACCGAGATCTTCACCAGCAAGTGCTCCAGCGTTAACATCAATCTCCCTGCTGAGGACGATTACTCGGAGAACCCGCTTCCCGAGCAGATCAGGAGTTACATCAAGGATGGCAAGATTGTCAGTGAGATTGTAGAGCATGCTGGCTAGGTGCAGGTGTAGCTGCAGCGTCATCTGGTGGTTTTGAGTGATTGGATTCGTGGTGGATGTCTGGATAGTGAGAGCGGGTCTTGTAAGTAGGATGAATAGGTGGTTCTGGCGATAGACTTGTGCAGAACTGTGTTAAGTCCTGAGGACCAGCGATATACGAAGCCGTACATTATCTCCCATGATCGCACTTGTCTCCTCCAAGTTTCAACCCCCTCACCCCGCAAAATACCCATTCATCTCCATCGCCACCACCAGCCTCTCAATCCGATTCTCCTCCGTCGTGCCCTTCTGCCCATACCCCTTCTTCCCCGTCAAGCCCCTACAAACACTGAGGAACACACGTATCTTCCCCCTGAGCTTAGCGTACAGCTCTTCCACCGTCCCCCTCTGCTCATCTCCAGTACCAGTACTAGCCGCTCCAGCTCTCTGCAATTTCGCAAATGCGAGTACGAACTCGAAAATCTCATCCACGAGCGCGACTACCTTGCGTTGTCTGCGCCTAAGCAGCAGCGAGAACATGATGCTCTCAAGACACTTGTCGTGGGCGTCGCGCAGGGTGGACACGCCTTCCGAGACGCGGGTTCCCAGCTCGCCTGCGTTGTCTTCGTCGGCGAGGCGGGATTCGAGCGTGGAGAGGAAGTCCTGGAATTCGTTCCAGTGCTCGGCGATGCCGGACTGGAAGATGTAGTTGGTGTAGGTGGTGACGAAGTGGTGTGCTTCGGTGCGGAATTTGCGCGCTGTGGGGTCCGGGTGGTGACGGGGGAGGTGCGAGATTACGAAGAGGGTGCGCGAGAGGCGGAGTAGCGATTTGAAGATGGTGTCGTATTTGTCGAGGGAGGAGGTGGTGATGACGAGGTGGAGTGGGGGAGGGGGTACGTATTGCAGGCGGAGGAAGTCGAGGGCCGGGAGTGCGTCAGGGTCCATTACCAGTGTTTGCTCGTCTTCGGTGAGGTTGCGGATCGCAAAGTTCAGTTGGCCGGGAAGTGAGTCTGTGTCTCTGCCGGTTATGGTGGTGCTTGTCGAAGGGGTTGAGTTTGATGCAAGGCTGGAGTGGTATAGGGTTGAGGAATAGTAGCTCTCGCTCAGGACCCCGCGAAGAGCAAGACGTAATTCTGAACTTGCCGGAGGCCATGCCGTGCGCGATCCAAGTTGCAACCCCATATGTACACCACTACGCATCTTGCCTTTGTGACGTTCGGCGCTTTCCCGGTCAGGATCGAACAGAGCGGAAGCTAGCAAAGACGAAAAGACTCCGTCACCAAGTAGGTGATATTGGCGCTGTAGGTCTAGATGGTGTCGCAAGTGATGAGCCCGGAAGAAGAGGCGCAGAGTTGCTGCATTAACCAACTTCGCTTGAGCGGTGATGAGGGGCCTAAAGGACAATGCAGATGTGATAGACATGGGTGGAGCAAAAGTGTTCGAACTTGAGCTTGTCTTGTAATCGAGAATGTCTTTGAGAAGGACATTGAGACTGTCGGGCCGTATTTCTGAAGCGAGTCCAGGTGGCTGATCCATTTCCTTGATGGACGCTTCGATGAAGCTATCTAGATCTGAGCGATGTTGGGCCGCGGAGTCGTCCACCAATGCATTTGACACATGCGAGACCTTCTGACGTGCAGGCTTGTTACTCGTGGTCAGTTCGAGTATCGTCGAGCGAAGCGCATCCTCGTAAGCCTTGGCCTTCTCGACAACTGTGTTGATGTCTTGCCATGCAAATTTCCACTCCATATCCGGTGCTTGCACGTCGAATTTGTCGAGGTTTGACAATGGATGGTCTAAGTGCTGCGTCTTGAGGAAGCGCAAACTGTTGCCTGTTTCGAAGATGAGGTTTCCATCTTCGGGGGTGATGAATCGCGGCATCATCTCAGATCGATAGACATACTCCAGGGGACCCTGTTCCGGTGTATCGTCCTCTACAGCTACGAAGCTGCCTCTCTCTTGAATGGGCAAAGGACCCTGTTGCTGTCTGATGCCTATCCATTCGCACATCAGATGTAAGCTGGGAGCTGCGACGGAGTTCAGGATTCTGCCTGAAATCTGGCCGAGATATACGTTACTCTCCTCGACCTCCAAGATGCGGTGATGAAGGATAGACGCCAACTGCTCATTGGTTTTCGCATGTTTGACCGCGTCTGTCATGCGAGCTACATGGATCAGGATCTCACGGGGTCTGGCAAACAGACGTTGCAGCTCAAGAAGCGAAGCAATACCCCCAGACTGACTGCCTAGGTGATCTTCTAGTGTTTCAAGGATGCTTGACACCGATGTAGCAAGGGCGACCCGTGCAGGAATCGAGTTGGCAGAAGCGAATGTTCGCTCTACAAATGCTCTGAGATACAAGAAGGTGTTACCAATGTGGACGAAGCGACTGATCAGGCTTTGAGCTGCAAGCAGACTGGTACCTGAGGCACGCCCGTCGTCGATGGTAGGTTCGAAACTCTTGAGCTTCAGGTTGAATTGAAAGAGGATAGATGCGCGACCTAGACCGAGGTTCCACAGCGACTGGAGGAGGATATCACCCTTGACTACCCTTCCAGCCGGTGCAGTGTCTTTGCCTTGGTCGAGTGCAGCATCGTAGGAACTGGGACCATGTTCGGTGACATAGGGCGTTCGACATGCAGTATGCTCTCCTTTTTCAAAGTTCTCCCATGTGTAGAACAGCACGTCCTTGTTCGCCGGTCCTAATTCCAAGGCGACTTCCCAGACATCCTCCTCTGGCTCTAGGGCGGGGGTTTCGATGGAGATGCTAGACTCGTCGAGGCTTTCGAGTTCTGGGAGAGGCCCGAAGTCGAAGGTTTCCAAGTCTGGCAGTCGCAGCTCTCGGTCGAGGTCATGTTTATGGGCATACGGGTGGTCAAATCTTATTGAGCTTACTATGTATGCATTGTTAGATATTGTGCGACGCGTGCACGCCCACTTGACGCGACTACTTACTATCCAGCTCGGGAGCCGCGAAGAGCGACGACTCGTATGTGTCCAGAGCATCGTCACTTGCTGTCTGCCGCCACACGTGACTGCTCGAGAAGGGATTGCATGCAGCATCGCCGTCGTCCATTGTAAGGACGGAGGGCAGAATGTCGGAGTGGGGCGTGACGCGGAAGGCACTGGTTCAGCCCTACGACATCCCTGCAGCTGCACCTGGAGCTCCAGCGTACCTGCGGCGCATCTCTCTCTCTTTGCTTGGTCGACGACTTTTCACTCCAACTCGCCAGTCGCAATGCCGCCACGCAAGAAAGCGAAAGCAAGCGCAGCTTCGACGCCTCTTGGCGATGGTCAGCCAGGAACACCACAGGCTTCGGCCGCACTGTCGCAGGACGAGGTCCTCAATGACCCATGGGAGGATGAGCAAGAGATTCAGCTGCTGAAGAGCATGATGAAATGGAAACCTACTGGTAATCACCCTTTAGGCGACTTGAATGAGTACTCTCCTGACATTGCAGGTCTTCACAAGCACTTCCGCATGATCTCAATTTACAACGACATGACCTCCCACGGCTTCGCGAGCGAAAAGGCCCCACACACGCGTATACCTGGTATCTGGAAGAAGCTTGACCAGCTTTACGATCTTGAGACATTAGACGCGCGCGAGAATGAATTCATATTTGGGGAAAGCGCCGACTCGACGGACGGCAACGACGCTCCACCCACTCCTGACTTCGAACTACCCGAAGATGAGTTCGGCGAGATGATGTGGCACTCGCGCTTCCGTGATTCAGAGTCGCCCGATGTATCCTCACCACCTCTTATCCCCATCGAGGAGGAGAAGGCTTTGTATGTGCCAGACATGGGTCTCCTCAAGGACCTGCCAGACGGCGTTCATTCACATAAGGAGGAGAGCGCAGCGGAGACATCACCACCGCCAAAGAAGAGTACGAGGGCTAGCAGATCGACTGTCAAGGGCGGAAAGGGTGCCAAGACTGGAGCCGCAGCCAAAAATGCCAAGGCTGTATCTGACTCCGAAGAAGATGACGAGAACGAGGAGGAAGGGGATGAAGAATCTAGCTCTGATTCGGAAGAGGAGGAAGAAGAGGACAGCGCCCCTACTACACGCCGAACAAACCGATCGAAGGCTAAGCCTGCCCCCAGGCGAACAAGAAAACGATGATGGATGCTCTGATCAGAATCCTCCAACACAGGATTCAGGACTGATTATCCTCCGTAGGAACAGGCCAAATGCGCCCAAACGCAACGTCGACCTGAGCAGGGACCTCGAATGACATTGCTCGCAACTCTGTTTCAGCGGCCGTGCTCTACGCTTCTCCTTAAGTATAGCAGAGCCGAGTCAATTAAAGTCTCGCGTTTTGGAAAGCCCAAGGTCTACTATCTAAAGGACTAGGGCACCATATCCTCGGAGGTTGTCCGCTGTATCCAGCAAGTAACGTATCCAAGTTTGCTATCATGCTCAGCCTTCAAACAACCCTGGGCGCAAGGGAATCCGAGGCATCATCGGGGAGTCATTTGGAAAGGCTGCTTCTGGTAGCCTACCCTAGATCGCTACGCAAATTACATCATCCGCATGTCTGTTGGAATGAGTGCAGAAGTGCAAACAATTGACTGCGAATAGCCAACGAAGCTTCACTAAAGTGAAGAACGCAATACCAATCATTTTATACAACGGATCGATCTATTCACTATATTATATACAACGGATCGATCCATTCACTATATTATACAACCCTACATCAAAGGCTTTTTCTATTCAGAAAAGTGGTGCTAATAGCATTTACAATTTATAGGTAAGACTTCGAAAAACAACAGTATCTAAACACTCTCTCCGACCATCCCAGCACTGCTTCACAGCGATCCTGCCTACACCAGTGCAGTCAGGATCTTCTCATCAGCGACAGCACAACCATTAGTTGCCACCCTTGCGGCCCTTGCCCTTGTGGTGAGGCTCACGAGCGTGGAGATCAGCCCAATGAGCATCGTCAGCGGCTTGGTCAAAAGCCTCCTCCTGGCGCTTGTTGTTGCGGTTGCGACCCTTGCCCTTGTGGTGGGGCTCACGAGCCTCGACCTCAGCGTCACGGGTGTGGAGATCAGCCCAGTGAGCATCATCAGCAGCCTGGTCAAAAGCCTCTTCCTCACGCTTGTTGTTGCGGTTGCGGCCCTTACCCTTGTGGTGGGGCTCGCGAGCCTCAACCTCAGCGTCACGGGTGTGGAGATCGGCCCAGTGAGCGTCGTCGGCAGCCTGATCGAAAGCCACCTCCTCACGCTTGTTGTTGCGGTTGCGGCCCTTGCCCTTGTGGTGAGGCTCGCGAGTGTGAAGGTCAGCCCAGTGAGCGTCGTCGGCTTCCTGGTCAAAGTCCTCCTGGCGCTTGTTGTTGCGGTTGCGGCCCTTGCCCTTGTGGTGAGGCTCACGAGCCTCGACCTCGACCTCGCGCTTGTTGTTACGGTTGCGGCCCTTGCCCTTGTGATGAGGCTCACGCTTAGTCACCTCGTCATCAGACTCGTCCTGGATCTCGAAGTCGTCATCGGCCTCACGTTTGTTGTTACGATTGCGGCCCTTGCCCTTGTGATGGGGCTCACGAGCCTCAACCTCAACCTCGCGCTTATTGTTACGGTTGCGACCCTTGCCCTTGTGGTGGCGAGCCTCAATCTCAACAAAAGGTTCGGGCTCACGCTTGTTGTTACGGTTGCGGCCCTTGCCCTTGTGGTGAGGCTCACGGGTAGCGAGGTCCGCCCAGTGGGCAGCATCAACCTCTTCGTCGTCTTCCTCACGCTTGTTGTTGCGGTTACGACCCTTGCCCTTGTGGTGGGGGTCACGAGCCTCCATGGCGGCTACAAGAGCAGATGCACGGACAGGGCCGCTTCCCTAGACACTGGTCAGTATGGACATGTCAGACTAGACTGCCGGTACACTTACGACCACACGAGCCTCAACGGCATTCTCAGTCACCACCTTCTTATCACTGACGACATATGCCGAAGCAGAGGCACCAAGTGCCAAGAGAGTAAGAGCGGTAAACTTCATGGTGGCTAAGTTTAAAAATAAATGATTGGTTCCTCGAATGAATGGATAGTTCTGCCAGCAGATGAGAAGTGAAACAGGCTGAGAAGGTCTGAGAAGGAATGAGCACGTTCAACGCTTGCCGACATATTTTCTGGAACGCGCTCACCTTATATGGGGTGACATCCCCCATCGTTGCTCGCTTCGGTGCTTGCGCAAAGCTACGAAACCTGAGGTTCTGAGACGTGCTCGCATTGACCGCGGAACATGAAGGGAGCCACTATCCCTGCTACATGAACCGCCCTCCTGATTGTACCGATGGAACCGCACCGGGAAAGGAAGGCGCAGGATGCGACATGTGGATTACCATCTCCACCTTCCATACGGCAATTGATGGGTCAGCCACCAGATGTTGACATTTCCGGAACAACCTTATACTGGCATGACTTGCTTAAAACGCCCAGCCTACAATATTTCCGCGCGGCAACAACGTCAAATTCAATTGTCACTGGTTGTCTCCAGCATCTTGAGATGCACGAGACATGTCGAGGTTTGAGCGCCAACAATACCGACCATTTACCGACCAGGCTTGCGAACCACATCCGCTTTGCAGCAGAAGTACGGGTCGTCATACATTGACAGCAGGTCGAGCGCGTAGTATTTCCCATCCTATAGCTGCGCGTTGTATCACACGCATGCTGTGTCAGGTTGCGGGAACGGGCTCCGTTCTGTTCGATCGCCAAGCTGAAACAGTGGTGAAGGACTGCAACCCCCAAGTCTTGGCTTAGTGCAGATCCCGAAACCCAAACACCACGACAACCAACGGCGATGTGATACACCGCCCGCTTGGGGCGTCGCAGAAGGCTTGTCAATTGCTTGTCGCAGCATGGCGACGTCGCAAACGCCTATTGTTGCCTCGGTATATGCCTCAGGCCCCTACGGCACGGCTGGACTAGCCCGCGTCTCTGTTGGTGTCTGGATTTCTCACAGCAATCCAGGCGTAGACACCTTCTGTCTTTTGTTTCCAGGCTTTTCTCTTCACCACTGCGTTGAGCGCATATCTTGATAATTCTTGCAGGCTGGCTTGCACTACGATCTTTTAGTACCTCATTTATCACAACGACTGCGTCCATACAAATAATGCCAAACAACATGGAAAAGCAGACTCTTGCCAACTCTTCGAATGAGGACTATGAAAACGCCGCCTTCCTCAACACATCATACCTCAAAGATTCCGATGCGTCACGGCGGCGAAACTATGTCTACCTCACCCTTTTCAACCTATTCATATTCACACTCTCCATGCTCAGTCTCATCTGCGCTGTTATGAGCCAGAAGGACAGTTCAGGACACACAGCAGCGAAGCTGATGGACCAATTCGACATCTTCTCACCAGCAATGCACGAAGTAGAGTACTCGCACGTCAAGTACTCGATACCAAAACCGCTCAACTCGAGCAAATATGTCGGTCTTACCGAAGAAGTGGAAAATGCATGGATGGACATCGCGTACCGTAAGGACTCTCCCCAATCATCCACCTTGATAAGAACCCCCTAACTAACATTCTCCCAGTCCCCGACCAAATGGTCTCAAAGTCCGACTTCCTCAAGCTCCAAAAACCCGACGACGCAATGCAAGTCACCAACCCCGCCACCGGCGAAACTGGCTATCGTGTGGGCATCGAAGTTTTCCACCAACTGCACTGTCTTAATCTCCTCCGCATGAGCACGTATCCCGAGCACTACAAGACCGTCTCGTGGAGCGACACCAACGATGCCCCTGAGAAGGTGCGCGCGCACTTGGACCACTGCATTGAGATTCTCAGGATCAACTTGATGTGTCTATCAGATGTTAATGTGTTTACGTTCCATCCGACAGAGGAGGAGGGCAAGCAGGGAATGGGTGGCTATTGGCCCGATTACGAGAGTGAGCATGTGTGCAGGAATTTTGATCATATCAAGGATTGGGCAAGGGCCAATGCCGTGCCCAATGCGGATGTGTAAGGTGGGCTAGAATTGTGTAGCATTAATTGCATTTCTTTCGAGACTTTACCAGTTTTGTTTAGCGCAGGCAATTCTGTGATGGAACAGTTGCGTGATGGAGCAATTTTGGGTGCAGTCAACTATGGTCTACACTGGATCATTGCATTCGATTATCTGTTCATTCACGCAACTCATACAACTCTCTCCAACACCCTCTATGATATCCATACAACGGAATCCACTCCCACAGACGATCTCACACCTACTTATCATGCGCGTCCCTCAACCTCTCAAAATGCGCCCTCGTCTCCTCGCCCAGCCTCCCCTCCACATCCGCCACGATCGTACACACCAGACTATAATTATTACACAGGAACCTCTCCCTCTTCCTCGCATCACTCACCCCCTTTCCAAACTTATTCAAATACGCCTCATACTCGCTCCGCAGTCTGCCCACCGACACACTGACCGGCTCGTCATCCCCGGCCTCGGACGACAGCGCCAGGATACCGTGGAGCAGATTCGCGAAACGCTGTGTGAGCGGGGTGGGCGCGGTGGTGTTGGCGTTTGCGTTCGAGCCGCCGAGGAGCGCGGCGCCGGTGCTGGGCCGGTTGGGCAGCGACGCGGTGAGTTTCTGCAGGGAGGTGCAGTGGAGATCGAGGATTTGTTGGAAGCGCGGCCAGAGCAGCATGTTGGTGGCGTTGATGTAGCTGTCTAGCGCGGGCACCTTGCGGCGCTGCAGCTCGAAGGCGAAGTGCTGGTTGAGACGGACGCAGAGCAGGACGCCGAGGGTGTCTGTGGTTTGGTCGACGAGCTGCTTGGTTAGGGACTGGCTCATGGCCAGCGTGGGCTCGAAGATGGCGGCGAAGGTGCGCGAGATGGCGTGGAAGTTTTGCGAGGGGGCGAAGTAGGTCGATAGGAAGGTGTATTCGAAGGAGGCGTTGTCGATCAGGGCGAGGTTGAAGCTGCGGAAGGGGACTTCGAGGTAGTGTGTTGATTTTTCTTCTTCGGCGACGTGCGAGGTGAGGGCGTTGGTTGAGGAGCTTTTGAGAGCATCGCGGCGACGACCTAAGGAGAAGGCGTCGTATGAGGCTGGTGCGTTGCGAGATTGGCCTAGTAGGGTGCCTCCCCGTTTGGCGTTCGGATCTTCGCCGAGAACGTCGTATTTGTCCAGTGCGTGGATCTTGAGCTTCTCTAGAGATGTGCGGTAGCGGGTGAAATGGTTCAGGTAGTACCAGCGCATGGTGAAGATGTAGGCTTGACTGATCTGTTGGGCCAGCTCCGCTTGGTGTCTTGCGAGGAAAGCGAACAGGTCTTTGTACTTCAAGAAGGCTTGTTGTTGTATGATCTGAGCGTTGATGGAAGGTGACCGGATGGCTTTGATTTGAGCAACGATGTAGTCTCGTATTCGTTCAACGGCGCGGTTAGTCAAGTTGTCGAGCAGCGGCTTGATGTCTGAAAGAGCTCCCAGATCTGGCTGCTCTTTGGCTTTGGCGTTTATGATCTTCGAACGTTTCTCGATCTCTCCCAAAGCACGAACAAAGCCATCATCGACTGGGCCTTCTGCAATCTTGCGCACAACTGCTGGTGATATGCTGATATCTTCCACCGCAGGACCTAGCAGTTTCTCAACCGTCTTCCGGTTCTCAAGCTTCGTATTTAGTGCCATCGAGCGATTCTGAAGGGATTCTATCTCAGCAGAGACTGCTTCGAGGTCGGCCTGAAAGTTGGTAAGGTACGTCTCCACGGACTTCAGCACTTCGTCACATGCTACGATAGATTTGTGCAGATCCTCGAACTTGTCTTTCTCCTTGTCGTCTGCAGGCACGATGAGCGCAGGACACAAAGGCAGAAGACAAAGACGTACATTCTTCGACTGATTGCGCGCTATATGTATGTACAGACATGTCCTGTCGTTGCTCAGGGACAGCAGCCTCAGCAAAGTCATGCAGACTAAGCTGCCCAAAGTCGATGTCCGCATCCACCTCTTCTGGTTTACTGTGCACTGCCTCGCCAACACCATTGGCGCTGATTGGCTTCCTGGGTGGCCCTCCCATGATAGACGCCAGCACCTGCACCGGATCTGGGACATTAGGTGGAATACCTCCTGTTACACGGCGGCGCAATGGTGCGCCATTTGGTGCGCGTGCTGTCGACGGTAAGCTTACGTTCGAAGCGCCGGGCGAGACGAGCGATAGCGATGACGTCCGAGGCTGCAGACCAGGTCTCACTGGTAGAGGGCCTGGTGATGGATAACCCCTTCGAGGAGCTGGTGAGTACGAGTCGCGACGCGGGGGCGGCGTGCCCGTGGGCGTCGAATACTGCGATAGTCTGTCTAGCCCCCACATAGTGCTCGATCGTTCTTCAAAAGCACATTGTGGAGGATGAAGCTCAGGAGCTGTCAACAAGGGCAGCTGTCCAATGCGGGCCTCGGCGATAGTATTCCGCCGAACAGGGTTCATGCCCTTGGCGATTGGCGATGGGTACGGCTACAGCTCTGGGACGATCCACTTGCCATATTTTTGCACGTGACCTTCGCCCCTCCACGCAAGGCTCGAATCAAAATCCAGGCGAAGCGCAGACTTCTCTTCATCCATAAAGTCGGCTTCCCACCCCACCACCCCCATACACCCGACAAAACACCAGCTGCTTCCTCACCCGTCGCAAACTACTCTCATTCATCACCATGGCCGACGACGCGCAGGTACGTTCTTCAACACGCCTGCAAGTGGCTTTACCCCACCTTTTCGGCTCGCCGCTGCCCTCTGCGCGCAGGCATCACGCCGCCCAAATTGCGCTCTTCCAGCACGACGCTGACCTCAATGTATAGCATGAGCACACCTTCGAGAGCGCCGATGCCGGTGCCTCCCAGACCTTCCCCATGCAGTGCTCTGCTCTGAGGAAGAACGGCTTCGTCGTCATCAAGAACCGCCCTTGCAAGATCGTCGAGATGACCACCTCCAAGACTGGCAAGCACGGTCACGCCAAGGTTCACTTGGTCGCCATCGACATCTTCACCGCCAAGAAGCTCGAAGAGCTTTGCCCCTCCACCCACAACATGAACGTCCCCAACGTCCGTCGCCAGGAGTACCTCCTCGTAAGTGCTAACACACGTCCTCGCGTGAGGATGCCAAGGCTTACACTGCACCACAGGTCGACGTCTCTGAGGACGGTTTCCTCTCCCTCATGTCCGATGACGGCTCCACCAAGGACGACGTCAAGGTCCCCGATGGCGAGGTTGGTGACAAGATCAACAAGCTCTTCGTCGACGAGGGCAAGGACACCAGTAAGCTTAATTCATGTCAAACTCCATTTTGAATAGTCTCTAACTGAATCACAGGCGTCATCGTTCTCACCGCCATGGGTGAGGAGGCTGCCATTGATGCCAAGGAGGCTCCCAAATAAATGAGCGTTGGGATCTTCGACTGTCAGCAGAGGACAAGTCGCGGAGTTTTGACACGCTCCTACCGAAAATCAGATTGCTCGAGACTATTCCCAGTCTTGTGCGAAGCTGCAGCTTCTGTGGTTACTTTAGCACGCCTCAGTGCAGTTCACCTGCGCTCATGGCTGCTAATGCTTGTGGTTCTTCGGACGGATTTTGCGGTCTAGCATTGCCAGTTGTGGGAAACTATTTACGAATCTGTTTCCCTTTCCTAGATATATCCCTTACGACAAACGAAATAAAAAGGTGATGAAGTTACGGCAAATGCCTGCTTTCCAATTGGCAGACTCGGTGAATGTGAGAAAATACATTTTGGCGCTAGTGGGCTAAGCTTCGGCCTCATTCGATGTTGACTACCTGCCTGAAACGAACATGTGCTTGTGAATGCCTCCAACATAACCTTCACGAAAACTCCCCTGCGACCTAAACGGCTCAGCGACGTCCAGGGTTGTGGAGGCTGTGACTGCGTGTCTGACTGCGCTAACAGGCTGCACATTCTACCTATCACGGTTGGCTAGAGTTCTGCGGGTTTTCCGGACTTCACACTCGACCTCAACACAGGACTCAAGTGATGTGACCATCTACACTACCCATCCATTCCTTACCGTCTTTGAATCATGGATTCTGGACTCGAGAGAGGACCCGTTTGTGGTGTGGAAAATTGCCGGTCTCGTTGGTACGAAGAGGGCGAAGATGGTTACCGGTACTGCCAAAACGGGCACCAACAATTTGTGAGTCTGTTCAAGGCAAACGCAACGGCGTTGAAGTAACGTAGATCTAGGGGCTGGTTCGCGCCGCAGATGACGACGACGACTTTACCCTTGCGACTACCACACGAACACGCAAGAAAAAGGATGATGACCAAGTCAAGGTCGCGAAACGTGAGTTTTGAAAAGTCTTTTGTGTATCTCGGGGAATAGACTAATGACACAGTTTAGACTTCAGTGGGCGACAGAGCCTTGATTTGTACTTGAAATGTCTCCAGCTCATCTTGCGACACCAGGTGTGGTTCCTTGTAAAAGAGAAGGGGCTACCAGAAGAGCTGGAATTGATCACTCTCGATCTCTGGGCTCTTCGAATCGCTCAATTTGGCGACAGGATCGCCAGCGACGGTCGTGCTGACTCTCAGTCTCAATCACAAGTCTTCAACACATTAGAGACCGATGAAAGCGATACCGACGATGGGCGGGTTACACTCAGAACTTCCAAAAGGCGAAACAAGAAGCTTGGTGAAGTGCCTAATCTTCTTGACTGCCTAGCGTTGTGCTATCTGGGCATGTTGACATTACGACTGCCAATAACACTGGGAGATATATACCACTGGGTCACAGAAGAAAAGCTGCCCTACCGAGGGGCTGTCAAACTTCTGCCTTTACCGATGCGGGACCGCTTACCAGGCACATACCACGCTATGTTGAACCCCAATGCATTGCTAAAGTTCAGACGCCTGTATGCAACAATCACCGACCTGCAGGTCAGCTTCACAAAGGACCACAAGATAACATGGGCGGCGCTGAACTATCGTCTTCTGATCTTCCGGTATATCAAAGAGCTTGCCTTACCTATTGAGATTTACGACTTTACAATTCGGCTTAGCAAACTCCTCGGTTTCGACTTTGTCCTACCCCATGACAGCAAGGGTAGGCTAGGTGTCAGGCACGTGCCGGAAGCTCAGCTTGCCGGTTGTCTCGTCGTATGCATCAGAATACTGTACCCTTTCGATACCGAGAAGCGTCATCCGCGTTCCGCAGCTGAGCCAACAGCCATAGTGATGAACTGGGAGAATTGGCAACAACAAATCCAACATGCAAAGGCCGGACCGAACAACTGCCGGGATCGATATACAGTTGAGGAATTAACCAGGTTAGAAGAAAAGGACGTCTTCGACATGTCGACGGATCGACTTGATCAGTATCTGGACTTCTATGCCGGCACGTTCCTTGACGATGCAGAGATACAGCGCACAAGAGACACAGACGACTTTCGTAACGCTATATACGGCATGTTCCCCATTGGAGACTCATCTCCACAACCTTCAGGCCGAGTTGAAGGAAGTTCACCGAAAGACGATTTGTCGACAGTCAGAGCCGTTCATAGCTCCATGCACGCAAGATCTGCGATAGCAGATGACGAAGTGGGTGCCGGAGTGCTGCGGCCCGGCCAATCATACCATATCTATAAGAAGGAGAAGGATTTGCCAGAGCATGCAAAAGTATTGTATGAGGAGGTTGCGAAGCTGCAGGGATTGTCGATGGACATGTTGATAATGGCTGTTCTCAGCGTGGAAGCAAGAATTGAACAGTGGCGTAGGAAGCAGGATGCACCACAGTAGATAGACTTGACGAAGCAAGACATAGCATGGTACATTGCTTGCCACTGTCACGATTTATGATCACCAAGATCAGATGCCCCTGTAAATCCTTCACAGCGACTTAATGAACTTCAGTGAATGGAGTAAATTCTCAAGTATGGTGAGCTCTTCAAGGTAATTACAAGCCCAGTGACAGTTTCTGCTTAATTGTGTAGAGTTGAACCTTCAGGCAACCGAGATAATACTGGAGCCCGATGGAGCGCAACAGTATAGGTAGAGCTAGCTTCAAAGCGATCTCTCGCCTAAAATGCTCGAACAGATGCATGTTTCGAGGTTGCGATGGGGAACTACCATTCAGTATCTTCTACCATAATTGCAAATCTGCACGTAACAATGGGTGCAGTCCAGTAATGCAATGATTCAATGCAGTTTCTATGTGCAGTCGCTGCTCCCGATGTTGGTGAGGCACGATGGTTGAGCCGGCCAGTTTTGGTGGGGTAAAAGCAGCAACACGTGATGCGATTAAGCGAATTTTTGCGTGCGCGCCTTCCAACCTTGAGGTCACGCCCTCGTCGACCTCGTCTTCGATACTAACCGACCAGTTTCACGACAGTCAAGATGCAGGTATGTCGGATCTCTCAGTATTCTGCGCTCTTTACGGCCGCCTTCCTCCCGTCAACTCCCGTCGATTGAAAGGCCGCCGCATGTCTTTCGCGCCTGCTACTGCGCGGATGCGCTTTGTGGAATCGTGTGCTAATGAACCTGCCATAGATCTTTGTCAAGACCCGTAAGCGGCCATGAACGAACGCCGGATACCATCTGCAGATTATTAACTCTTCCACAGTGACGGGCAAGACCATCACCCTTGAGGTCGAGTCCTCCGACACCATCGGTACGCACATACCCTGATCTCGCCACGCCACCGCACAACAACGCACACGCAATCAACGAAGCACAATTGGGACTGCTGGTGGCACTGGGAGACAAGACGAAGAAAAGGAACAGGCCACTAACCAATCGATAGACAATGTCAAGTCCAAGATCCAGGACAAGGAGGGCATTCCCCCGGACCAGCAGCGCTTGATCTTCGCCGGCAAGCAGCTCGAGGATGGCCGCACCCTCTCCGACTACAACATCCAGAAGGAGTCCACTCTCCACCTGGTCCTCCGTCTCCGTGGTGGTATCATCGAGCCCTCCCTCAAGGCTCTTGCCTCCAAGTACAACTGCGACAAGATGATCTGCCGCAAGTGCTACGCCCGTCTGCCCCCGAGGGCCGTCAACTGCGTACGTCCCCGCCGCCATGCCATCATCTTCAACTGGAAATGATGTTGCATGGCAAAAACCCTCCCGGTCACGTCATCATGACTAACAATACCCATAGCGCAAGAAGAAGTGCGGTCACACCAACCAGCTCCGCCCCAAGAAGAAGCTCAAGTAAATCATTCGCACAACTGGCGTCTGGCGAGAACGGGTGGGGGTTCGGTCGGGTCGAAGGTGGAACGAATGCGACGAATGCATGCGACGGACAGTTATCCAATGAAGTTCACTGTTCGCTTTTGCACATGGAGTCTTTTCTGTGCTTATCACTCGGCTAAAAGGATGCATGATGATGGGATTGGGGCTTGTAGAGTGAATACAGATTCTACCTTTCCTTCTTGCACAGAACTGTCCCTAGGATTCTCGAGCTGAGAAATGAACATGAAGCAATCACCACCATATCTCTGAGTTCGCTTGTCGCCTGTTGTGTTGTGTTGTGTTCGTTGGTGTTCTCGGCTTCGTGATGTCACGGTTGTTCTTGTTGTTCATACCTGCGCTCGTTCGACTAGTGGAAGGACTGCATCCTGGCTGTCAGCCAGGTCGCGATAGCGATGATAAGTCCTTTGCGAGCAAGAAGCTGCTCGACCATCGAAGCCGTGACCACTGTAGCCCCAACACTCGCCCATGCATCCACTCTTGCAGGGAACTCTGCCATCGACCATAGAACCTCGATCTGAACACCTCCCACACCCAAAAGTCTGGATCCAGCATCAGAACTCACACAACCCAACATCACCAAAACACATTCACAACACGACTGAGACTCAACGAATTCGCATTGCAGCTACGCTACAGCTCTTCCAACGCTTGCTAAACGCAACACCCCTACACACCCCTCCAACAAAAGCAATCTTCCCTTCAAAAAAGCACTTTTCCCGCCGCGTAACAGCCTTATCCCACCCTCATAACTCGTCTCAATGCATGAAAACAGATCAAGCAGTGCGCAGAGTGTGCTTGCAAGCAAATACGTGCTCAATCCTCCCCCAAAAATCAAGCGCAACACGACCCGCGTCGAAGAATAGAAGGTGCTGGCTGGGCTAAGGGATACGAAAGCGGAAGGTAGGGCAGAAGGTGCATTGAGAGCCTGTGCGGTGTTAATCATACAGGAGCTGATCAAAGGATCATTCTGTACGTACCACGCATGTTTATCGTGGCGATCCAGCAGGGACGGTGTGCCAATTATACAATTTGGTGTAGATGGTGGTACATAACAAAACAGAGGGAAGAGAAAGGGATTCGAAATTCAATCGAGAACGGACACCAAGTAGGAGAAATGGTATCGTAAACGCCTCGCTATGCAAGAGAAATCGGGACATCGTGTAATTTGTGGGCTGGATTATTGACCGGGGGGGGGGACTGCCTGTGGGAAGGCGAGGTATTCGTGGGGTTGGGTTCGTGGTAAACAGCGTGTGTGCTCATACGCGGGGTTTCTTCCAGTAGTATTGCTGCGAGCGGCGGTCAGAAAGAGGAGTGGACGAGAGATGTGAAATGACATACCTTATGTGTCTTCCTCACGGAGCGAAGACCAGTGCTGCGCATGCCAGCCTGAATGGTCTCTCGTCTCATCTGATCCGGGTCCATCTCAGGAACGTAGTAGTATTCGCTTTCCAACGGCTTGCCAGCAGCATCTTTGCCAATGCGAGGGATCTCTCCGACGCAAGATGTCTGCTCCAAGATCATTCTCAGCTCCGACTGCGACAGTTCGGGGAGCGGAGTGGCAGAGCGGCTGCGGTCCTCTCGGGCCTCAGCGTTCTTGCTCTTGTTCACACAGGCCTTCAGCTCGGCGGGAAGGTTGCTGTGAATCGTCGATAGAGGGTGCGAGTGAACACGAGAGTAAGCCAGCTGGTTGATGACATGGTTCTTGATAGGTGATTCCTTGTAACGCATAGTACTGACTGAAGTACGCTTCGCAGTGGGCGAGGCCAATGCCTTGCGAGGCGGTTGAGGAGTGTTTGTGAGACCAGGCGTGGCAGTCGAGAAAGACTCTAGGCCGCTGAGGAGGTTCTGGCCAAAAGGTCCAAAAGAGTGGACAACAGGATCGTTCTCCTCATCGTTATCAGAGTAGTCTTCTTCGCCAAAAGATGATGTGAGACTGGCCTTCACGTCTTTGTCTTTGGTAGTAGCTTCCTGGCTCGAGCCGATAGGTGAGACTGGAGGACGAATGAACGTCTTCTCGGCATCCAGAAGGGTAGACCCCTCGTCATGAGCATCAGCATCCTCGAAGACTTCGACGCCGCCAGCAGGTGCGTTGGGACCTAAAGCCTCAAAGACGGGCTGACGCATGGGGCTCTGGGAGACAGGGGAGCGTGGGATTACTGGAGGACTGGAGTCGAAAGCGCCCTGTGGGTTTCGACGTGTAGGCGTAGGCATATCCTCCTCTTCGGACTCCCACGAGAACTTTGATACTGGAATTACCGGCCAAGCGACAACGACACGCGTGTCCTGAACATCCAACATGATCTCTGTCTCTGGGTTCTCAGAAACGTACGTGTCTCCCTTCGCTAGCTCGAATACACGGCCGCCACAATGAACCTTTGCTCCGTTCCATCCTAGACACTCGACATCGATGTGACCGCGGGGGTAGGTGGAGTCGGGCGCGTGATACGCGGCTTGAACGTGAACGCGTGAGATGAGGCGGTTGGTCGACAACTGATAGTCTGCTGAGTTGGAGGATCTTCCCATACGAAGCACTTCTCCATTCGCGGGGACGTCGACAGTTGGAACGGCGCCGAGAGGGGTCCGCTCTGAGAGTGCCGACACGGCGCGTTGCAGCACCGGCCTTACGTGACGCGGCGACGAGAAATTGAGGATGCCGGTCGACGAAGTAGGAACAGGGGTAGGATAGTATTTGAGCTGCTGTCTCGCGAATGAAGGTGAGTCTTCCTCGAACTTGCGTTTGGAGGAGCCAGGACGCGGGAATGGTGATGACGAGAAGTTGTCCTCGCCAAATGCGGGGAGCAGCGACGGCTTCTGCGAGTGAGATGACAGCGACTTGGGTGTCGATGCAGAGGGCAATTGCTGCACCAGCTTGCTCGGGCTGGAGTCCATATTGCTTGCTGCGATGCTCAAGACGCGAAGCACGCGGCGTGTCGACGTCTATACGGCCTGCGAGGACGTGTTCCGTGGGCGGCTAGCCGTGCGTGATGCCGGAAGCACTGAACACTGACCAAGGAGTGAAGATTGAGAAGAATCTCGTGCAAGACTAGGAAGAGGTCAAAGAGAAGCGGCCATCAGGTCAGACACGATTTTGAGGCACGTCGACGCGGTTCACGGGTGTGGAGACAGAGAGGTCTGGTCTCGGACAGCAGCTAGCGCGTAAGGAAGGAGCTCAGGCCGTTTTGAGGACAAGGAATTCACACAGCATGCGCTCCCCCTCGCGTTCTTGCCGATAGTGAATTGTTCTTAATTTGCAATATTCTGTATCTCCTCATTCAAATCACGTCGAGCTTTAACTATTTCCTCAGATGGCCGTGTGCTTGCACGCGTTGCGCAGTGCAGGTATTCGGCGACCATACCCGTCTCCGTTCATCCAAAAACCGTGCGCGAGCATAGCCTATTACATCAGAGTCTCGGTCGGCTGTCTTTACTTGATTTTGACTCCGTTTGCCAGCCCCTTCGTGCTGCAGATATTTGCTAATTCCTATGTGTCCGTTGGCGGCGCCAGCACTACGCGTGTGTATTTGATCAGTCTCATGCAGTAAGCATTTAGAAGTCAATATGATGCACCGCAGCGTGGATTGAACTGTTCGAACTGCCAAGTAGCTGCTTTAGCTGAGCAGACGCAGCGCCTACTTCAATTGTCACTTTGGTTTGAGGTTCTGAGACGCCAATTTCCGACCGAATCCTATCGTGTGCAGGACGGAAGTGACGCCTACAGTGCTGATCCAGGGCACCCTGCGCAGGGCACTATGGCCGTAAGCCCAGCTACCCTCGCATCAGCCTTGCGTGTTCACCGCGTGCAATGCACGGGTATGACGATCAATGTTGACGTACAGCCCAGTAAACCAGACAGATGTCCAGCCTAAGTGGAACTGCCAGGATTAGACGCATGCAGAGCAAACGTCACACATTTGCAAAAACTTTCTGCATCGGGCCGCAAAGCTGAAGGAGGATGCGCGCAGGAAGCAGCTTGCTACAGTAGTGGAGCTATGAGGCACGACGCGACGGCTTGGACGCGTCGAGAAAGTCTGGTAAGGCGGGTGCACGGTGTCGCCATCTTTTCGGCTGAGCACGATCGGGACGCTTATCAGTTGCAGGTTGCGCGATGGACGGTAAGAGCAAATAGGCCACGTTTCAATGCTATCAATTGGCTTCCTCTTGTCAGTCTGCGTGTCTGTCGACTTGATATCGAAGTTCAACCAAGTGTACCGAACTTGTGGAATGTCTCATCAGCTACCCCACATTCAGAGTGCTCCGCGACTGTAAGTGCAAGAAGAGCACTAATTGTTGTTCACAATAGATACACAGTGAGCTTGCACACATTTTCGTGACTGGAGTCATATCACGAGACAGTCAGCATACACAGAATATGCATAGAACACTCTCTTGCATGTAAGCAATGGAGCGTGTCGTGTGCTTTGCGCGCTAGGATATCAACGCGATGATTGGTCAGAGAGATTTCAAAGTTTCCCGAAAGAGCAGGCGCGAACCAGCCCCGCTCAAAAGGTGGATCGGCCGCGGCCTCTGAGGTTTCTCCGGACGCCGACGAAAAAGTTGAGAAGGCGCGACAAGGGTCTAGTCGGTCGACCAAATTCGCAGAACGAATTTCTCTAGAACAATACACAACAACAATGGCCAGGTCGAAGCAAGTCACGAAGAAGGTTGAGAAGAAGGCCGAGGCGCCGCTCACGACCAAGAAGCAAAATGAGTCGCCTTACCAGCTGGATCCGGCGCAAGTCGAACGAGCGGCGAATGCGCTCGTTGCACACATGAAGAAGCACAAGGAAGAGAAGGAGACGACTGGGACAAAGGATTTGATGGCTGACGAGGATGAGGCTGAGCAGGCCGACCAACCCATCTTTCTCAGCGTCTCCACCAAGAAGCACGTCAACAACACCAACAGCCTGAAGCCTACCAAGATGTCAGTTTGGCTACCGAGATTGCGCTACGAAGTATACTGACAACTGCACAGTGCCCTCCCCCACCCAATCATCGCCAGCGATGCTAAGATCTGTATTCTCACCAAGGACCCTCAGCGCGCATACAAGGACCTCGTCGCTTCCGACGCATTCCCTGCTACACTCCGCGAGCGGGTTGGCCGCGTGCTCGGCGTCGAGAAGCTGAAGAAGAAGTTCAAGTCGTACGAGCAGAAGCGCGCACTCCTCGCTGACTACGATATCTTCATGGTCGACGACCGTGTTATCAAGATTGTTGCCGAATTCCTTGGCAAGGTCTTCTACGGCAGTAAATCCAAGCGCCCTATTCCCATCAAGCTCACTGCTGGCGCATTCGTCGATAAGACCGCAAAGAAGGACAAGGAGCCTCAGAACGTAGTTGGCACACCACAAGGCGTCGCTAAGGAGATCGAGAGTGCTCTCAACTCGACATACCTCAGCATGAGCGCGTCGGCCAACACCTCGATCAAGATCGGCAATCTCTCTCAGACTGCTGCGCAGATCAAAGAGAACACCGAGGCTGTCATCGCCGCCATCATTCCCAAGCACATCGAGCAGGGCTGGCGAAACGTTCGCAGCCTGCACATCAAGGGTCCCGCCACCAAGGCGCTGCCTATCTGGCTTGCAGACGAGCTGTGGGTCGACGACTCGCAGGTGTTGGATGAGCCTTTCCAGAAGAAGAGCATTGGCGAGGGCAAGACTGCTCAGACTAAGCGCAAGTGGGAGGAGTGGGAAGAGGAGCTTCTCGACGAGGATGACCTTGCGGAGAAGAAGGCGAAGCGTGACGCGAAGAAAGCGAAGAAGGGCGGTCCTGCTAAGAAGAGCTCTCTGAGCAAGGAGAAGAGGAAAGCATTGAAGGCGGATGCGCTTTCTTCGGTACAGACACCGCTGATCGCATAAGTTGTTGTGAGATGAGCACTTGCATATGATGGCGTATCGGCGTTAGGGAGCTCAAAAGATACGTTGCATACTGGGCAGAATACCATTTGCGAATCTGAATACTTTTCTGGCATTCTTCACTATTCTGCAACTCGTTGTGAATTTGACATGATTTCCCAAGCACATGTCACTTGCTAAACTGTACACACCACGATGTCACCATCTGGTCTTCCGCACGAAAAACCTGCCACCCGCAATTATTCAAAGAATCAAAAGGATGCTCGAGGACTACCATATAGAGCTGAACATGATCATACAGTGACCACCACACACTCTCCATGATAGAGTATGGACGGACGTGCCTCGGCTCCTATTGGCTCAGCCGCATCGCTGATGACATTGGCCGACGCGCCTACAATGCGCCTCTCCAGGCATCGCACCAACATCCATACCACAATCTACCAGTATGTTGAAATCTTTGTCACTATCAGCGCTGCTGCTGAGCGCAAGCGCGCTTGCCTCCCCTTTCTCCAAACCCTCTAATGATCCTCTTCCTCTCATCATCTGGCACGGTCTAGGCGACAACTACGCCGCCGATGGCCTCGCGGAAGTCGCCTCTTTAGCAGAGGAAGCAAACCCGGGAACATACGTTTACATTGTTCGCCTCGACGAGGACCCCTCTTCCGACCGCACCGCAACCTTCCTCGGTAACGTCACCGAGCAGATAGCCAGCGTCTGCTCTGCTATTGCTGCCGATCCCATACTTTCTTCTGCCCCAGGCGTCAACGCCCTCGGCTTCTCCCAAGGCGGGCAGTTCCTGCGTGGTCTTGTAGAGCGCTGCGGTGGCGACGACGGCATCAAGGTCAAGAACCTGGTCACGTTCGGGAGCCAACACAATGGTATTGCGAGATACCAGATCTGCAAGCCCACCGACTGGCTGTGCAAGGGCTATATCGGTCTACTAAAAGCAAACACCTGGGGTGCTTGGGTACAGGGCCATCTTGTACCTGCCCAGTATTTCAAGGCCGTGGATGAGGAGACAGGAGAGCCGACAGAGGAGTATCTCGAGAATAGTAACTTCATCGCCGATATCAACAACGAGCGCGCTCTCAAGAACGTCACCTATGCTCAGAACCTTGCGCAGCTGGACAACTTCGTCATGTACGTTTTTGCAAACGACACAACCGTTGTGCCCAAGGAATCGGGATGGTTTGCATACACAAACCTCACAAGTGGAGATGTGGTTGAGTTGAAGGACAGGCAGATATACAAAGAGGACTGGATCGGTCTTAAGAAGCTGGATAAGAAGGGTGGGCTGCACTTCAAGGCAACGGAGGGCGAGCACATGAGGCTTGGCGACAAGGTCTTGAAGGAGGTCTTCACCGAATGGTTTGCGCCACCAAAGGAGAGCTGGAAGAAGGTAGTGGAGGACTTCGTCGAGGAGATTATTGAGTTGTAGTTATTTACATTTCAGGCTGGCCTACGGAAGGTTAATATGATTCGTGCATTGCTTTGATAGCAGCACATACAAACCATTGCGCAACTCTAAACGGCGCGCATTCCAACTCAGAACGAGCAAGTCCTACGTCTGCGTAGCTTACGTCTACCAGCTTGCCCAGTATCATCGATGGTCGGTTCCTCACCAGCGGATTCGCCATCTGCATCATAGCCATCCTCATACCCCACCACATCCTTCTGGCAATTCCCTTCCATGGCAGTGCTGTGTTGAGGGAGATCTGTCATGGTCAGGATCCAAGCGTGATTTGAGATGGATTTGCATACCTAGATTATTTGACCTGCTGAGGTCTTCTTGATTTCCCAAGGACTCGCCAGCATGGGAATTTGGGTCGCTATTCTCTTCCTTTCTTATACAAGAAAACTTCGTGATATTGCGTTGATGAAAGTTGGCCCTCATTATGCTTAAACACCTTTTCCTCTTGTCTTCCCGTAGTGTGAGAAACCACTTCTTTATTTTCTGCCTCTTTGACTTCCTGTCCCTTGGGTCGCTTTGGAACGATAGGTAGTCTGCCCCAAAGTTGCAGCAGTCGCAGTACGGTGGGTCGGAGCGACTGGGGAAATGGTCAAGGATGTTTCTGATAGAAGGAGGCAACATGATTTGGTAGGTATCTTGAGATCTGTGCTGGACTCATGCTGGGCTGCCGCTCCGATATGAATATCCTCTGTGAACCAGACTTCAACATATTGGTCCCAGATTGTAGAAGAGGAGCAGTCCTTCAGGGTCATATATTGCAGTCATTGATGCGTTCCCTTTTCTTTTCTCTATAGGGGTCTCATCAACCGAAGATACTTGGAACCCTCGTCCATGCCGGGTACTTCTCGGACCCAAATGAACACTTATCCCTGGGAAAGATGGTCAAGCAGGAATTTAGCACTCACGAGCACGTGCAATATTATCTTTGGGAGCCAGGACTATCTAAGATTTTTCGAACTGCACCTCAGCCACAGGTCCAGATCAACATACTTAGGTACGTAACACACAACATCGTGACATGATCAGACAGTCACGTTTTCTTAAAATCACACAGGCGTAACACAGCATCGTCAACTTCTCACAGCGGTTACACACGTAACCGGAATAACACGTTCGCTCGATTCCACGTGTGACGGTCGGTGCGCTCTTGTTATGTTGCGCAGCCGGTAGACAAGGCTAGAGACCATCTCTACCAATCTCGACCCGCATAGAGGATACGCAAAAGAAGTGTAGCTCCCGGTGAGACTACCTAGACCAATTTTATGCTTCCACTGAAGACTTCTCACGGCGGAGTCCTCCAAATCAGGGTTCTACAACCGCCATTCAGCCCTGTCACTCCCAGCAGGCCGCACGCCAATGTTTCACTATTGGCACTTGTTCGAAGAGACCGATAGAAGACACTGTTGCCATTAGCTTCAATACCCCCTATGATACTGGTGATCTGTCCAAGGCGACATAGGTAAGTTCTGTTGTAGCCTTTAGTTTGCACTTTCACTACCGTGCCAAGGAAAGACGGCCGTAGTCACTACCTTCACTTCCCTACTTCTGTTTGTTGACACACCACTAGTGCCAACTCTGGCTACTATAACATCACAGTGACCTGCTCCTACTTCACAGTTCGCAAACACTCCGTGCGATCGACACCCACCCTCTTTTCAACTTCTTGGCTTTTCGAACCCTTTCAACTGCTTGACAAAATCACTCAAGCCATCTACGCTCAAGCATCATGAAGATCGTATTCTTGTCCCTCGCTCTTGCTCTCACCGCTACTGCCTCCGCCATCCCAGGCATGCAGATTGCGCCCAAGCTGTCTACTCGCGATGTATCCAAGACCGCCATCGATTGCAACTACTGCTTTGGCATGCTCAACTTCTGCTACGAGGTAAGTGGTAATGTACCAGTTTAAATTCGCAAATACTAAGCTTGACGCAGAACGGTCACACACATGGTCAAGAGGGCTGCAAGGAGTCGTGCCGCCAGCACGTGTGCCATCGCACACCGGAGGTGAGATCAAGATTAGGGACTTCAGGGTAGCATACTGATAAGTCTGTAGTGCAGGGGCTGCGGTGGCGAGCTCGACAAGTGTCCTAGCAAGTCTCGTTTCGTTCACTAGTTTCATGGTGTGCAGCTGTGCTGCACCTGAGGAATATTTCCTGGATGTCCTTCGGCAAGCTTTGCTTGTCGGCATCCCGACTCACTTCGATGCTGGGCTGTAGCAACTTGGTTGTATCTGCGAGTCAGTAATTGAGCAGCATAGGCAAGGACCGCTTTCTTCGAAGTGTGATCCGGAAGTACACGCGATACCAATACCAGATTTTCAGTGAATTTCACATTCACCTTTCGCGATCCGAGTTTCGGTTCTTCCTCTTGAATTTTTTTGTGCAATCCAGAGATGGTTGTGGCGTGAATACATGACTGATCACAGAAGTAGATTACAAATAATTGGCTGGGTCCTGTGTTTAATATAAACAATTGAACCTACTCTATGCGTTATTTTAGTCTGCAAGCTCAGGTAAGTGTGTTGCTTGCGATCGGCCAAAAGAAACGAGCTCCCTCGTATGCTGCATTGCCAGCTCTCGCGCAGTCGCTGTGAGCAAAAAAACATACAACAGCGGGTATTCGCTAGTGGTCACCCACCTAACTACTAATCCGCCGGTACGTTGCTTAAATAGGGCTGAGCGAACGGGAAGCCTTGTTTTCAACGTCCTATGGTCGTATGTGGAAGTCATAACAAAGCCCACGATAGATGTTGTAAGCTGTATTGAACGCTGCTCAGATCGCACCTCTCCGGATTCTGTATATACGCAAGCTATGCATCTAAAGCTTCAAGCATCTCTTCTACGCTAGGGAACTTCTCTCTCTCCTTCCCCTTCGCTTGGCCACGCGCTCTTTCCGCCTCATCTATCCTCTTCCAATCGGTCCAGCTAAGTGGACGGACACCTCTGGCCTCGACCTCTGCCTTTACGCCATCCCAGCCCAGATGTGTACTCTTGTTGTCACCGCTAACGTCATTCAAGAACGGCACCTTGTTACTCCAGTCGTGCGCAATGACATCTGCAGATGTAAAGGCGTCGTGCATCGTACTAGCAATAACGCCTGTAGGACCGCGCTTCACCCAGCCAGCGCAGTAGAGTCCAGCCAAGTGCCCGGCCGTCAGGCTACCGGGACCAGCGTCTGGTGATATGACCCGCCCGTAGATATCGTTCGGGATGATGCCAAGTTTTGCGTCGAATGGCACACCGAGATCTGACAGGCCAGGCATAGCAGTTGACTTGTAGCCAACAGAGCGGAAGGCAAGAGATGCGGGCACTGTGACTTCCTCTTCGATAGGCTGTACGCATGCAGAGGGGTCCAATGGATCGGCGTCAGGGACGAACTGCTGCTTTCTGAATGTCACAGATGATAGATGGTTCGACCCTGCCTGTGTGTTCAAAGAGGAAGGTGCTCTCAGGAAATCTAGAGCCCATGAGCGTTCGACTTCACCTGGTGTAGCTGTGCTGCCTTTAAGCAGAACCTCGGCGGTGCGCTTCTGGACTCGAGGTAGTTTCTTGATCTCGGTGGGATAGAAGGATCGATCGATGTCGTGGAAAGCAACGGATGGGATCTTCATGAGCTCGCGAGCTTCTTTGACGGTGAAGGCGACCTAGTGCCGATCAGTATATGAGACAGTAAAGACGACCAACGAGCTTACCTGCAGCGGTCCGCGTCTTCCAACCACCCTGACATGCTTGATCCTACTTTCTGACAGAGCTTGTATCGCTTGCTCGGTGATGTCTGTCTTCTTAAGGTGATCCAGAGGCGCAAGGAGGATGCGCGCAACATCCAGCGCCACATTTCCCTGTCCAACAACTACAGCATGCTCGCCACTCTGTAGATCAGGCTTCAAGTTCTGAAACTGCGGCAGCCCATTGTACCACCCCACGAACGCTCTTGCCGAGAAGACCCCCTTAAGATCCTCACCCGGTATGCCCAGCCTTCTGTCCTCATCTGCGCCATATGAGAACAGCATCGCATCGTAATGTGGTTTTAGTTTCGCCAGCTCGATGTCGTGGCCCACGCGTACATTGCCGATGTAGTTGAAGCGAGGTGATTGAGCCACCTCCTCAAAAGTGTCCTGACAGTTCTTGACCTCTGGGTGATCGGGCGCTACACCAAATCGTACCAGGCCATAGGGTACAGGCAACTGCTCATACATGTCGATGACAGCATCTTGTACTTTCTGCAGAAGGCGATGTGCTGTGTAGAAGCCGGCTGGCCCGGAGCCTATAATAGCAATACGCAAGCCATGCCTCTGCGACGCGTTTGTGCTGTATGCAGTGCGTTGGGTGGATAGAAACGTAGTTGCTGTCTTTGGTGTGTTGTTCAATGATTGGGATGGTGTCGTTCTGAAGCTACTGTAGCCGCGTGACAGATGCAAGGGACCATTGGACCGCGTAGCGCGCGCATTACGAGCTGTTACATGTCGATTGCAGCCGGCGCAGACGTATGGCGATGGCAGCAGGCGCTTGGTGGATAACATCGTGTGCAGAGGCTTTGACGATGGCGATGTCATCAACGAACAGCCTCCCGCTGACTAAGAACGAGTAGAACTCGAATATCGACCTCACAGCATCTATCGAACTGATCCATTTCTCGAAATCGCCTCGATAAATCATATCCGAGCACGCGACGATTTTGATCCTGTGTCACTGTCATCTCGATTTGTCAAGCTGAGGTCGAGCCGCGGTCTGTTCAGCCGCTTCAGTGCGCATCGAGTGACAAACTTGGTGGAATCCTGGACGTATGCACTCCACCAAGGCACGAGTATCGCCGGGGCCCCACATGTTCCCGGAGAGCTAGAACTCAAAAGCGTTGAAACCATTTGGGCAATGCAGGAACACGCCCGTCTTATCCGCGAATCAGCTCGTCATGAGCAGATCGGGAGCGGCAAGTTCGCAGCCAATCGTTGGCCTGGCAACGAGGTATTTACTACATAGCGCTCGGGATCCTCGCGCGACCCATGTGTTCATCGCAAGCATTCCTGTGCTAAGCGAACACTCTCACTCTCTTTTGTGAAGGTCGCGTAAGGAGCGTCGTCATTCCTTGCCTGCCTGATTCGCAATCATGGGCCGCTGGCAGCCCTACATCTACTCGGCGCCGGAAAGGCAGTCCATGAACGACGCCCGGGACAATTTCAACCCAAAGGCTGTGACTATGGCCAGTCGCATGCCGCCGTCGCCAACCAAGAAGAAGCAAGATGGTCCCCTGATCGATTTCAACAAGCATCCGGACAGCTACTTGATGCTCCCGTATGGAAAGACGGATGTCAAGCCTATGAACTCGAAGACCAAGTTGTGGGTCAAGATCGTCCGATGGGTTCAACTCTTCTTCCGTGTCTGCAGTCTACTAGGTGCCGCCGGCCTACTGCTATGTGCGATCTTCATTCGTGGTGCGCAAGACACTGAGGGATGGATCATGAGGATCCCAGTATGTGAACCTTCAAACATGTGGAAGACAAGAACTGACTAGCACAGCCTGGAGTCGATATGGTAGCATGTCTGTATGCCATCTACCACCTCATCCGGAGTCCCAAGTCGCGAGCTCCAGCTAGCTCAGCCAGCTATCACTTCTTCGCTCTCGTCACCGATGCTGGCTTCATTCCTTTCTACGTCTACACATTGCTTCTATCCCGCCGAAATGCCGACATGGAAGCTGGAACTACTGGACGCTGGAGGACCTTGTTCCCAACTGACGACGATACGAACAAGATCCTCCTCACGGCATGGTTGACGGCCACAACCGCTGCAGGGCTTCACCTGATCTCAGCGGTCCTCGACATCTATCTTGTCGTTGTCTTCAGAAAAATCACTAAGATGCCACCTGACATGAATCCACTCGAGGATAATCTGACCCGTAGGAAGTCAAAACACAAGCACAAGAACTCATCGATCTCAGCCGTTACGCCTTTCCTCGATGACGAGAAACGCTTCAGTGCGCAAAGCACGACTTCAGTTGACAGAAATTCGCAATCCGACCCTCTGCTGTCGCATGACGTCCCGAGCCCCACGAAAACGCAGATGTCTTTCATGCACACTCGCACCAATTCAGAGACAACGTACTCCCCACATACGCCAGAGTCGGCCCGTCAGTCCAAGGAACGATTCTCAATGTACTCGCAACCACAAACCGCGCGCCAATCTCGCACAAGCCTCGCTCACCGTGATGATGTTTACCGCCGGAACGACAATGTCGACAATGAGACCTTGGCTCAGCGTAAATCGTTCCTTGCTCAACAAGCGAACATTCAGCAGCAAGACAGGAACAACTCTTACCTTACATCCTCGTCCAAGCAGGAATTTTATACACCCCCATCTACTGCTCGTACCGACCAACACGCCGCCAATGGCGACATCGCCCTCCAAAGGAGCAGCCGTGATAATTTGGAGAACGACAACTGGTTCACTCGCTCTAATGGAAACGACAAAGATGGCCAAGACTCCCGTTATCTGGCACCAAAGCAATCTGCTTTCGGCACGAAGAAAGGATACACGAACGTACCTTCGTACGATGCCTCAGACTACGAAGATGAGGACGATCGACCGATGCCACCACAACCTTTACGCATGAACCCACCAACTCCACAGCCTACGCCACCTCCAATTCCCTCCAACACCAAGACTAACACACTGGGCCCTTCTAACCTGAAGCGTACTCAGACAACAACTTCGATCTCCACAGAGGCTACATTCAGCCGCTCGCAATCGCGTGGCAGCACACCAAAATCGCGCTACTATGGTGACCTCAAGGCCGCAACGTCCGGCATCAAAAACGGCGGCTCGGCTTCCAACTCTCCAGCAACTTCGCCCAAGAAAGGGTCCTTTGCAGACCAACCGAATGAGTTTCCAAGTGCAACCGCTCAGTACACCGTCAACGCTGCCCCACTTAAGAACCTGGCGCAGAATGCACCATTCAGTCTGGACAAGAAGTCTTATACTAGTGTGCGCAAGACTGGCGAGTTCAACCACACCCCTGTGAAGGCAATATCACCGCGTGTGGTCAGTAGATCCGGCATTGATTACGTCAATCCCTATGAGTTTGACGATTCAGACATTCCTGTACCAGGTCGCCGACGTGACGTGAGCGGGAAGATTGCTGAAGAGGGTCGTGGAGGAGCATGGAACGACCAAGGACTGACCCAGCGCAAACCCAGCGGGGTTGGGTATGCCTTTTGAGCATGTGTATTCTGATTATAGCCGGCGTTCCTGACGTGCCTCGTTCATGATTTTCACTAAATGTAGGCTGCGAGCGATGCAAATGAAATGACCTTGATTGTATCTATATATGATATCCGGATTTACATAGCGTAGTAGGCAAAGGATCAAAACTTCGTATTGGTTGCTTCTTGGACTGACCTCGGTTCTTTCATACTTATCAACGTGACCTGGCTGCGTGATGCACACCAACACAACCATCTCGATTTTTGAGCGTTCAAGTCAGCATGCTACACGTTCCTGTGAGGATCATGTCTAGGCTTCTTCCATAGACACGCGTTCATCTAGGCAGCTGCGTTTGCGCGCTGGCAATGGCGATGGCAATGGCCAGTTGCCTGAATCATTCAAGACGCGTGTGTGGAGCATCGTTAATTGACTGCATGTATTTCGCGCACGAATGAATCAGGGAGAACAACGCAGGAGAAGAGAACCTCCAATTCGAGACTTCTGTCATGCAGCAACGTGCATGAGCGGCCCAAGACAGAAGCTGCAAAACTTTTACGAACCGTCACGGCGGCTGCATTGCATGCGCTTAGCCAGGCAGCTGGTCAAATCACTTGCTCGCGCGTGAACCCGCGCCCGGGAGCTTGCCACCGCTAAGCACGCGCGTTCTGGGGCCCCCGTGATCGCGCGGCATCCTCCAGGCATACTCGAGGTTGAGGGCCATACCTTTGCCCTTCACCTGCACGCGACGCGCTTCTGAAACCCCCTGGCTGCTCTTCGCGTTCTTGTGCTCTCTGTTCTGCCTCTCTGTTCCGTTGTTTGGGGCTCGGTGTCTCTGGGGTGACGCGAACGGCTGTCTTAACGCATCAGCACGCGCGCGCCCAAGCCTACGAGAACACGCCTGTGGACCTACCGTCCCATCGATCACCTCGCCATCTGGGTACTAAACTCGTTGCCTGTCTACGTTGGCCCGCCAGTTCTTTGTTTATTCATATTGCTTTTTGGGTTCAGGGCTTTTGTATCTCTACGTTAAACACGTTGGAGTTACCCCGCCGCCACGATGCGTAAGTCGCGTCTCTAGCACGATCGCGATGAGCGTCCACTTACGACATGCATCACAGAGACGGACATTGCCCGTCCCATAGATATTGCCATGCCACACAAGTTGGATGTGCCGGAATCCCAAGAGAGCGTAGATTCTACAATCTCAAGTACTTTTTCTGCACCCGCTTTAGCCTCAACCTCGAGTAATCTATCCTCGGATCACGATGTAGTCTCGCCAGCTGAACCCAGTGGCCTGCTGGGCTACAGTAAACCTCTACAGGATTCGATGCCACCATCACCGAATTACGTCTTTAGCCATTCTGTCAAAGATGATGTTTCCAAGATCGACACTGCCGCAGCGAACGCGTCGCAAACTGGTTACACTGCAGCGGCTTCCATGCCTTCCGTGTCACCCACTGCCCAGGGTTCTAAGAGGAGTGCGGACGGGACGTTGAAAGGAGCTACGTCAGGGACAAGTCCAACAGAGAGAACGTTTGCACACAAGCGGAACAAGAGCATGGACACCCACTCGAGTACCAGAATTGGAGAAGTGCGTGATCACCTCCCGTAGCACAAGTTGTATCATCTAACATATATACAGCTCTCCGCCCAACTGAAGACTCGTCTCTCATATGCCATGGTCAAGGTGCAGAATGGTTGGGAGAAACAATCACTTGAGGAGCTCGAGGAGTCCCACTCACAACGTGGGTCACCCAATTCTGCACCAGGAGGGTCTCGCGTCACTTTTGACTCACCCTCTACCACCGACTATCGAAGAAGACCTAGCGCTATATCTGACAATTCTGACTACATGATGATGTCCCCGGAAACTGACTCGGTACGGTCACATGCTCTCAACTCAGGTTAGTAGCATGTAAATTGCGCAGAGATCTGATGTTGACACACTACTAGCATACTGGCGGTTGACCAACAAGCCAGCGATGACCGCTGCGGCTAGTCTCATCTCCATAACAGGCGGAAACATTGCACCAAGCTCCGAGTCCCCGTCTTCGAGAAGACGGAGATCAAGCACAACACATCCACCACCATCAATGCTAGGGTCAGCGCAAAGAAAATATCACAGTGATGTAGGCGGTGGGCAGAGAGCACCAGCAACTCCCCGAGCAGGCATTCTGCGTATGCCTAGTCAGCAAGCAGAGAAGGATGCCGTTGACACTTTGCTGTTCATGAGCAGCCCAAAGAACTCCCAGCACGTCCCACATACTAGTCAGACCGGACACAGCTCTTTGCGGGGAGGAGCACCCCAGCGGCGGGTCATGTTCGAAGCCTATCCGCCCCAGGAAAGACGAATGGTCTACCAAGCACCAATGCCTACATCAAGTCATTACACAGCCGGGCCATACGCCCCGCAACCGGCACGGTGATGGAAGGAGGACATCTATCCATGGCTCATCTGATCTTTCAGAACCTTTGTTTGAAGGTTCGGCGAACGCATTGCATTGACGGCGTTGTGGTGCGGTGATACCCAGTTGCTTTGTTGCATTGGCAATACGTTATTGTCTAGATGGACTGTGCAAGTACGAAGTAAATCTTACGAATTAATGAAACCATACTTCAGCTACACACCCCTCTCGAAACGTCCTATATGCGCTAAGCAGCCATTCCTCGTCCAACGGATACGAGCCGTTGAAAGCAGGAGCGCAGAAACAGCTGACAATTCTATGGCATTCTTGAGAAGCTTATCAGAATGAGAGCTGGCTTTGATCCCGGCTATTAGGCTAAGAAGCTGTCTGGAGCTGATCAGGTGCAATAGAAGGTATGAGGTGACCTGAGCTTTAGTGAAACCAACCGTTCGCCGAGTCTACTCCGATCCTCCGCCATAACGACGTGCAGATCCTCGCGGCTACACCCCAGACTTACGTCCTATGTACCTTCCGTGTCTCCGAAAGATGGTGATAAGTTGCACTTCGCTTCTACATCTTCGATCGAGACGAGCAGTGTCTCATCTGCACACTGTATATCTTAGCCAAGACGCATGAGCCGTTGCCCAGAAGATCGAAGCGGCTCAACTTGATTTCTTCACATCAACAAGCCAATTCGGGACTACAGTCCACTTCCTGATCTGTGTTCCTGCATGCTCCTTGCAGCTGGGGTCGTGCGGGTTGTCCGCTACAAAGTGGACGCAAAGCGCTTATGAGGTCATCCTAGCTTGCGTGGGTCGCATCAACTAAATCAGCGTATCAGCCCACAGACGCTCCAACTTCGCGTGGCCCCTTAGTCATGGTGAGCCAAAAAGTTTAAATACTCCAAAGTCCCACTTCGACTTCCCCATTGACCCTCTTCTGCCCTTGCATTGCTCCAAGATCTTTCACTTGTCGAGGTTTTGACGTATCTGACGTGCAGGTGAGCTCACGCGAAATCTCCGAGCTCCGACCTCCAACCGGCCTCCGATCCCAACAACATATTTTCGCCGATAAAGGAGAAAACCAGCAATTATGTCTGTTTCAGCGGCGCTGAAGGCGAGGGTCAGGAGACCTAGCTATCTGAAGAAGATTGCGAAGGCCGAGGACCTCATTCACCACTTTCCCAACGATGCATACATTGTACGTGCAACAGCCAGACTATGACTATAATCCGAGTGTTCGGTTATTCTAACGATCTCAGGGCTGGTCGGGCTTCACTGGTGTGGGCTACCCAAAGTGAGTAGACAATCTTTTCTTTTCGGCAGGTCGAGCGAAAGTGGAAGTGTAGTTGCAAGAGATGGACCAACAAGGCAACCCCCACGGTAAAACCGGACACGACTTATCTGGAGATTATCCGGCCAGTCGACGCTTTCCAGAAGCATGCGAAAAAAGGACTGTCACAGCTTCCTCCAGCGCTCGCGGTAACCCTGACTTTGGATCCCCCTGAGCACGGGTCCCTTTACTCTTCAATATGTGTACAGAGCGGTGTGCAAAGAAAAGCTTAAGATCTTCCAAGGATACAGAGCCGCATTCAGCAGGCACGATTAATCTGGATCATTTTTGTGGAGATTGTGACGTGGATATCTACTCAGCATATGCCGAGGGCGAACGGAAGTTCCAAGACGACCACGTTAGCCGACATGTCCGGGACCTCACTATGATCCACGCAAAGACTAGCCCAGTAGACGGAATCTACCATCGAAACACACTCGGAAGTACTTTGACGGTATCATTTTGGCTCTTGGCAACCTGGGCCGCTTCTAGTACCATCATTTCTACGGAACCCAATATGGATGAACATCTGGGATTGGAATATAGGAATAGAAGACCTTAGGAGGAAGCTAACAATTACTGTATAGGAAGCTTCCTATCGCTCTTGCCGAACATGTCGAGAAGAACAACCTCCAGGGCCAGCTGAAGTACAACCTCTTCGTTGGTGCATCGTCCGGTGCAGAGACAGAGAACCGATGGGCAAGGAACAACATGATCAACCGCCGATCGCCGCATCAAGTCGGCAAGGACATTGCTAAGGGAATCAACAATGGTCAAATCAAGTTCTGGGATAAGCACCTGAGCATGTTCCCCGTTGATTTAATGTACGGCTTCTACACTCTCGACAAGCCACAAAACCGTCTGGACGTGACTATTGTCGAGGCTTCCGCGATCACAGAGGATGGTGGTATTATTCCTGGCGCCTCCGTTGGTGCGACACCCGAGCTCGTTCAGATGGCCGATAAGATTATCATCGAAGTCAACACTGCCAGTCCCAACTACGAGGGTCTGCACGACATCACAATGACAGAACTCCCTCCCAACCGAAAGCCATACCTTGTCATGTCCCCCGAGGACCGCATTGGTACCCCTTACGTGCCAGTTGACCCTGGGAAGGTCATCGCCATTGTTGAGAGCGACTACGCCGATCAGACACAGCCTAACGCCCCTGCGGACGACACATCCAAGGCGATTGCGGGCAACCTTATCGAGTTCCTGGAGCACGAGGTCAGCAAGGGCCGACTCCCCAAGAACCTTCTTCCCCTACAGTCTGGCATTGGCAATATCGCAAACGCCGTTATTGAGGGCCTTGCCACTGGTGGAGCCAACTTCAAGAACCTGAAGGTCTGGACTGAGGTTCTGCAAGATTCTTTCTTGGATCTGTTCGACTCGGGCAACCTTGACTTTGCTACCGCGACATCCATCCGCTTCTCGCCCGATGGTTTCCAGCGCTTCTACAAGGGCTGGGAGGAGTACTCTCCCAAGCTGCTGCTCCGTTCGCAGCAGGTCTCCAACTCGCCGGAGATCATTCGCCGTCTCGGCGTTATTGGGTGAGTTCAAATTGTATGAGCACTCACAGCTCAAGCTAACTCAAGCCAGCATGAACACTCCCGTTGAGGTCGATATCTACGCTCACGCCAACTCCACATGCGTCATGGGCTCTCGCATCCTGAACGGTCTCGGTGGCTCGGCCGATTTCTTGCGTTCGGCCAAGTACTCCATCATGCACACACCCTCCACCCGCCCATCGAAGAACGACCCTACTGGTGTCTCCTGCATCGTGCCCAAGGTCACTCACGTCGACCAGACCGAGCACGATTTGGACGTTGTCGTCACCGAGCAGGGTCTCGCCGACGTTCGTGGCATGTCTCCCCGCGAGCGCGCCAGGGTCATCATTAACAAGTGCGCACACCCTGACTACAAGCCTATCCTTCAGGACTACTTCGACAAGGCTGAGTTCGAGTGTCTGAGGAAGGGCTGGGGACACCAGCCCCACCTGCTGTGGAACGCGTACGATATGCACAAGCACTTGAACGAGCACGGTACTATGAAGTTGCCCAAGTGGGACTACTCGAGTGCTGAGGCTGGTATGCGCAACTAAAATGGGGCTGAGATGTATTAATGGTAGCAAATAACTTCAGGTAGATATTGTACAATTCATCAATCATGTTTTGGAATGACAAAATCGTTGTACTCGGCTTGATGTTTACAGCCTATGGGTTCTGTGATAGGCCCTACCAAGGAACAGTTTTACCACGCTGTAACCCGCGAACCAGGAAAAATGGTCTCTGCGGAGCCTTGACAAGCTAGAGTCAGACGTACTGTAGATAATCTGCAAGACCAGACCAAAATAAGGGTGGGCCAGGCAGAGGGGGGGGGCCCTAAGTTCTTGCTCGTTCCCCCAAATGCCAGCGCTATCAGCAAACAAAAAGCAAAAAGAAAGCGACCGATGTGGGACTCGAACCCACAGCCTCAGCCTTAGGAGGGCTGCGCGCTACCATTGCGCCAACCGGCCGGGTTGCTGTTGAACTATGCAGATTCGCTGAATGTGAAGGTATATATCGCCGCGGAAACGGAGGGCATGCCCCTTCCTCCGGCATCACCGCAGGTCTCCGAGCGACACGGTGAGTGGGGCGTGTCACACCCAGCGGATCGGCCAACGAGTGGGCTGTGGGGCTGCCAACGATCGGTCGTGTTTGTGCACAGCAGCTCCGTGCCAGCCGTCTCGTTTGTCTCCGAGTGATTGTCGATGAACGCAACGGTACGGAGCTGTGCAGAAGAGCAGATGCAAGCGTTTGTATGAAGGAGTCGTGGCGGGTAAGGGTGCGTGCAGCTGGTCAACAAGGAGACACCGTGGCGGGTAGGCGAAGCACGCTAGCGGTGCGTCACGCGATTGAGCCGCACCTTCTTTCGAGCACGACCTTGCGCGGCCGCCGTTGACCAGCGAAGTGAGTCTCTGTTCGCTCTCGGTAGCTGCTAAGAGATTTGTTTCGCACACGCTATTGTGTACACTGACGCCATGTCTTCAGGCTATTAGTCTTCGAACTGAAAGCAGCGCAATCGTCCAATAGCGCTGAACAAGCAAGATGAACGTGCAATTACTCTCGTAAGATAGGGTTATGCCTAGACTCATCATGTTTGTATTTTCAGCTATCTTGAGCTTATGTGTTTTCCTGCCCAGTCATCGCGCAGCTGATCTGGCATCTTATTGCAAATGGGAACGCAGTCACGCATTGGCTTTATCACTGTTGGATCTCATCAGTGTTTACGCCACCGTCTAGCCGTGTTGTTCAGACTTCCAGTCGTCTGTTGTTTAGACTTTCAGCTGTATGTTACAACCAAAAATTGAGTTGTCCGGAACAGCTCTGCTGTCTCCTCTTTACCCTTTTATACGAAGTGCAACCTGCAGTTTCTTGGTCGACCCTCCGAGCCTCACCTGTCAAGCTTATCACAGTATATCGATACCACGAATCTCTCAAAGACGCTTCTTATCAACGTAATGTCCAGGTCAACCCTACAGGAGGGCCTCTTCGTGTTCTGTATCTTTATAGCGCTCGGTGCCGTCTATGCTATACTTTACATGATTGTTCGAGCTTGTATTGACGAGCGAGAGCGTCCTCAACACCTCTCATGGCATCGGCGCCAATTTGCTCGTTCTACTAGCACCCGTAACACTGCCTCAGGACAAACATTCAATCGTTATTGTACCACGGGGGACCTTGTGGAACCGGCGGATGGACAGCCAGGTAAAGGCGCACGAGGAGCAGAGTCACCACACCGTGATCCCTTTGGTGCTGAATATGCATACACTTGCGACTGCCCGGACGATGAGCCTGACAACTATGCACTATGTCCGCATCGTTGAGTCCGTCCAAATAGCACCCGTCATTTTGATAGCTTCAGTGCTGCTGGTAGCGTGTCTCCGATCTTTCGTTTGTACAGTCCTTGATTTGGCGGCGAGACAGCGATTTCCTTATTATCAAGGTGGATGACGGTTTACCCATGGTATTGCCATGAGCTCTATCGAAGCCTTTTGTGCACGATAAAGCCAGAAAGATGGATTTGTAGCATTAGACACTAAGTAACGTGTTGCCTAAGATCCTGTGATGGTCTACTTCGATATACACGTGCTGAATGTAGCTGCTAGTAGCCTCAGTCGCTGCGACGTGTGAGTCATTCTCAGGTTTCACAACCAGAAAGATATTAAGATGGCACATAAAGTATGACAGAAGCGTCAGCCCGGACTATTTCGTTCGGTGGAAGAACAGTGTTCTGTATAAGAACAGCTGTATTGACAGCGACAATTCCACGTTTGTAGCCATGTGGGATGAACACAATACGTCAGCAGCAGCCAGCAGTCACTCACCGTCGGTCCTTATGCCGGGTTGACGACATCCTTATATACCCTCCGATCGACTTTTCACCACAGCACTTCCCTTTGACCCCAAGTCCATTTCAGCATGTCCGGTTATTTTAACGATTCTAAACAACAGATCATCGTGTGGAGTGTCGTGGGTGCGTTCTTTCTCGTTTTCTTGGTGTGTTGCTACTTGGTGCCACCAGCAACGCCTATCGTCGAACGCCGTGGAAGTCCTGCCGATGTTCACATTGAACTTCGTCCTCTTTCACAAGCGCATCTTCCCGCGCCTGTATATCAGGAGCATCAGCGTGACCTTCCGCTGCCTGACAATGTGGCCTTGGAAAAGCGTAGCGATGGATACTATTACCCCGATGACTGGCGTTTACTCCGGTAGTTAATTGGTTTGGAACTGTACTCAACAATTCGAGTGTTTTGGAAACTTTTCCACACTGTATGCTGCAGCTCTTGACACTTCGGAGATCCCTACCCATTTCGATAAACCAGCGATCTGCCTTTGTTCTCCTTGAATGCGTTTCCTCTGTTCTTCGAGTGGGCAAGGCGAGGGAAAGATGTTCAAAACAAGGTAGGAAAACCTGGCAGGAAGCCACACGATCGAGATACAGCAAGCGAACGCCGTTTCGTGGAGAATGGGAGATTAGATTCCCTCTTTGGGGCCAGTCTGCCCGGGGAAGATCTGGGGAAGATCTTTCGGACTGATTTCTATCGGGCCGTCAACGCGACTGCAGCACCAAGTTTTCGATGCCTTGGGCGCTCATGCTAGCACTGGTGATCGTATGACGCTGCATTGGAAACCACATCTCACAAGCGGCATATGCTTTCGATATTGTCACAGTTGGCGTCTGACAACATGGGCTTTGTACTCTGCGCATGCTTCGAGCTCGCGTGACATGGCACTCACGTGTCGCAGCACGTTGGAGTATCCACTTCCTCTATTATTCAGGCAAGCCAGGCGTGCCAGGCACCGCACATGGCATTTTTTAGGATCACAGCACGTATACTCCGAGAACAGAGCTCTAGCAGCGATGGAGCTGATACTTGCATCCACCATTTTCAATACGGGCGGAGCATGCGGCGGATGGCCTTGGCGGGAGAGGGCTGGCCTAGACTGAGCATGGCTTAGATCTGCGCGACGCGCGGCCTGGTGTAACGCACGTCATACCGAGAAACGTCAATGGAAGCGATAGTGCTCCGAAACAAGGACTGCGAAAGCCGTTCTGGGGGCAGATTTTCCAGTTCGAGCTACAGTACCAATTGAATGAGTAGACTAAGTGATATTCGGTAGTATCCTGCTTCCAGGTGATTGAAGCTCAAGTGCAGAGTGGTCGGCTTGAACGGGTAAAACGGGTGAGCTTACCCGACAGAACGTATCTAGGCAAGCGCACTGAGATGCCGGGACAACAAGTCTTGTCGCCTTGTTACAATGCTGGTATGTGCAACAATTGAACCGCGATCTCGATCTGTGACTGTGACTTGACAATAAGCTTAAAAGATGGCACGTAAACAATCGCAATAGATGAGGGACGCAGTAGTGAAGTTATGAGCTATCATTGTAGCCTTGAATACATTCCGTGAAATTGGTATTATAAAAGTATGATCGATGACCGAGGTATCCCAACACCATGTATCATTCCGTAATCCGCAATGCTTGTCTCACTTTGAGACGAAGCGTGGTATCATCCATTCGAAAGAGCTGTAGTCGAACTTTTGAGATGGTTTGTCGACGCAGTGTCGAGAACGCGAGCCGCTTACAAAAGACCGGCAGCGAGGAAGAGACCACCAGCAAGGGCGCCCATGGCAACGGGAGCCTGAGTGGCGGCAGCCATGCCAGAGCTAGTGGCGCCAGAGGCGGAGGCAGCAGCACTGGAAGCGGAAGAGCGGACGGAGGCAGCAGCGCTGGAGAGGGAGGAAGCGGCAGAGCCGGTAGCGGTAGCACCCTCAGAGCTGATGGAGGCAAGAGCGGAAGAAGCGCCAGCCTCAATGGAGGAGACGGCGGAGGAGGCACCGCTGGCAACGGAGCTCAAGCCGGAAGAGACAGCAGAGCCGAGAGAAGACTCAATGGAGTTGAGGGCAGACGAGGCACCGCTGGCACCGGGAACGGCAGACTGAACCTGGCTGGCGACGGAAGAGAGGAGAGACTCAACCTGGGCGGAGGCGAGGCCGGCACCGGCGATCATGGCAATGGTGGAGAAACGCATGTTGATGGTGTGGTTTGGGGTTGTTGGGTGGGTAGTTGAGTGGATGTAGAAGTAGATGAGTTGTTTGGATGTTGTTGATGGATGAAGCAAGGCAAGGCGCAGGGCGCTTTCTTATATCGACAGCACAGCATGGCTCTAGCTCCATATTAGGGCGTCATAGTAGCCCAAAGCTTCAGCAACAAACAAACGGGTCTCCCTTGCTGCACCACCGCATGGCACCGCCTCCTTCCGTTTTCACTACGTAACTGCAAAGACATTCACTGGCTAGCGCCGCCACAGCCTGCTTTACTTGTAGAAAACCATACCAATTGCGGTAATCGCATACAGTAGCAGCCACGCTTGATTGGAGCGTTCCTTGCTTACCCGTAGCTTTATGTGGGACTGCATGAGGAAGCTTGATCTGGGGATCAGCTCACTGACCATCGCCGCCGTCTGGCCATGACGCCTCGTTGATGCTAACACCGCTTACGTTGCTTGGACAATGCTGGTGAGAATGCGGCCGCCATGCACCGTTGGCTGCCTATGGCGCCATGGTACGCGTCCAGCGGCAAAACGCTCTACGAGCACCGGGGAGCATTCCACCCTATGTGCTTAGCCCCGTCTGGCTGAGTCTACCTCAGATCCAGGCTCTCGAGGCGTGCAATTGCTATGTAGAAGCCGACAGCGGCTCAGACACGTATCTCGCTCAGGCTCAGTCTTACTGCTGCTCGCAGTGCAATTGCTATTTCCAGCATTGTCATTCATCGACGATCCGAGGAGATGAAACCGTCAGCCGTCAGATCAGGCCGGCGTAAAAGATTGGATTGTAGATCACATCATTTGGGGAAAAATCAAGCCACAGGCGTATCAAAGACGCGGAGAGTGTTGCATCGCTTCCGGCTTGCTCTAAGTTTGAAACATTGTGGCCTGGTAAGTATGACATCATCGCGGCTGAAGAGCTCGAAAAAGTTCTCCCGGAGCAGCTCTTCTCATGCGCTAGGCAATTGACTGAACTCCGAGGCACTTTCAGGAGAACTCGCGTAGGAACAAGCACCATCGCTGTCGCTGTGGCGATGGAAATCGGCAATGTCGCATCGAGGGCGGAGATTGGTCGTCCAGACCAACCTGCAGGGAAGAGCCGCCTTCCCCAGTGCCAAGGGCCGCCATTGCCGTCCAGCCGTGTTCCAAATCAGTCCAGCCTGCAACCATCTACGCCAAGTTCGCCATTCTGCCCGGTTTGCCAACCCCCACACGGTTTTAAGTGCCTAGGATTGATGTCACTGCATCTAACGTGCACCCTCCTGAAGAAGGCGTGCTCTCCAGGCCGCCTGATTGCCGCGTTGCAATTTCCAACACCTACTGTTATCGCCTCGAAGACCGCGCCCCTGACGCGAATTCTTCCATCTTGGCTGCCTTGTTTCCGGCTGCCTCTTGCGTGTTGAGACGCTATCGAGACTGACATGAGAACTCGGTCGACGTCACGAACGATCCCGGCTACTTTGCAATTTTTCTGTGGTGCGAGTGTATCCGGCGTTAGCGAGGGCGCAGATACCAAAGTTACGACGACCTTCAATTGCTCTCGTGTATCAATTATGCTGCATCAACTCATGCCTTTCGCATTGGCGATGCCTTATTGTCACTCTGCCATTTCCTTCCTGTCAAGTGGCGAGATTACTCCGACAAGTCGATATTGGCTGGCGTAGACTTCTCATTGCATTCGCTGCAATATCCACTTCGTCTCTATTGATCAGATCGTGTAGTTGACCACATCATCCGCACGGCGCAGGCGACATTTTGTCACACACGACTTGCGTAAGCCTACTTACGACGACAAATGTGACCAAGGCCAGACCGCGATCCTCAACTTCAAGCTTGAATGCAGAGGGTGATATTCTTGCCTCTCGATGGACTTGATATGTCCCGCACATATTGTTACGACGCATACGCGTACAGCAGCGCACCACACTGCGAGTGAAGTCAGGTGTGATACGGTCAAGCAGAGCCGCTGCGCCCAGCTCCAAGCATCTACTTGGCACCTGTGCAGGATTCAGCCTGAAGATAGGCAAGCTGATTGAATGTCTGGATACTGGCAATCGCTGCTTCTTTGGTGTGAATTAAATAAGGGAATTAGGAAGCGTTGAGCCTGCTTACTCGCGTCTGGTCAAGTGGCTGCTTTGAGTAAAACACGAAAGAGATACTTTCGAGGCTCGTTCATCAAATGCGGTGTAAGGGATAAGATGACGAAGGCATCTGTCTACTATTTTTTTTCGCTGGATCAAGCTTCAGAACTTCTTGGCCAATTGGTATGACCACCACTGCTCTTCGGTTGTGCCACAGGAGCGGATTGTTCCTATTGTTGTACGCAATCGATTCAACCACGGGACAGCTGGGACGACATCCAGCATCATCCAGAGAAGGGTTCGACGCAATGCGACCACAAACTAGGAGGTCCGTGTGGCTATAACAGTCCGGCATACAAGTAGACACATGAGGTATTCTTCTGCACAGAAGGCAACATCTCGAGGCTCGTCAGATGTCAAATCTGTTGGGTTGTTAGGTAAACACAGCAGGATCACGTTCCTGCCCCCCGCATCTTCAATCGCAGACTCAATGAAGATTTTGAGCATGCTGGCTCCAGAGATGTGTTTTGTATGACCGACCTGTAACATAGGACGAGACACGGCATACACAACTTGACGTCAAAACCGTCCAACCGCAGTTGTACGGCAGGTACTCAATTTGCCACAACGAGCAGAAGATTCACGGGATGTGTGTTCATTCGACCATTAAGTATAATTCTAGCAATAGCAGAAACTCGGAGGCCATTCATCCAGCATCGTGTAAGATGTAGCTAGAAATACATGCGTTCTATACGCCCCGACCGTTTGACCGAGAGAGCTGCAGGTGCAGCGCCACAGTGATTGACTTGGAACCTCTGAGTATCTCAAGGGATACCATGAAAACATTGCGCGCAAAAGTCGCCCTACAAGTACAGCACTGAATCGTTCTCTGTTTGTCGTAGAAGCGCAGGACGTTTGCGGAGCAAGCACGAGGATGTTCCGGAACACTGGGGTTGGACAGACGCACATGTGACAACTTGGCGCGCGCACGTCGAGCACTCTGTGAGCGCTCAGTTGAGCCTCTGAGAGATGCATGTCAGATTTTGTAGCAGTAGTAGTCTCTAAACACAACCAGGAATTCATGCTTCAGTATCGATTGATAGCCCAGACGTTGGTGATGCTGTTGTGAATGCTAGCCAGAGCAGGAAAGCCTCGTGCTTGGCGTTTGCGGAGCTTTCTTTCTTGCACTCCCGAGCTTTGCGCCTGCACCTCCATTGCCTCCACCTCAGCCTCACCTCTTGCTACACCGCGTTTGTGTAGCTTCAATTGAGTCGTAGGGACACCAAAAACCGGTCAAAATGCTGGCTGCTCGCTCCTTCGCCCGCCCGGCGCGCCAATGCCTGCGCCAGGCCCGGCCCGCATTCGCACAGGTGAGCTCTCGCGCGCAGTCGATGGCCCTGGCGGGCACGCACCTGGCTGTCGAAGACGCGCAAACACTGACTGACGATCCTTTAGCCTGCGTTCCGCACCTACGCCTCGGCCCCCAATGAGGTCGCCAAGTACGAGGGCACCAAGGGCAGCGACGGCAAGTACACCGTCTCCTTCATCGAGGGCGACGGTATTGGCCCCGAGATTGCGCAATCGGTCAAGGACATCTACTCCGCCGCGAACGTGCCTATCAAGTGGGAGACCTGCGACGTCACCCCCCGCCTGAACGCCGACGGCAAGACGGTCATCCCCGACGAGTCGATTGAGAGCATCAACAGGAACCTGGTCGCTCTCAAGGGTCCCCTCGCGACACCTATCGGCAAGGGTCACGTCTCGCTCAACCTGACGCTCCGCCGTACCTTCAACCTCTTCGCCAACGTCCGTCCCTGCAGGTCCATCGAGGGTTTCAAGACCCCCTACGACAACGTCGACACCGTCTTGATCCGTGAGAACACCGAGGGCGAGTACTCTGGCATTGAGCACGTCGTTGTCGATGGCGTCGTCCAGTCCATCAAGCTCATCACCCGTGAGGCCTCCGAGCGCGTCCTGCGCTACGCTTTCCAGCACGCCCGTGACATTGGCAGGAAGAAGGTCCGCGCTGTTCACAAGGCCACCATCATGAAGATGTCTGACGGTCTTTTCCTGAGCACCGCTCGCGAGCTCGCCAAGGAGTACCCCGATATCGAGTTCGACGCCGAGCTTCTCGACAACACCTGCTTGAAGATGGTCACCGACCCTCTTCCTTACAACGACAAGGTCCTCGTCATGCCTAACTTGTACGGAGATATTCTCTCCGACATGTGCGCTGGTCTGATCGGTGGTCTTGGTCTTACACCCTCCGGAAACATCGGTGACAAGTCCTCTATCTTCGAGGCTGTCCACGGATCTGCCCCTGATATCGCCGGCAAGCAGCTCGCTAACCCCACTGCGCTCCTCCTCTCCTCCATCATGATGTTGCGACACATGGGCCTCAACGCTGAGGCTGCCAACATCGAGCAGGCAATTTTCAAGACCATCGCTGCTGGCAAGGTACGTTCAGAATACACTAAACATAGACTAAAGGGGTTTCCAACTGATACTATCACAGTACATCACTGGTGATCTTGGTGGCAAGGCCAAGACTTACGAGTACACCGATGCCGTTATCAAGGCTCTGCAGTAGAAAAGACGTGATTTATGAGCATTTAAGGAATGACGGTGCGGTAGCGATTGCATATTTTGTGGATATGTACCAGTCATTGTACATTAAGGCTGCCATTTGATATTGCTAGACACTTGATATCCGTATTCTTTTCTCCCGCATCTTATCTGATCATTAAATGCGATCAACACGTGATACCGTTCTCCACGGGGCCACCTGAAGATGGGCCGACCTCGGTGTAAGTCGCGTCGAGATGGGAACTTTAATTGTTTGCGCGTCCTGAACCCTCGCCGTCCAGCTGTGTACAACATGCCTTTGCAGTCGTCTTGGAGGATTGCCAACAGAGGCTACGCCACCTTGAAAGCAAAGAAAGCCCCCAAAGCTCCCGTTCTTCGCGCACGGCAAGCTCCAACAACGAGCTCTACATCTACCAAAATAGCACCACAACCGCTCCCTCCGCCGCACAGCTGGACACAATCCCCCTCGCTCCGCCGCAGCGCCCGAATCCTAGCATGGAGCACCAACGTCATCGCCGGTCTCTGCGCCATAACCTTCGTCCGCGACAACCTGGTCCGCCTTGATGTCATCCGCGGCTCGTCCATGTCTCCCACGCTCTCGCCGACCGTCCACGAAACCGGCGCCGAAGACTGGGTTGTCATAGCCCCTGTCCGCGAACAGCCGCCCAAGATACAATACGAGCACGGCCGCGCCTTCGTGCAAGACAGCGAGCAGGAAGGAGGCGAGGGCGTGCGCCGCGGCGACATCGTCACATTCTGGAAGCCGCACAGGCCCGAGGAAATCAGTATCAAGCGCGTTGTTGCCCTTCCGGGCGATGTGGTGTATCCTAAGCGCGGGTTCGCGCTTGACCCCTCGATTGTAAGGGCTGAGCGCGCGCATCCGCTTGATGGGCTGCCCGAGGCGGATCAGGATGCTGTTGGGCAAAGGTTAGAGGAGCTGGAGGTGGGGAGGGTGGTGGTGCCGTACGGGCATGTGTGGGTGGAGGGGGATAATTGGAGGAATAGCTTTGATAGTAGGGATTTTGGGCCGCTTGCTAAAGGGCTGATTGAAGGGAGGGCGGTGAAGATCTGGAGGGGGTGGTTTGATTGGAGGGATGTTGGGGATGAGAGGGAGAAGAGGGGGAGAAGCAGGGTCGTGAAGGGGAGGGGAGAGGTGCCAAGGGTGTTCTTGGAGTGAGGATTGGTTCTGAGAATTACACTCAAGCTTCTTCCTCCTCTTCTTGGTAGACACCGGTTTGGAGTGGAGGGCGCGGGGCCCGATATGATGAAGGTACGTCTTGATCCCCTGCTAAATTTGGTCATGCTAACATATATCTAGGACTTCCCGAACAGAGTCTCGATCTCCTTGCACACGGCTTCAGTAACACCTTTTGTGTTCTCTGTACCGCCCAGATCCTTCGTCTTGATACCCCTCGCCGTCACATTTTCGACTGCCTTCATCAGAGCATCAGCACCCTTCTCCTCGCCCACCCATCGAACCATCTCTGCAGCACTCCAGAAGGCTCCGACCGGGTTCGCAATACCCTTGCCAGCAATGTCAGGCGCAGATCCATGGATGGGTTCGAACATGGATGGATTGGCTCGCGTGGGGTCGAGATTGCTGGAGGGCGCTATACCGATACTTCCAGACAACGCTGCAGCAAGATCTGTTAATATATCGGCATGCAGGTTGGTGGCTACAACTGTATCGATGGTTTCCGGATGCAACACCATGCGGACGGTGATGGCGTCCACCAACATCTTTTCAGTCTTCACGTCAGGATACTCCTTCGCAACCTCATAGAAGATCCGGTCCCAAAACACCATACCCCAGCGCATCGCGTTCGACTTCGTACAGAGGATTAAGGTCTTTTTGGGTCGAGAGCGCGCTGTTTCGAAGGCGAATCTCATAATTCGTTCAGTACCTACACGGGTGTAGACAGTGAGCTCAGTTGCCATGGCATGAGGCGCGTTCTCATTGCTGATACCACCCTGGCCTGAGTATTCTCCTTCGCTGTTCTCGCGGATGAACATCCAGTCCAGATCACCAATCTTGCATCCTTCCAAGGGACTCTTGGTTCCTTCAAGGATACGGTTTGGCCGTCTGTTGACGTACTGATTCAGCTCCTTACGAATGGGAAGGATAAGATTCCACAATGAGATGTGGTCAGGGACATCTGGTGAGCCAACAGCGCCGAAGTAGATAGCGTCGAACTTCTTGAGTTGCTCGATCCCATCCGGTGGCATATACCAGCCGCGCTCAAGATACTTCTTGCTGGACCAATCGAACGTAGTGAAGTCGAACTGGAATCCTCCAACTACTTCCGACAACTTATTGAGGACCTGGATGGCGGCTTCTGTGATATCCACACCAATACCATCGCCGGGAATGCAGGCGATGCGGTGGACTTTACCGATCTCGTGAACGTGGGAAGGCATGATGGATGTGCTGTGTTGTGAAGTAAAAACTATTCCTGAGAGCTCTTCTTATACTTCCATATAGGCTACCATGTCTCCCCATCTCCCCGGACATTCAAACGCCGCACGAATCAATTGATGTCCGGAGGTAGCAGCTGCCAGCTCCGAGATCGCTGATCATGCCTAATTCGTGATGGCGCCTGCATGTCGGAGCTAGACCCTGGCAGCCCCGCTATCCACGCCTCCCGCCGAAACGGGCCCCACGTTCACGAGAAGCCACGAAGCTCACCGCTAGACAGGACGAGACCATCTTTCGCATTGCTCGAGCTTCGGTTCCCAACGTGTCTCTTTCCCTCTTCTTCAACCTCCTGCATTGCGATCCATCTCTCAATCTCCACCTAAATTCTTGACCATCCTCGCAATCTACATCGAAACATCATGTCTACTTTCTTCGATACCGTTAAGAAGAGCTGGGAGGACGTCCCCGTCGATGCCTCCAAGGACAATGCCATCTCTACCACCGAGTTCCTCGAGGCCGCCGAGAGCTTAACAACACTGTTCGGTGGGTCGTACAATCGAGCTTCCAATGTGGCACCTTGCTAAACAGTACTGCAGATGTTCTCGGCTCGGCAGCTTTCAAGCCCGTCAAGAACGACATGTCTGGCAACGTCAAGGTAAGGATTGGACCATACCTTGGACTCATGGAGCTTTGCTGATGCTTTCCAGAAAATCCGCGACCGTCAGCTCGCCGCTCCCACTCTGTCCGAGACCCTCCAGGACCTCGTCCTCAACGAGCTCAAGGAGAAGAAGCACACCGCCACCGAGGGTCTTGTCTGGCTCAACCGGTACGTCTTCCTACGCAACGCTACCTGACATACCAATACTGACTTCTATAGCGCTCTCGACTTCACCGCTCAGGCCCTCCGCCACAACATCACCAACCCCAACAAGGAGCTTGCCGACTCCTTCCGCGAAGCCTACTCTGGCACACTCAAGCCCCACCACTCCTTCGTCGTTAAGCCGCTCTTCAGCGCCGCCATGAGCGCTACACCATACAGGAAGGACTTCTATGCCAAGCTTGGCAGTGATGATGCGAAGGTTCAGGAGCAGCTCGAGAAGTACCTCTCCGCGCTGGAGAAGATCGTTGCTACGCTGAACCAGTTCCTGGCTAGGAAGGAGGCCAAGTGGTAGACACGATATTATGATGTGATGATGAAGAGAGAAGCGTCAGGACGCTCTCTGCACAATGAACCAACTTTTCGCAATATCTTATTTCTCATCTATTGTGAATTATGCACCGTGTCAAACGGACAGACACCATGCTGCGCTCTACAAGTACGTGCTAGTGCTAGCTACATGCGTGCAAGCCAGTTTTACTGAGTTGAGTGTTATTCATGTGGCTCTAAAGCCTTCTACTCAAGACTGCTTTCGCTGGAACACAAACAACGCCTCATCCTTGCCTGCAAAACTAGGCAGCGGCATCCTTAACGTCAACTCAAATGCCTTGAGATTCTTCTCCACCCACTGATCCACGCCCTGGTCCTGAAAAGCCGTGAACCCATTCTCATTCTGCGTGCCCGCAACCACAATCGTATCGCCTTCGAACATCCTCAAGATCGGACCTGTGAAATCACCCGTCGCCTGCGGATACACCAACAACAGCACCGCTCCTTTCCCGCCCGCATTTCGGCGCAAGTACTCCTTCCCGTCCATCTTAATCGTATCTTTCACCCACGTCACCCTGTACTCGCTCAACCCGCTATCAATAGGCCTGACGTCTAGCGCCTTCATCTCGGGCGCCGGCAACGCGAACTTCCGCAGCATGTACGTCCAATACCCATTACCACTCCCTACATCCAGGATCGGGCGCACGTCCTCTTTGCTTGGTTTTGCGGGCTGCGCCAGCTTCGCCAGCACGTGCAGCGCGGCGTACGAAGGGACTATGCAGCCAAAGTGGTGGTAAAATAGCGGCAGGATATGGTGCGAGATCTTAGTATGGCTGGTGTCTGGGATTGGGCCCGCCCATTCTAGCTCCTGGCAGCTGTAGGTCCAGAGGCTGAGGTACGGATTGGTGTGCTTGCGGTCCTTTTTGGCGGGGAGAAGGCCGGAGGTTGTGTTGTGAAAGCGGGAGACCAGGTGCTCTGCAACTTGTTTGCGGATTGTGCCGGGTTTGGATTGCGAATTGAAGGCGTTGAGGGCTTTGGGGAGATTTAGGGAGGGGTCGAAGAGGGTGGTGTAGGCGTTGATTTCTTCTGAGGAGGGGTGCTGAGGAGTGAGGGGTGCGCCTGAGGCGTCATGGTACCAGTTGTGCATGCCATGGGCTCTTTTGCCTGAAATTGCTCGTTCGGTAATGTGTAGGGTGGTTTCTCCTTGGGCGCGGTAGACATACTGGTCTGTCGGAGGGATACCGAAGGCTTCCCCTATGCATCGTGCTAGGGGCTTGCCACTGTGAGTTGGATTGAATTCCTCATCAGTCCATTTCTCGAACAAAGCGTCTGGGTCGAAATTCTTGAGTGCCATATTCCGGTCTTGGATACGTTAATATCCTCCAGCTTTTCCGTGACACCCCGCTATTGACGTTGCAATGGTGCTGGAATCTTCTTGCCAATGATATTGTCAATTTACTTTACTAGCTTTTCTCATTTGCCAGATCAAGCAAGTCGCAAATGATAGGCGATTTCGTGGCTTCGGCATGATGGTGTTTTCGAGAAGTCCATCTTCAAACGGTAGCCCGCTTTCCACGGCCGCAGCCAATAACAAACGGCTTACAATTTGGATCCGCGAATCTCGTCATCGATCAGTAAGCCACATGGTGCGCTAAGGGATCCCCACCGCTCCATAGCTCTTAGCAACGCCTTACTCACGATTGCAAATGCAGGTTGAAAGAAACAAGCCTAGCTGTAGACGCTTCTTAAGATCTTCACTAATCTCTGACTTAACTAACCCAAAACCATATAAAAGTCGCTCGCACCGCCTGGCTGACGAGAACCCCTCATTCTGATGTCAGACACAGAACAGCCTACGACTACACATTCCACCATCTTATCTACACAGACATTTACTGCGCTCGTCGCGTTAGCAGCAATCGCCCTGGCTTTCTCAAGCTCATTCCGTAGTACTCTCTCTTCGATCCTTACGAGGCCTACCACACGCACAATGTCCACCGCCGCCGCCACTGTCCCAGCAAACATGAAGATCACCAAGCGACCCTGGTCGCATCGCGGCCACGCCGACCACGACTGGCTGTACACATACCACACCTTCTCCTTCGCATCGTATTACGATCCACGCCACGAGTCATATGGCCCTCTGCGTGTCATCAACGAAGACAGGGTCAAGCCTGGCACAGGCTTCGGCGCGCACTCGCACGCCGAGTTCCTGATCTTTAGCTACATCGTCAACGGTACCCTCGAGCACAAAGACAGTATGGGCAATCTCGAGAACCTGCAGCGCGGAGAGGTGCAGTTCACCAGTGCGGGAACCGGTATCAGACATTCTGAGTACAACCGTAATAAGGATGATGAAGTGCACTTCTTGCAGATCTGGGCAAAACCGAATCAGAGGGGTCTGGCGCCGCACTACGAGACGAAGAAGTTCACGGATGAGCAGAAAACAGATAAGCTGTGCAGGATCATGGAGAGCACGGAACGACTGGGTGATGGGTCCCACGCTATTGGGTTGCAGGCTGATCTGAGCATGGATGCGAGCATTCTCTCGCCGGGCAAGAAGGTCACGCACGATGTTGTTGCCGAGGGGCCAAGGAAGCTGTTTGCGCAAGTCATCATGGGCAAGCGAGCGCAACCGAAGACTGGGGGCGCGCAGATCAAGATCGGCGAGACGGTACTTGGGGAGGGTGATGGCGCTTACATTGATGGTGTTAAGGGGCCATCAAGCATCGAGATTGAGAGCGTGGGTGACAAGCCTGCTGAGTTCTTGTTATTTGATATGGGCCCTGAGCAGCAGTGAGAGGAAGTAGGTGCTTAAAGTTTCCACATGATTCCCGGGAAGGAGTTTGACGGAGCGGAAAACCATTGACTGCCTCCGAGTTGAGGTCATATATAGCACTAGAATGTATCATATCATTTATTTCTACAAGCCCAATCTTCACGAGGCAACTTGCTTACACATCTAGTGAACACGCTCGCGCGGCAGATACACGTCATCTGGCTGCGCCATCTCTTGCATCTTTGCAGTCGCAAACTCTACATCTACCGTGCGTTCTTCAACATTCCGGCGCCCTCGTATCGAGCGATACCATTGCATAAGGTCCGGGCTGCAGACCACAGGAAGTGTCAGCAACGCCACCGAAATACCCAGAACGAGGAATGCGATATATACGCGCCATCCAGCTGTGTCATAGCGTCGCGTCGGCTCATGGCTGACTTTTGTAGAGTTGCGGTTGTCGAGAGCGTCGATCGTGCTGTTGTGCAGCGGGTATCGCACCTCAAGTGACGGCAGCATGGGCACCAAGCCGGCTTGGGCAAATGCTGCGAACATGATCAAGGTCGTTGCAGTATTCATGGTGGGCGTTGAATGGGTCTTAGTGAGGCGTATAAGTCGACAGGGTTTGGTAGAGGCGTTGGACTTTTTGGTTTATTACCGTGGCTGCCCACCTGCATTGTTAACTAGGTGTGACTATGTGTGTCGACTAGGCACTATCTATACACATGTATGTGCATGTGAGCACTATGAACAAACGCTACCCAGCTTCACAGACTCGAGCGATGTAAGTGAAGGGCACATCAATCAAGTAGTCTTCAATCCAGCCATGACAAACAATGCCATGCATATTGTAGCACCGACAGCCCATACCTTGAAGCGAAGCGGTGCCTGTCCAAACGCAAGCTTCTCCCTCCCACAATACCAGATGTAGACATATGTGTACACCACACGACTCACTAGCCATGAGATTGTGAGTACATTCATTGTGAGCGCTGAGACGCCCGCAGCATTTGCCGCCGTCACTGCTGCAGCGAAGACGGGGAGTGCTTCAAATCCATTCGCTGTGCAGGCCTCAGCTCGCAGTAGTTGGCCTCGAAGCTGACTTGGTTTAATTGTCATGTTGGTGAGCAGTGGGTGGCCGTCATGGTACCTGTTCATCTAGATTGGCTTTGTTCAAAGTGTCGACAAAGCCTCGAGGGTTGTTCCTGTCGAAGAGCTTTGCTCCTGGTCCAGAGAGACCGGAGTAGAATCGTGGAAGAATTGCGAGTATCAGTGCCACTGGGATCTGACATGAGATAAGTATCTAGCCTGAGTGGGCTGATCATATACCAATGAGCAAGCTTACCGTAAAGTACGATATGTTTGAAGGCAAATCTAGGAGAGTCGTCATGTTGGCGGGTGATGATCGGTACCTGGATTTATTCAATGTTTTGGTGCCATTGTGAACAGTCTCTTTGACGCTTTTATACAATGTGTTGATACCAATGCCCAGCTTAGGCGTACCGTGTGTAAGACAACGCGCGAGTGTTCGTCCGGGGAAACTGGAGCCCTCGGGCTCCGTGCAGCCCTACGCATCGCAGTGCTTTGTAAGATAGATTTGGCATGCCATCATAGTGCGCTCATTGCATTCTGAGAACGATAGATTTAAGGGAAGATAAGATTGGTCAGCGCGTACTGTTAGAAAGGTTGCACGTGACAAAACAGCCTTGGAACTTGAAAGACATGATTACAACAGGCCACTGCAACACTCGGACCGGCAGCAACGACACCACGATCGTACAACAATCGTACAATATGAGAGCGCTTCAAGAATCCACGTGCGATGACCTTGGTTGAGATTCTGATGCGTGCGTTGTGTGGCTCGCGGCGTTCTTTTGAACAACCCTTACGGCGGGCTCTTATTTTATGCAAACGACTCTACCTACCAGTCTCCGACTTCTGGATTCTTGCTGTGGCAATTTGATGAGGCGACTGGGGTTTACAAAAGTGAACTAGTTGCGGGTAAGCACATGGGAGGTGGAAAGGGTCAGCTAAGCGGCGCTAAGACCACGCAAGCTTCTTTCACCACGCAGGTATGCAGAATACAATTCTACCTACCACGCCTCCAAATCAGATGGTCGACCTTAAGAACCCGACTCAGCTGAAAGGCAATACGTGCACGTCTGGTTCCGCAAGATGAATGCAAAAGAAGCCTGCCCGACCTCGGATCAAAACGGATATCCATCCACATGGTTGGTCAAATGTTCGTACTGTGGCGCGAATCTAGATCAAGATTAGATAAGATCCAGCAAAGTTCATCAATGAGTAGTGGAGTACCACGGCTAAGGGGAGCAAATCTCTGCAGTTCCTTCGCGTAATTTGTCTCGCCTGACATCGCAAGCGCCAGTGGGCCTTCGGCTTTACGACATCTCTTTGGTTACGATATCCGACGAGTGCCCCTTCGGAAGGATCTGATAAGATTAGTGGATCCGACTAAGCAACTGATGGCTAGTTGCCGTGAGGCCTCCTGCAGCCGTCACCACAATTCAAGCTCTGGCCCAGACTGGCAAGCCAACCAAGCGTTGAGCTGAAAATGCTGCTCCGTAGTCGAACGAGCCGTCGCATCTGCGGCCGGAAGTGCATTCCGCATATATAGAGCGTCCTGGACGTGAATTGATTTCTCCATCCCAGCACTTTTCCCCGGAGAACGATCAATACCTGAGCAAAGCCATGGCAGCGAACACCAATGCCATTGACATGGCTCAAGTTAATGCCGAGATCAGCCATGAGCCCAAAAGGGAGATGAGTACCTTGGATATCGACGAAGACGAGGCCATCCGCAAGGTCGAGGCTGCTACCACCGTCGACTTGAATGCTCAGCAGGGAATTCAGAATGTTGAAGCCATCACATTAACCTGGACGAAGACCTCGCTGGCATGCGCTTTTGCATGGTAAGACTACTGAATTGTCATGAAGACTGTCACTGACTGTTCCCGTGAAGCATGTGGATCCTCTATTTGACCAATGCCTTTCAATCGTCTATCACTGGCAACCTAACACCATACGTTACGAGTGATTTCGAACAACACTCTCTCCTCACTGTCATCAACATCGTCTCGAATTCTATGGCCGCTGCCGTCTACATTCCAATGGCCAAGTTGCTCGATCTCTGGGGCCGCGCCGAGGGTTTCTGTGTCATGGTCAGCTTTGCTACGCTTGGTCTGGTCCTCATGGCTGTCTGCCAAGATCTTTACACGTATTGCGCTGCCCAAGTCTTCTACACTGTCGGCTTCGGCGGAATGACCTATTGTATTGATGTCATCACAGCAGATGCTTCGAGTCTGAGGAACCGAGGATTGGCTTTCGCCTTCACATCTTCGCCTTACATCATCACGGCTTTTGCTGGACCTAAGTCTGCTGAGGGCTTCTATAACAATGTCAAGAACTGGAGATGGGGCTTCGGTGCTTTCGCCATCATTGTTCCGGTGGTAGCATCCCCGCTCTTCCTTATCTTGCAGATGAACTTGAGAAAAGCGAAGCGTCAGGGCGTGCTTCGGCGCGAGAAGAGCGGTCGCACTGTCTTTCAGAGTATCATCTTTTATATCCGTGAATTTGATGGTAAGCGCTTCCTCAACTAAGAGTGAGCGTCACTAACGTCAACTCAGCACCTGGATCGTTCCTTCTCGCCTCAGGTCTCATCGTATTCCTCTTGCCATTCACACTCGCCGACTCTGCTCCAAACGGCTGGAGCACTGGATACATCATTGCTATGCTGGTTGTCGGCTTTGTCTTGCTCGTCCTCTTCGGTCTTCACGAACGCTTCACAGCGCCGGTTCCGTTTGTGCCCTTCAAGCTCTTACTGGATCGCTCAGTTATCGGCGCGTGTATGCTGTCGTTCACCTACCAAATCTCTTACTACGCTTGGAACAGTTACTTCACGTCCTTCCTACAGGTCGTCAGCAACCTCACCATCGCTGAAGCAGGCTACGTTTCGTCGACGTTCGACGTCCTCTCTGGAGTACTACTCCTTATCTGTGGTTTCATCATCAGTAAGACAGGTCGCTTCAGATGGCTGCTCTTTGTCGCCATTCCCTTCTACCTCCTCGGTCAGGGTCTGATGATCCACTTCCGCCAGCCAAACACAAGCGTTGGATACCTTGTCATGTGCCAGATCTTTATCTCTATTGGTGGCAGTATCATCATCCTCTGTGAACAGCTTGCTATCATGGCCGCTTCCGACCATCAGCATGTCGCCACTGTTCTGGCTCTCCTCAGTATCTTCGGTTGGCTCGGAGGAGCCGTTGGCAACACAATCTCCGGCGCCATCTGGACCAATTCTTTCCCTCAAGCCTTGGCAAACCTCCTGCCCGAAGCAGACTTGGAGAACCTTGATTCCATATACGGCGACCTGACTGTCCAGCTGAGCTTCGAGAGAGGTACGCCCACGCGCATCGCCATTGAGCAGGCATACGGTATTGCTCAAAGGCGTATGTTGATTGCCGGCCTATGCATCATGAGCTTGTGTCTGGTCTGGATTACCTTGATCAAGAACTTCAATGTTGCCAAGATGCAGCAGACTAAGGGTCGCCTATTCTAAGTGCTGGCGACATCAATCCCTCGCCATTGGGTTTGACCTCAACCGACGTAGCAGACCAATTTCGTAATCTTAGCTTACCGTAGCGATAACAAGCAATATCGATTTGGCTCCAGAAATGTACGATGTGCATAATGTGACTACGCACTTTTGTTGATTCAGCAGCAGTGAGCCGACAAGATGCGGACCTATATGCACAAACATGTCCCCAGAACATCAGATCTTACTCTGTGCCAGTGTTCAAGGCCTACTTACCTGTAGTTCTGCTGCATCCTCACAGCCACATAAGATCATCTCTGCGCTAAGGCGGTGGACTGAACATCGCCTACCAGAGTGGACCGATCTGTAGTCATCTCAATGTTGCTTCACCTAGAAGTCAAGTATCCGATAGTATGTCGAAATTCACCCGCTATGATGCTGTGATCTCAAAAGACAGGCATTCCACGAGTCCCCTCTACGATGGCTCCAATCTTACTTGTCAGCATGCTACACGACCCTGTCACGCCACTTTCTGCCGCCCGGAAGATGCACTCTCTGTTTCCTGGGACAAAGCTCTTGGTAGCGAACAATGGTGGTGTGAGTGATTTCCCCTTTGCTCAAATCCATATGATCATGTGAACTGACAAACTATCTGTAGCATTGTGCGCATTTACAAAAGTCAAGGTGCGTCCCTTAAGTACGAGATGCAGTATATGTTGGACGGTTCACTGCCACCGTCAAACACTACATGCGAGGTCAATCAGCCCAACCCATTCCTCCTTCTTGCGGAGGAGCTAGAAGCTCTCAAGGGATCTTTATAGATCTTGACGTGCGTGTTTGTTGCTTACACGCCGAACAAACCCACGGCAGGCAAGTCTTTATGAGATCCACGAGGGTCCTGAAGGAACTCCTCATCTATGTCGAACTCTATCGGCTCGATAGCTTGATCAAAGCAACCAAGTCCGCCTTGTCCTTCTTCCCCCTCATCATGCTGTGATGCTTCCGTCTCTGACCTCTCACTAGCTGTCGGTCCCTGCACAGCTGCTTCACCGATATCGGTCTCTGGCTCGAATTCACAGATCGCAACTTCGATAACACGCAGCATGCTTTCAACCACCTCGACCATCTCTTGTACTTCGTTCATACCAGTGAGATCGGCGATGCGTGCGTCGATGGACCTGGCGTCGTTGAAGTGCTTAACCATAATATCGAGCAGTCTGGCTAGAAGATTGATTTGTGTGAAGAGTGCTTCATGCACTTGGCCTTGAGATGTGATCCAATCGAAGATGAGGTCAAACAACCTGCTCTTCTCTCTTTCTACCCGGTCCTTTACCTTGAAAGCGTTCTTTGTAATAGCTCTTCGGCGGGTGGCGATTTCTTCAATAACCTTTTTCTCTTCGTCTGCAATTTTGGCGGCCTTTGTTTCTTCTGTAAGCTCTTCTTCGAAATCCGAGCGGCTCACTGTGAAGTCAGCCATCATACTGTGTGTTATTGTATAAGGTAGTTCAAGTATGGCAAAGGGAAGATGATCGCAAGGGTTCAGCGGCTTTAGGTAGGATGCTGTATGCTACTTCCAATTGTCTCAGACCAGGCGAAAAGCAATTGGTAGCAACCATCTTCATTTGTGAGTGTTGCTCTAGCTTGTGTCAAAGCTTGCTCCAGAGAAGAAGTAAATTACTCTATTAAACTCATCGTGAAGAGGCAGTCAGGCCCTAAAGCAGCGGCGACTACAAACGCCGCTTCATCTCGAAGGCCGCAGCCATCTCAATGCACTACTCTGACCGAACCTCCGCGACAGCTACGACGACGAGTTCTCCTGCCTCGTTCATCACTGCATCTGCTGTTTCCAGAAGCGATGCTTTCTCTCCTTCATCTAGACTATTCCACTCGTGGATCTGCTTCGACACTTGAGTGATCTTTGCCTTCAAGGGCTCGACCTTGTCTTTCCTACTCGCTTGCTCTTCGGGAGATAGCTGGGGCTTTGACTCATATAAACTCAGCACAGCCATCTGGCGCGTAAGTACGTTGATAACAACCTGGGGATAGTTGAGGTGCAGCGGCGAAGCACGTTCAGTGGTTTCGTTATGGTTGGACATGATGTAGAGGTGGGTTGGGCTGAGAAAGGTAGGATGCGGTTTGTGAAGTCTTTCGGAATGGTTGAACGTAGTACATGAGGGATAATCAAGCGAGAACAGAGAGGATCACGCTATGAAATACCGGAAGGCGTCTGCAATCTTGTGATGCGGCAAGGTGACCAGAACAAACGGTCACTGCCTTGGCAAAAGCTCCACCTCTTCATGCGGAAATCAGGTTGGACAAAGAAGCTGAAAGTTCACAACAAGGACTGATCAAACTCAATATCTACTACAGAGCCAAGTATCTGTTTGAATACATCCAATCTCTCCCACGAACATCTCAATCCCTAACCGCCGTGAGTCACTTTACAACCCCTAAGAGCTGCTCCTGGGTCTTCCGAACTCTCCCTGCCGCCTCAAAATCGCTGTCGACAATCCTGTCATAACACAATAACGAAGCCTCCTCCCAAACCGCCTCAACAGCCACTACTCTGCTTTTGTTGATATCTATCTTGCCCCCAGCTTCCTCCCCGCATCGTTCTTTAGAATGATCTCAATTCTGAGCTCCTCAAGTGCCTCCTCTTGTTCGTCAACGTAAGGTTCGAGACAGTCAAGGTCGTGCAGAAGGTGGATTTAGTCCGTGTGTCGTTCAATGTTGGCCCTCCTGGAGTCCGTGTGATGATCGGGAGGCGAACTTATGTCTGACAGGATCGCCTTTCTGACTATAACGGGAGAGAGCAGGGAAGTAGATTGCAGCTTTGGTATAACGGCTTGTGTACACCGATATATTAGCCGTGTGTACTTCCAAAAGCCAAATGAGATAGTAAGTTGTAAGTCATGCGCTTTGCCTTATCTGGTATTCTCTTAATCACCCGCAAGTGGGGAGTATCTTGTCTAGAGTCACTGATTGGCGTGTTTGAGACTATGTAGAGCTTCATGCGCCAGGCGGCAGCTAAAGATCAGAGGTACGCACTTTACCACGCCCGCGCTCACCACCTGCTCTCACCCAGTGTAAAGCGCTTCAATGGACGCATCTTGACGCCCGCCGACCTGGGTGACTTTTTCTTCGCCAACAGTGCCTGATGGACTCCAGGCCAAGGTCAACAAGGCTGATAAGATGACCAGGGCAGAAGAGGAGACCCCCTAAGAGATTTTCCAGTCGCTCAAGAAGCCAAGATCACGGAGGTCCTCAAGGAACTCAAGCCAAACGAGACCATGTCATGATATTGAAGTCTCAGTCCAAACAAAGACCACGAAGGCAGTAGCTACATTCGTGTAACTGAAGGAGGAAGACAAGGAGAAGGTGCAGAGGAAAAAAGGAGCTCAACAAGAGTATGCCCGCCCCCTACAGTGAAAAGGCTGCCCCTATAACGAATGTACTACGGCCATGACTCTATAGGCGAAGTGTCAGCTTGATATGCGAATTCAAGGGCCAAAGAAAGACAAGCAAGTCGCGTACTGTGTAGACGGTTCGAAGCCTCCACAGAGACGCGACAGGCAAGAGCCGAACATGTCGTGCTGTGTATTCTGCCGAGTGGCTCGTCGAAGCTGACAGAACACGGTAAACATTTGAAGGTATCATTATATTGCGGGGTGTGAATCGCACCGTATTGACTATCTACTGTGGCTTCAATGCCGTAAAACATCATGGTATGCCGCCAACGCCATGCATATGCAGGAACAAGACTAAGGAGATACAGTTGCGAAGTCGCGCGATTGGGAACGGAAGCGGTCAGTCTGTGCGAGAACAAAGGTACCGGCGCGTCGTGCGATACGGTACCTGAGCGTCGGCTTGTATGCGTCTTTCCTGTGAAGACAAAGTAATCAGTCAAAGCAAGGAAAATGGGTGTGGTGGACGATTATGTAAGCTGAATAATAATGAAGTGAGGTCGCGTGTGGCAAGCACTACCTGGCGACTCTGTGGATCAACCTTTGGAGAGTCAGTGGTGTCAAGATGTTGCGTTGGGCAAACGAATCCTACCTGAGGGTACTGATGCTGAAAGTAGCCAACCAGGCCAGCAGTGCAATAAGTAATGTAGCCGTCAAGGCCTTCTGTCGTACGCATATAGACCGAGAATATGGGCAATATGACGCTTGTGGCTCTGTGGGGTCCCTGCACGCCCACTTGTCGTCAGTCAAGGCCTGGAAGGCAAGACTGAGATTCGCAGATTCGAACACAATGAACGCCAAGTCTAAGAATATGAGAGACATCTTCGCGTTGTGTGAACGCAAGCCGAGGGGCTTCGATGTGTACTCATCGTACGTAATGTAGACGGTGTAGATGACGGCCACGACATCGACAATGATGGCCATCCATGTTGACGAGTTATTGGCACAACCTGCTGAGTCTGATTTGTGGAAGATTGCACCCGCTAGCGACAATGCAAGAATGGAGAAGGTCAGCACTACCACACGGACGAGTGCTGGAACCATGGGATGATTCATGACAGTGCGGTGGAACATGATCATCTTGCGTCTTCTCTTCGCCGGAGAGAACATCCAGAAGCCCTTGATCTTCTCTTCTTTTTCTTCCTCATCGATGGGCTCCCAAGGCTTCTCCAAATCTGGCAAGTTTGCAGCCATCCAGTCGTCGTCAACAATTTGGCCTCTCGATGAGATTGGGCGGTCATGCTGCTCGTAATTGGAAGCTGCGGCGAATTGCTTCCACTTAGAGGCACTCTCGCTCATTGGGGTGGTGAGCGTCACTGGGGCACCCTCGCGAGCGTGATCGAATTTCCGGCCAGGCACATTGGACTTGGGAGTGGGCATGTAGTTGTGCGAGGCCGGGCGGACAGAGGTGGGCGTCCGGGGCAGCAGCAGCGAAGTGACTTCGGCTACCTCATCTTCATCAGCGGACTGGACCCATGGCGGCAGAGAGCGGGCAGCACGCTGGCGCTCGCGGTTGTCTGCGGCAGTCGAGCTGGTGCCCTTTGAGGACGCCAGTGTGCGCGGCGTACTCGAGACGCTGTGGCTGTGACTTTTCCGCACCGCGGCCCTTTCGCTCTGGTCGTCGCGCGAAAAGCCCGATACGCCACTAACACGGGAATTGGGGCGGTGCTGTGAAGACTGTGACGAGGCGGTAGGAGGCGGGATAGGCGACGGCAGCAAAGAATTGGCTGTGTTGGGTGCGGCGCGGCCGGCGTGAGTGGAGCTGGTCGTGCTTTGGTGGGAGGCGACGGAGGTGAGGGCGTTGTTGGGGCTGAGAAGTGACAGTGACTCCTGGGGGCCGCCGCTGGGTCCATTGGAGCCTTGATCGTTCTTGGTGAGCTCGGCCATGGCCTCGCTGGCCATTCCTGGATGCGCTGTCTGGGGCGTAGGTTTGAGGGGCCTCGCCGTCGCACCAAGCGGGTCCCGTGACTGGGCACCGTCTTCAGCTCCAGAGTCCGTCCGCGAACACGTTGGGTGCGCGTCAGCGAGGGCGGGTTGGCTGGGGCGTGCTTGGCGACGTTTCCAAGGCAGCGAGTGGCAGCAGAAGTTAGGTCAGCGTGCACAGCAGCGACAGCATGGTAGGCAAAACAGGCAGAGCGTTCGGAGGTCGCAGGACGGGCAAGCAGCAGCGGTCACGAGGGGCAATGTGCGATTGCAGTGGTTTCGAACGTTAAGGCCTGGGGCGTGCGGCGCTGAGAACAAGGAGAGATTGCTTGTCGTCGATCAGGGTGGATCTTTGCGCAGCAAAACAGGGATGGCGCTCCAAACGCCTCTGGGTCGTGCAGGGAGCCGCTGCTGCTGGCTAGACGCACTCTGACGTTATCGCCCATCTAGCACAGCCCTGCAGCTGCGCAAGTAATTTCACGATTCGCCTCTGCCAGAACCGCGGCAGAAATTCACGTCCGCACACAAAAAGTGCCACGCGACTCGGCGCACAGAGACATGTCTTGTCCAGCGCTTGTTTGAGACCTGCATCTCACCGCCCTGCGCCCGTGTGCGCGCTTACCTAACGCGCCTTCCCTGCGACTTCACTCGCCTTCCCAATCAGGCAGTCCATGATGCGCCTGTTTCTGCTGCCCATCTCGACGCGCCGCTCGCTGATCTATTGCGAGAAGCTGCACGAGAAGGCACCCAAAGACCGCTCCATTCTCGACAAGGTCACCCTCAAGGCCAATGAGACCTGGGCTGCGTGGGAGAAGGATGAGAAAGCCATTGGCAACTGGAAGAAGAAGGTCACCTTCTACGGCAACCACGCGCTAAAGCGCATCCCGTATGAAGAATGGGGTTTGAAGACATTGCCCACCCTGACCGACCGGCGAAAGAAGGACATCATCGAGGGCAAGGCACAACATGAGCTTTTGTTTCCTGGACGGTACTTGAAGCAAGAGAGGATTACGGAGATTCTGACCAAGCTGGCGCAAGAACGACAGGGCATGCACCGTAGCAAGATGTTATGGAGCATCGTAATCATGCCCTTTACGGCGCCCTTCATGCTGGTTCCTGTCATTCCCAACCTACCCTTCTTCTACGTACTATACAGAGCCTGGTCGCATTGGAAAGGTGAGTGGCCAGTATAACTTGGGTATTTCACGGACTGACAGTTACAGCGCTCGCCGGTTCCAAGTACCTCGAATTCCTCCTCAAACACAACCAACCAAAGCCAAGCTCCTCCTGGGCTCTCGACGAGGCATACACTGCTGGCTTGATGTACCCCACCCGCCAGATATCGCGCGCCGCTCCACGACCAACTGAGAAGGAAGCTGATCAGGTTTCCGATGTTGTGCATAAGCAGACAAACAATGAAAGTGAGGACGTGATGGTTTTGCAGCGCTGGAACGGCAAACTGATCGCTGAGCAATTTGATCTGCCGGACATGGAGGTCGAAATTGAGCGGGCTGTCGAGCAAGTCGAGAAGTCAATTGATGCCAAGGAAAAGTTGATGGAGAAGAAGCTGGAGCAAGAGAAGGCCACAACAGACACGCCGGACCAGAGGGCTAAAGATGTTCTGCCGGAACACATCTTGGTCAAGATTCATAGGGAGGCCGAGCAGGTCGCGGAGAAGACGAAGGTCGAGAACGTGGAGAAACACTAATCTGCCACGTTCTTAGCGGGCTTCACCTTGACACTGAAACTCGGTTGCGCAGGCCAGAAAGAGGTGTAGCCATCATGTTGAATTATGTTGTACGATATAACGCGCCCAAGATACCAGGAGTTGGCGGCATGTACTCTGAGAAAAGACTCAATTCTACAATATGGATAACACAAACCCAACTTCTCTATAGCTCGCTCTTTGCAGCCTTTTGAAGCTTCTCCCTACTCCACAACACAGGCCCGTCATCACCATACATGGGATCTTTCTCTAACCACTTTATATTCTTCACAGCTTGCGCCTTCAGCTCTTCTCCTTCCTTCCCATAGCACATATCCCAACTGCAACCCTTCGGATAACTTCCCACCATTTGAAACCCGCCCTCAACGTCTTCCAACAGCCGGTGCGCAACGCCTGCCGGCACAATCACAACATCACCAACGCTGACCTCTGTGTTCACCTTGCCAGGGTTCTCCTCCCCGCCGAACAGCAGCTCCGCGCGGCCTGAAATGATGCAGAGGACCTCGTGCGTCGTGCTGTGGTAGTGAGAGGTTGTGTACATAGTGTAGCGCCATTGCGGATTGATGTTGTTGCTGGGCAAGTGCGACTCTATAGCGCTTGGGGAGGTTGATGTGGGAAAGCAGGAGTGGTATATCAGAAGTGGATGGCCGTGGGAAGATGTGTTGGGGACGAGCGAGTGTGATGGGATATAGTGTGCCGAAACGCGAAGGGAGGATAGAGGTGTGAGATTGAGTTTCGGTGGCATTATGGTTTTGGGGGGGTTTTTTTTTGGGTGGCTGTTGGTCGATGGTGGTGGCGGGGGTAGACGGGTAGATTGGCAGTAGAATCTTTGTAGTCGGCAAAGGACTTTTGGCCAAATGTTGGATACAGTTGTACGAAGCCTGATGTATTGTGCGTTATCCGGGCATGAGGAGCTCTAAATCTGCAAGAACATCTGAGACCATACTAAGCAGTTGACATGATTGTCATCGATGACCCCGCAAGACGTCATACCGTGCAAGTATGCGGCGACAGTGTCCACGTCTTCATGTTACTGATGTTATCACAAGAATGGTCGGTGAAATTCGGAAGCGAAGCTGACCATCAGGACAGACTTGCTACCACTTGAGACATTAGAAAGGTCGTTGCACCTTATCAGCTCCAGCTCCGAGCAGCCGCTCAAAGGAATGCGAGATGGCGGGGTTGAGTCTCGTCGTGATTAAGTCTGTTAATGGTTATGATACTGATAGTGCCTTGTATTCTTCAGAGTGCTGACTCGGTTACTCGGGGTTGGCAAGGTGTGGTGAACAGCACGACAGCTTGTGCTGGCGAGGTACAGTCAGACCATGGTGTGAACACAGTATGGAGCTTATTGTCTCAGATGCAAAAATCGACATTCTCATCCTTAACCTGTGGAAAGGTAACTTCATTGTTCTGTGAAACGATTCTGGAAGGTCTATGTGAGTACCCGTTTGAGCTTGACTGGGACAAAACCGGCCCCACTTTATGCGCCTCTGCGGTGGTGTGTAAGCGTTAGTGCAAGGCTGTAGTGAAGCCATGGCCAAGCTCGGTGTTGCCTGAACCATCAACGTGATTCACAAACCTCGCCGCCCCTTCTAGAGACCGCGCTTTCACCTCCGCTGTCCTTTCCTACCTCCTCCCCGCGCGTTGAAAGAGTGATTGCATACTAGTGCCTTCGCGGAAGAGCTCCCTCACGCTTTCACAATCGGCCGCCCGCATCGCGACCTTCGCCTCCGCTCATCGCACCTACCTCGCGACCAGCGTCCGCTCAACCACGAATCGTGCCCCGCAGACGACAACAACAACAACGCAAAGCTTGCTCACGATATACGACACCTTGAATAAAACATATCACACTTCTCGCGCAACAGGCGTCCCCCACATCTGTGCCCCGCGCACGCGACGCTCGCCATGGCTTCTACTATGCCACCCGTCCCCGCGAAGGACGATGTAAACGCTACGTAAGTACTTCTCTTTCGCTGCATGTTCCTGAAGGTCCCTGGTTATCTTTGCCTACACCTGGCCTCCTTGCATGGCGTGCTCTGCGAATAGGATCGACAATGCACAACCACTGCACCACTATTTTCCACCGAACGACAGGACATCGTCGCCTCGATGGCACCGCACTTGCCCCCACCGCCCTCGATTATGCCTGCTAGTCCTGACGATAAAAAACCTGGGGTCCATTGCAATCATAATGGGAGTGCTAGCGCTGGACTTCCTCAAGTTTGCGGGGTGGTCCCCGGCGGCGTTCCAGAACGATATTGTTTCCGCTGCTGTAAAGCTCGTTCACAGAGTGGTGTGCTGACGATGCTCTTTCAGATGGAAATACCTTGAAGCCGGTGTCGACAAGATCATGACCAACCTACGAGGCGGCATGGACATGAAGACATACATGGGGCTCTACACTGCCATCCACAACTTCTGCACAGCCCAGAAGGCCGTCGCCGGCTCCTCTTTCGCAGCGAACAACAATCGTGGCGGAGCCCACCTGCTGGGAGAAGACCTGTATCAGCACCTGATAGAATATCTCAAGGCGCATCTAGCTGGTGTACAAGCCCAGTCCAAGGAACATGTCGATGAGGCGTTGCTTACGTTCTACATCAAGGAGTGGAACCGGTACACAACAGCAGGCCAGTACAATAACCACCTGTTCAGGTACCTGAACCGCCATTGGGTCAAGCGTGAGATGGATGAGGGCAAGAAACATATCTACGACATCTACACACTGCATTTGGTTCGATGGAAGGAGGACATGTTCACTGGCACACAAGAGAGCGTCATCCGTTCAGTCTTGAAGCTTGTAGAGAAGCAGCGAAACGGCGAGACCATTGAGCAGTCGCACATTAAATCAGTCGTCGACTCATTCGTATCGCTGGGTCTCGATGAGGCTGATAGTTCCAAATCGACCTTGGACGTCTACAAGGAGTATTTCGAGAAGCCCTTCCTGGAGGCTACCGCAACATACTATGACAACGAGTCGAAACAATTTTTGGCAGAGAACAGCGTTGTGGAATACATGAAGAAGGCTGAGGCTCGTCTCGATGAAGAGAAGGAACGCGTGCCACTGTACCTGCTTAACGAGATCATGTCGCCCTTGATGCGAACTTGTGAGCAGTCGTTGATCACAAACCACTCGCAGGCTTTGCGCGAAGAGTTTCAGATTCTCCTTGACCATGACAAACAAGAAGACCTTGGGCGGATGTACAAGCTTCTTGCGCGCATCCCTGAGGGTCTCGACCCGCTTCGCACTCGTTTCGAAACCCACGTCCGCAAGGCCGGTCAGCAAGCGGTCGAGAAGCTTGCAACAGAGACCGAGAGCCTGGAGCCCAAAGTTTACGTTGAGGCCTTGCTCGAAGTCCACACCCAATACCAGGATCTCGTCAACAAGGCGTTTCAAGGCGAGTCGGAGTTTGTTCGTTCGTTGGACAATGCCTGCCGAGAGTTCGTCAACCGGAACAAAATCTGCAAGTCTGGTAGCAACAAGTCACCCGAACTTCTTGCAAAGTATACCGATACTCTGCTGAAGCGCTCTGGAGCCAAGATGAGTGAAGAGGACGACATGGAGAAGTTGCTGACACAGATCATGACTGTGTTCAAGTACATCGAAGACAAGGACGTCTTCCAGAAGTTCTACTCGCGCATGTTGGCGAAGCGTCTCGTACAGACCACATCTGCTTCTGATGATGCTGAGACCAGCATGATCTCTAAGCTCAAGGAGGCTTGCGGTTTTGAATACACAAATAAGCTGCAACGTATGTTCCAAGACATGCAAATCTCCAAGGATCTCAACAGCGCTTTCAAGGAGTGGCAGTCGAACAACCTGGACGAGGCCGATGTCAAGGCCAGCATTGACGCTACATACAATATCTTGGGTCAGGGTTTCTGGCCACTTCAGCCGCCGACTACCCCCTTCATGCCCCCACAACCGATTGTGCAGACTTACGAGCGATTCGCACGCTTCTACAACCACAAGCATCAGGGTCGCAAGCTCACATGGCTATGGCAATTGTGCAAGGGTGAGGTGAAGGCAAACTACTGCAAGGTTGCTGGCTCCAAGGTCTCCCCAACGTTCCAGGTTTCCACATTCCAGATGGCCATCATGCTCTTGTTCAATGACAGCGATACGGTCAGCTATGATGAGATCGCCGAAGCTACTAAGCTCAACAAGGAAACCCTCGACCCCAGTCTCGGCGTCTTCATAAAGGCTAAGGTTTTGCTCGCTCAACCGGAGGGTGCTAAGCCCGAGTCTGGCACTACCTACAAGCTAAACACCGGCTTCAAGACAAAGAAGGTCAAGATGAACCTCAACATTGGCATTAAGTCTGAGCAGAAGGCAGAGGCTGAAGACACGCACAAGACGATTGAAGAGGACCGAAAGCTGCTCATGCAGGTACGTATATGGTTCATCCCCCCCTTTGAATGCCCACTAACTCGATTCAGTCGGCCATCGTGCGTGTTATGAAGTCTCGCAAGAAGATGAAGCACCAGCAGCTGGTTTCAGAGACGATCCAGCAGATCAAAAACCGCTTCATGCCTCGCGTCCCAGACATCAAGAAATGCATAGACATCCTCCTCGAGAAGGAGTATCTCGAGCGTCTGGAAGACGACGAGCTCGGTTACCTCGCATAAACGGGCTGTGTGGCGCATATTGTTCATCTGCTGGTTTGCCAGTATTCGGTGCGCTACGCAATCTGGTTATGAGTAATGGCTTCTCTCTTCCTTCAGAATCGGCAATCTCGTTTTGCCCTTTGGCTGCATATCCGGCGTTCAGGAGCGGTAGCGATCATGTGTGGGTTCGTGTGACAAGGGTGGGTATTTGAGCACAACCGGTGCGTGCCTTATGTTGGCCCTGCAATGAATGCCAGGAACTGGACTTAAAAAGGGGTCAACAGATAGTTCAGACTCCAAGCAAGAATAATCACTATTCTTTGGTAGTCAATGTGTTATTGTGATTCGGATTGATGAACCATGAGCAACCATCCCATGCAGGGTCTTCGCTTGCAGATCACTGCTATTCTTCTCGACGACAACACAAGTCACAGTCATACGCTTTCCGGACGATGTCTTCATCTTGCTTCCACAGTTGGAACGCTTACTCGAATGACCGAGGATACCCCCGCATCGACCCCTCACCATAAGCCAACATCCAAACCCACATACAACAGCTTGCACTACTAGATATAAATGCAGTTTTAGATATACAGTGGACAAGCATCAATACAAATTCAAGTCACCATTGAAAAGCCGCCTCCTACACCATTTGCAAAAATGCCAGGCCGTCTCGAAAGCAAGATCGCCATCATAACCGGAGCCTCCTCAGGCATAGGCCGGGCAATAGCGCTCGCTTTCGCCTCGCACGGCGCAACCGTCATATGTTCGGACCTGCGTGAAGAAGCCCGTATCCCGGGTCCCTCAGGAGACGCGGACTCGACCCAACCCAGCACCGTGTCCGCCATCACAACCGCGGGCGGGAGCGCCATCTTCGTCCAGTGCGACACGACCAACGCGTCGCAAGTCTCCGCGCTCGTCCAGACCGCCGTCTCAAAATACGGCCGTCTCGACATCATGGTCAACAACGCTGGCATCGCCGTCGAAACAGGAACCACCCACGGCCCGCGCCCTGTCTGGGACTACGACGAGTCCGCCTTCGAACAGACTCTGGCCGTCAACGTCAAAGGCGTCTTCCTCGGCGTCAAACACGCCACCGCTGCCATGAAAGACCAATCTCCCGGGCCCAACGGTGACTGCGGCTGGATCATCAATCTGGCGTCTGTGTTCGGGCTCGGCGGCGGCCCGGCGTCCAGCGGGTACATCACCAGCAAGCATGCCGTGATGGGGCTGACCAAGGCGGCGGCGTGGGACTGCGCGCCTCACCGGATTCACGTCAATGCGCTGTGTCCTGGCTACACGCAGACGGCGTTTACGGCGCCGATTTGGGAGGATGGCGAGGCGACGAGGAGGATCGAGGGGATGCATCCGTTTAGGGGGTTGGGGACCCCGGAGGATATAGCGCGCGCGGCGGTGTTTTTGGCGAGTGAGGAGGCGAGTTGGATTACGGGGGTGGGGTTGCCGGTTGATGGGGGGTATAGTAGTATGTAAGACGGTGGAGAGAAAGAATTAAAAAGGGGGGGGGGGGGTTCGAGGGCGATGATATGAGGAGTTGAAAAACGCTATGCTTGTATTGCTTATGCTAAGGTCCTATGAAAACGCCAGAAATGCCGTGTGTGCGAACAGCTCAAAGTCTCGCGTTCTCGAAGCTCGTTCGCGTGCTGTCTTTCCTTGTGTCTTCGTTGCTGGCGGTCTTGACGAGGCTTTGCGATGCGGTCTTGATACCGAGGTCGACGACCATCTTCTCCCACCCGATCGCGCATCGCGAAGCGAGCTCTTCTACGACAGCATGGTCTTTCCTCTCCATAGCGCGGTTAAACAGCTCGAAGCTGACCCAGCCATCGTAGCCAATCTCGTTGATGATGGCGTTTGCAACATCCCGCACCGGCAGATACGCTCCATACTCTGTCTCGCCATAGAACAGTCTGCAGTTCCTGCTCCAGCTCATACGGCTAGGCTGTTCGGCGTTGTAGAATGTGTGGCCGGGTCTCAGGGGCTCGGCGAGCCTCTCCGCGTCGACGATCTGGATGAAGAAGATCTTCTCGCGGTGCGGCTTGATGCGCTCGACGAGCCTCTGTATCGACTCCGCGACGACTTGCTCTGCGTCCTCGTTGCACCCGGTTTCTGACGTGGGGTCTGCGTAGATCCTGCCGAGGATGTTGAAGCTGTCAAGGCAGATACCGAAATTCGATCGGTCGACGCGCTGCACTGTCTCCCAGCAGCGCTCCCACTTGTCGCAGTGCGTGCCCCAGCACAGACTCTCGTAGGCGAAGCGGATCACGGGTGTTTGCTGCAGGCCCATGTCTGCTATTTGCTGGAGATCGGACACGATGAGGTTCAGATCGTCCGAGATCTCAGACGCAGGCAGGAAAGACGACGGGACCTGGATCATGTCTGTGCCAAGAACGTGCGCCAGCTGCATCCAGAGTTCCATCTCTTCTATCCGCTCGTCGTGCTTCTGGCGGTCGAGCAGGCCCTCGTAGTGCATGAATGGCTGCAGGCAGATGATTTCTATCCCTAACGAATCGCACAGGTCCCGCGCGTAGGCGGCGGCTGTGAGGAGGTCCGATGCGGATTTGGACGGGGCAAGGTCACATAGGTCTTCGTAGAAGAGTTCGATGCCTTGAAGGCCATGTTTCGAGGCCATCGCCATCTTGTGCTCGAAGCTGTGGCCGGCGTAGCACCGGCCGAGCGACATGGAGGAGATACCCGGTCGGCAGACCATGGTTATGTGTGTGTGAAGTTACAAGGTAGAACTAAGCAATGCCGATCCGGTCCAGAAACAGACTCTCAGTAACAGTAATGATATCGTGTGATTGTTTAGTCGGTAGGTGTGAGCTGCATGTACTTTCAAATCAAGAGGTATGTTTACGCTTTTGAGGGCGACAGGAGCTTAGTTGATCCAGGTTAGCGGCTCTAGAGTTTACGCGGACGACTGTTGATGAAACATTTCTAACATCACCCCCGGACTGTAAGATAAGTTCTCTTGAGTTATTAGCCATGGGTAGCCGCGCTGGGCCATGACGATGATTCGCCACCTGGATGTGACTTTAAGCGTGGCGTCGCGGCCGCACTCATGTCGGTTAGACTCTCGGTTTATCCTCGGCAAAGGCGTAAAGACCCTTTGAATGGCTTGTTGTAACATAGTGAGACTTTGTCATGATTTTGATGTAGCATTGACCTGCGATTGTAATTAAGGTCTTTGCATCTTACGGCTCGATTCGATGTTAGGAAGTGCGAACCGGTTTTGAGATGTCATTTGGTCTACGCGCCTGGGCGGGCGTAATCTAAGTTGCGCACGCGTCGCCATACCTCTCGTACAGTTCTCTCTTGGCTTTCGCGCCCAGTCTCTGTGGGGGAAGGTCCGGCTGGTCTGTGGATATAGATTAGTCTTGAACCATACACGTTGAAAGGACTACGTACCTAATGGCCAGGTACAACCGACTGCCCAACTTGACGTCAGGTATGGGACATGTAGCTTCATCTGGAGGTGGGTTTGCAGTCGTCATGAGACCTCCAGCTTCAAGCAGAATTGCGACACCTGCTGCGACATCCCTATGCACCGTCAGTAAGCGAGCCTCAAGGCCAATGGGCAGCTTACCATTCCCAGCAGCCGCCTTCCCACCAGATATCAAAAGAACCCATTGCAACATAGGCCAGATCCAGCGTAGCGCTTCCTAAGCTCCTCACTCCGTGCACCATACCACCTCTTCCTGATCTACCACCAAGCTCGGCTGCCATGTTGACAAAACTCTCAATTTTGCGATGCATGTTTCCATCTGGAATGTCTCTCCTATCTTTGCCCCACTCACACGAGAACACACACCCAGCTGGTGCCTTCTCCGGCATAGGAGCGATGGGATTGCGGACGAGAGGTAGCTGCTGTGTCTCGTTCAAATAAGCTCCGCGACCGGCGCAGGAGGAGAAGAATTGGTTGATGAACGGAGCGTAGATTACTCCAACGAGCGGCTTGCTCTTGTGGATGAAAGCAATCGAGACGCAGAACATTGGGAAGAGATGGATGTAGTTGACGGTACCGTCCAGCGGATCGACACACCATGTTGGGCTTTCATCGATCAGATAGTCGCGGCTTGATCCTTTTGAATACGACTCCTCGCCCACGAATCTGCGTAAAGTTAGAGAAGTATTTCAATGGTAGAAACTCGGCATACTTGTGGGATGGGTATTTCTGGGTGATCTGATTCTTGATGAAAGCCTCGACATCCTCATCAGTCTCCGTGACCAGATCAACTGCGTTCATCTTCTGCACATGCTCGTCTTGGGCTTTGGTCCTGCTGCCCCCGTCTATCCTCAGTTGAGCGGCATCCTTCAACGTCTGACCCGCCTGTTTCCCCAGGTCGACGGCAAATGCGTAGATCTCATCTAGCTCTTCTCTTGATATTTCGGACATACTGGACATGCGAGATTGTATGAAAGATGGATAGCGGATGCTAGAGTGGATTGCACAATGGTAGTTTTGCGGTGATGACTCGATTCCAGAACGCCGTTACAATCCGGGCTTTAGCGGCGGAGATATGATAGAGCGATAAGGAGGCTCAAGTTGGAGCTCGTGCAGCTCCTCCTGCAGGTGCGAATCCTTGATCGCCATCACTACGACGCCAACTATTTTCCTTGGCAGCACCTGCCTCTCAAGCTTATTCACTATCTATATCTGAATCAACGACCCGGATACTGGAGGAACACAATGCTGCTAACGTTGTCCGCAGCGGCCTTTCCATTTTCCCCAAGGTGGAGCGCGGCCAAGCAGCGCTTCTAGTGCGGGGAAAAGACCTCTTCCGGCGACGAACACTCTTCCGACATGCAATGATCAACCTCTAAACAACAGCAACACTTACTCGTACAGAAGTCTGACTACGACACCTTGCCCCAATCCAGCATCCCCCAAACCACAGACCAATCTTCTGCAACCTTTCATCATGGCGAAATCAATCCTTCTCATCAACGGCCCCAACCTAAACCTCCTAGGCACCCGGGAGCCCGCAACATACGGCTCTACCACGCTCCCACAAGTCGTCGAAGCAGCGCAGAAGCAATGCTCTGAGAAGTCGATCACATTCGCACACCTGCAGTCGAATCACGAGGGGGTGATTCTCGACCGCATCCACGAAGCGCGGGGGAACGTCGACGCCGTCATCATCAACCCGGGCGCGTTCACACATACCAGCGTCGCGATCCGGGATGCGTTGCTGGGTGTGGATATCCCGTTCATTGAGGTCCACATTAGCAATGTGCATGCGCGCGAGGCGTTCCGGCATCACAGCTATCTGAGCGATAAGGCGGTGGCGGTCATTTGTGGGTTGGGGATTTATGGGTATGAGGCTGCGATTGAGTATGCGTCGAGGCATATCAAGCCGAAGGAGAAGGCGTAGAAGATATAATTGACGTTCAAGACGAAAGAAATCAGGTAAAATGTCTCTTCCTCGATTATTCCAAGTCTAAGAATGCCCTCGTTGAACGAACGAACCAATATGTAAAAGCTTCCAATATCGAGCGAAACGCTGTATTTTCGTAGCCTGCCATAAATCTGAGTACTTTCTCATCTCATCAATATCAGATCCAGTTAGGACACTTCGATGCAGGAAGTCGGTACTAAGGGCCTGTGCACCAACCAGCGTGGCCCTGGCTTTACCGTGCACTCTTGATTCTTACGATTACTTGTCATGATGTAAAGAGTTGAGGTAAATTCATCTCTTCAAGGTGATGCCTCTAGATAAAGCACGGTAGCTTGAGAGTGCAAGCTGTATCCACTCACCATGTCAGATCTGAATCCTGCCGGATGACCGCTCAAGGCTGTTAATACGCGGTCCGCGAACAATTCGCAGTCTGCTTACGCAAGGTGTACATGGCGAATTGACATGGAGAACGCTGCATATGGCACTTCAAATTTCGGACTTCAAATCATCATCCAAGTACCATCGCGTAGAACTTGAGACGTACGAGCACTGGTGTTCACTGCAAACAGGCGGGCGCTAATCCAGCCGCCCCACTCGGCCCCGCGAAAGGCGGCAAGGCACCCATGCAGCTGGGGCTGTGCGGGTGGCGGCTGCCCGGATTACGACAACGTCAACCCAAGGTTCGAGCTCTTCTTCGCTCGTTCCGCACGCCTTTAGGCTGCAACCGCTGTCCTATATTCTAGAGTCCTAGAAGTCTTTCTGTTGTGCGCTGTTGTAACCTATCTGCAGTCGTGAAGATCACGAGAGTCTCTGTGTTTGTCCCTCGGCGGTCTGCACGATGCCTGCGCCACTTGCTAAAGGTGAGTACGAGTTTCTATCGTCACTAATGCATGTTGCTGTTGTGTAGCCTCCCTCATTTCCAGCTTCATATCCCATTTCTTTTATCTTATCGTGAACAATGCCAACCTGCTTGCAGGCCGCGGCTCGCACTCTGCATCTCGCAACGCCCCACCTCCAGCTTCTCGTACCACACCGCACCAGCCTAACCATCCGCTCACTACAGGTCTTATAATCGCGGCGTCTGTCCTTGTCGCCGCTGGTATCGCCATCTACGAAAACCCGCAAGTCCGGCAATGGGTCGACCAATCCCGCCGCAAGATCGCAGTAGCCTTGCATTCCCTGGGTGAAGACATTCATCCGCGCCGACCCAGCGAGTCTTCCGACGACTTCGAAGAGAGGAAGAGAAGAAGAGAAGACCTGATCCGACGGAATCGCAACGAGCTGATCAGACGCGCTCGCGAGGAGGGCATAGCAGTCGACCTCGACGAATTAGCCCGGATCGGTACTGAAGATGCAGCGCTCGCCGAACGACGGTCGCGCGCCAACCGCTCCAAGAGCTTTGACGAGTTGGTCGGCAGTGACGGCATGCTCAGACAGGACGCAACCACCACCGGCACCACCACTACAAACCCCGGGCTAAGAAAGCGTGGCGTGGCTGGCTTCGCCGCCGGCACCGCAGCAGCAGCCGCCATGGCCAATCCCTTCTCCGACGAGCACGTCCTTTTCGACGTCGGCGGCGATGACGATGAAGACGAAGCCCCTTCACCCAAGCCATTCATCTACGAGGAGCCCACCCGCTCGCGCTCCACAACCCTCGAAGCCAGCACCCCGCCCATCGAAGCTCCCATCTCGCCTCCATCCACCACCGCGCCCCTCATCGACCTGACTCCCAGCCCAGAACCAGAAACCGTCTACCTCCACCCAGAAACCCACCTCCCCTCCCCCTCCTTCCCGTTGCAGCCCCCCTCCCCTTCAGACGACCCCACCGCCACTGCTTCCCAATCCTTCTACTCGTTCACCTCGGCCGACGCAGTCTCCGACTCCGACTTTGACCACCTCTCCGCCGGCACCCTGACCCCGCGCTCCGACTCCGCCACGACCAGCGCCTCCATCGCGCCCAGCCATGCCTCGGACATTGCCGTGCTGACCGACCACGATCGCGACCAAGACGCCCGCTCTGAAGTCTTCTCCGAGAGCGGCTTCACAGATGCCGGAGGCTACAGCGACTACGACCGGACCACCGGTGTCATGACGCCCAATTCCTGGACCGATGTTGGGAGCGACGACGGTAACGAGAGCGAGAGCGAGGCGCGTGGTGCGCTGAATGGGACTGGATATGGGTCTGGGTATGTGAGTCAGGTGCAGCAGCAGCAGCAGCAGCAGCAGTAGACAGAAGAGGGAGGAGGAAAAACGGGTTCATGTATTTTCTTTGTTTTCTTAGGTGGACATTGTTCGACTGGCTGGATGGCGTGGCGTGGCGTGGCGTTCAAGGCTGGACTTGGGGATTGGAATTGGAACGGGGAACGTAAGAATACCAGGGCGTTTCTCTCTTTCTCTCTTTCTCTCCCTCTCTTTTTCTCTTTGTCGGGGCGTTTGTGCTGGCTGGATGGATGGCAAAATCTCGTTTCGAGGATCGCTCGTGCAGTGCAGTACGAACATACATACATATATGGTCTCCTCGGTGCTCATCTATCTATACTATCTCTCTATGCTATCTCTCTATCTATCTGCTTGTCATCGTTACTCGTCTTCGACGTCCCCCGTCCCAGTCTCACAACGACGACGTGACGTGATGTGATCCACGTACGATAGACAGACAGGGACGTGGGGGGACCGCAGCAGCTAGGGAAATATATCAAGTCGCGTTTGCTAGTTAGTTGGTCAGTCAGCGTCAATGTAACAGACGCAGATGACACGCTTCCTAGGCGCGAAGCCGTGACACCCGACCGCCTGGCCAACTCGATTCACGACACGAGATTGATTTCTTTTTAGACA